>SKCR01010624.1:0-358786 GCA_019454045.1 Zanthoxylum bungeanum | reverse complement strand
CCGAGTGACATCCCAAACATTTTCTGAACTTGGCGCTGCGACAAGCCCACTGAACTCATCACAGAAACATATGTAGTAGATGGACTCTCGGATCCCCGTTCCTATTGAATTTAGCTATGTCCGCCATTTTAAACTGAGTCGGCAGCTACTCCTCAAAGGTCACCGCTTCATAGTCCAATAAGTCCTCATACTTACTCTTCAGCTTGCGGGTGACTGATTCCACATGATCACAGAGTTTCTGTAATTCGACCTGGGACCCTACTATTTTCCCTGCAGCATATTCCGCCATGTCATCATCAAAAACCGGGATATCATCATTCGATCTGTTATGAGCGTCCTCACACCTCTCATTCTCATAGCTTCCCCCGCCACGGGGCACGACCATATTAGTCACAGCAGTGGCCAAAGCTTGCAGTTGCTCGGTAACTTTAGTGAGACTGTTCTCCAGCTGATCTATACAAGATACCTCATTCTTGATTTGCTAATGTTTGCTGACGGCCTCTTAAACAAGTCTGCCCTCTTCCCTAACCCAACAGGTACCTATGATGTCTTTTAAAACTACAAGTTAGCATGTATGTATGCAATGCATGAAATACGTGCGATGCATGAAATGTATAAGTCGGCCATTATCATTTTAAAGCATTCAATCATACTATTGTGAGGTGCAAACTTGTCCCAGTTGAAAAGTCCCAACAAGTTTACCTTTGCGATAACATGGCTAAACAACTTCAATTGATAGAAGGCCTAAATATAGAATGGCCCATTGGTATTTTAGTATCTTTTGTCCCAATTGTCATAAAGCACGGACTCGTCCCAGTTTAAATGGCCCAATAAGCCCATACCTCATGACAAAAAATCCAACTGAATCCAAGTGACGATGGTCCTAAACGCAAACATAAAGGAATAGTCTCTATTAGACCTATAACTACAGTTCACACGCGGGTTTATAGGGGTATAGACAAAGGCTCTCGTCGATGAAGGGTTACCCACAACTAGGTCTCCCCACTTAAGGGTCCGAGCGACCAAGTGAGCGTACCTTTTTTATACACTAAGGTACGTGCCCACGAGTTATGATGCGTGAGTGAATGTCAAATGGATTTCCCATTGTAGATTCCCCAGAGGGAGGGTGGAGCGAACTCTCTTAAATACCTAAGCTTCTTAGGCCCTTATCGCTTGGTGACAGGAATAAACAACGAGTCCTACAAATTAGTTCATCACAGTAAGCTACGAGTACATGATTATCTAGGTGCCTTGATAGCTTTTCCTTGTAGAAAGGTAGTGAATGAAGGAAGACACCAAACCATTACCAAGCTTTAATAATGCCTTCGATTAAACCCCCTCAACCCACCATAGACATAAGCACAAATCAAAATCATTACAAGATATTATTTCGGGGCCGATTCCCTATCCCCTGTGGAGTCACCAGACTGTAGGACACAGAAATCGACGACGCTGTTCTAGGCTCGTGGCCTAGTCGGGAGTAGGGAATAGCCTACGAGAGACTAAACCGGAGAATAAAATAGAGTCGCCACCCAGTGTGAACTAGGACAAAGATTTAAGGCCGCACTTACCCCTCGCAAGGGAAGACCTCAAACCGTTGGGTTCGGAATGGTCCCTTACTTATGCCAATTATAATGAAAATATTTTTGCAATAATTTAACCAAGTCTACGCAACCTACATGTTCAAGAATAACCTATATCTAGATTCGCATTCATGAAAATAAATCCTACGTCTAAGTTTGCATGCTTTAAAAGTAAGTCATCATAACGGCAAACATACGATATCACACCATGATCTCATAAGCATGTTGAATTATTAAGCACGAAAAATAGATAACAACCTAAACATAAACGTAAATTAAACTCCTATTGCAAAAGAAAAATAACTAAGTCATGCATAAAGAAATAACATAATCATACTTAAACAAATAAACAACATACTAGACTAAATCATGCTTAAAGAATAAATAACATACTAGCAACCTAATCATGCTCAAATACATGGTTGGATAAAATGAAATGTGTGTCTCTCAAGTGGTATGTGGCATTGTATCCCGAGTGCAAACCGTAATACCGTCCATTCGGATTCGGCTACGGAATTTACGTCCGAGTTTCTATATGATATACCACAAAAGAGAACACACATTCCGTTTATCCAGAATTCACATAATGCATGAATCCATAATATTCATATGAAATAAAGTATTAAAATAAATAAAAAACGAAGGATAATAAATAAAGAAAGTGCCATCAGGTCTAACCTCTTTTGTCGTCTCTCGAAAGTGCATTACACGGCCGTCGGAAGGATTGATGCCCCGTAACTCTTCCGGTTCACTAATCCAACGTTTTTCCTCGCTTTTTTGTGTTTGGGCCGATGTTTTCACTCCGTTTCGCTGTTGTTTTCAAGTTATTTTTTGGTCACTGTTTTGAGGTAATTAAGGGACTGTTTTGCGTCTTTTGGAAGGTTTGGGGTGCGGGTTTGTCACTATTTTGGGGAATTTTTGATGCAGTTTTGAGGTGAATTCTGGGCTGTTTATACGACAAAACTGGCCAGTGCAGTGAGTGTAACTTGCATGCAGTTTGGGCAGTGCAGTGGGTGCAGTTTGAGTGCAGTGAGGTGGTGATATGGGGCTATTTTTTGGGTGTGCAGGGAGGGGTTTATGCGTACGATTTTAGGCAATGTATAGGGGTATTATGCAGCTGTTTTGGGTGTATAGGGAAATAGGTTTACATGGTAGTTTTGGCATTTTGGTGGAGGGGTGATATGCGACTGTTTTGGACTGGTTTTGATGGTGATTTGTTGGACGGCAGTGAAGGCTCTTCCTATGCTTTTGGCGTGAATGGACTTAGATGTTTCTTGTGTGAATATTCATGAATGCTAGCTAGGGGTTTAATGTGTTGGTGGAGGGTTCTTTTTATTTACAAATGGATGGGGCCTATCCTTGTTTTAAAAGGAAAAGATTTTTGTAATTAATGGGAGATATTTTTAATTATTGTTTGATAAGGAAAAATCTTTTAATTAGGGAAGTGATTTGATTTAATTTGATTTATTCTTTTTTAGTTAGGCATATGATTTGATTTAATTAGGCAAGTGATACATGGGATTTCCTTAATTTAGGAAGGGGATTTGGCTTGATTTATGCATGCGTTTAATGTGTGTTTTCTTATTTAGGAAGGTGTATTCCGCATGTGGCTTAAGTCTTTGGGCGTGTGGGCTTGGTCCATTTAGTGGGCTTGGGTGTTTGGTCTAATGGTGTGCGGGCTTCGTGTGTGTCTTGTGGGGTTTTGGGCTAAGGATGTGTTTTGAAACGGAGGTCCAACAAGCGAACCCGAAGCTAATCCAACAAATTAAATCCAACAATGTGTAAATTCTTGACTATTTCCTTCCTACGTCAGTTTCCCGCGGCTTCCACAATCTAAAGAGGTAGTGCCTCCATACGAGATTCATCATCAGGACTTATATGTAAAAATACAGTGCTTACAATACCTGAGGGTCCTACTTTTCCTTTTAGCTCTGGACAGTCCTTCTTCTAGTGTCCAGACTTCTTGCATTGTAGACATTGATCACGAGTTGCTTTTGGTTTTGCGCCTTTGCGTTTCTTGGAGTTTTTCTTTGATAGTTTATTCTTCCCCATCTTTATTTTCGTTAACTACTCAGAAGTCTTTGAAGAGCCAGCTCCACCATGGGGATAGAGTGTGGGATTGCCTTTATTCAAATCCTGCTCTACTGTGCGTAGCATGTTAGGAAGTTCTTCGTATGTGGCTTGCATCGAATGCATAAGGAAATTTAATGAAAAGCCAATATAAAAACCAGACAAAGAAGACAAAATCAAATTACGACCCAGCCTTTCATCAAACACAGTGCCCTATTGTTCCAGATATTTAATCAGTTCTATCATGTTCAAAAGATATGTACTGATAGCTTTTCCCTCATTGAGTTCAGCACAGAACAATTCCTTAGACCTTCGATAAAGTTTCATCTTTTGGTTTGCCTCGAATAATTCCTTGAGTGTTCGCATGATGCTCCAAACATCTGGTACTTCAATGTAATGTCTCAATAAATCTGGAACCATCGATCCCAAGATGTAGGATTTCACCTTCAGGTTATCATCCTTCCATCTAAAAAAATTTCTCGCTCTTCTGGAGTGGAGTCGGAATCGATATCAACAGGCAGTGGATTGATCATGACATAAGTCAACTTTTCATGCTCTAAGATAAGACGCATGTTCATTTCCCATTCTAAATAGTTCTCGACTTCTTTTAGCTTATTGAAATCCAAAATTTTCATCAATGGATTAACGACAACCATCTACAATACAACATTTTTGAGTAGAAGTAGAACATTCTTCATTTCTAAAGTGATAACACTATTAATGCCCTCTCACTACTTTACGTAATTCTGTAATCTCCCTTTACGGAAAAATAGAAATTTGACTATCAAAATTTCATAGCGGGAAGTGGATCCAATGATATTTACTCCAGCCTCACACTAATGACGATATTGGCCTTTCTAACATCATTAGGTAGACCTCCAAGGTCAATCAAATTCATATGACTCCTAGTTTGGTCCTGAACCGTTTCTTATCCTCACACTAATGACAATATTGGATTAAGACGTTTTCTAGGTGTATAATTGTCAATGTGCACTAATGAGCTTCGTATGTACACCCTCACACTAATAATGATATTGGGTGACTACGTTAACTCATCACGCTACATCTAATGTTTTATCGGAGCGACCTAAGTTCCGAGCACTTATACCCTCACACTAATGATGATATTGGATGTAAGTAGTAAGAACCCATTCATCTCCGTATTGACAGGACAGACCATCCAATGATACTCCAACATTATTAATACTATTACTTAAATAAAGTAATCACTTAATCACTAGAGATTTATGACAATCAAGTCATTAATTTAATTAGGTCAAAGTTTTAATTTAAAACATGCAATACATATCCAATATGTCTTATGTATAATTAAATTAAAATTACTATGGCATAGATTCAAAAACATGTGTTGTGTGGTTGAGCCTTTGCTACTGATATTATTCTGTTGAGACAATTATGGAACCCCTAGGGTCGGATCGGTGCCCCGCACAGCTGAAATGGGTTTAACCCGTGGATATCAAGTATGAATGTAATTTTAAATTATTTAATGAAATATTATATTCCATTACGAGTGTATAGGAAAACATCGGGACTGAATCGGAGTCCGTAAGCTCCAGAACGAGAGAAAATAAAATATGCGCACGTAGCACGTACCTGCGCGCGCTACAGAGCGCGTGTCACTGTAGCACACAGCAGCATATATATATATATATATATATATATATATATATATATATTTGTTTTCAATTGTTTCTTTTGCTTGCTTCCTTCAGCTCACTTTCTAGTGAGTTGATAGAATTATGATATTTTACCCTAATTTCTTCCGGCTCTCTCTAAACACTTTAAAAAATGCCCAAAATTAATTTTTAATTTCAAAACTAATATCAACACATGTTATAGAATAAAAATCAAGTTTTTCAAAATCTCAAAGATTTTTACAAAAGCATAAATTTATTCTAAATATGCATTTACGTAAATTTTGAATCCAATACATAAACCAAATTAGAATCCCAATAAGAAATCTCTCTCGAACAATTGTAGGTCACCTAAAGGTGGTCAAGTGGTTCTACAATGGTAGCCATAGCTCTAAGCTTTATTAAAGAGTTCCAACTCTAAATTAATTGTTACATGTCCAACATGAACATCTTTGACCTAATTCATAAACATGTTGTGTTTATACTTCTAAAGTATCCTAACACAATTGATTAGCCTTTTTTCAACATTAAGTTATGTGCTCATGCATCTAATACATAAATGAACATAGCTTAAGAGAAGATCAAACATTACCTAGTAAGCTTGATGCAAGATCCAATCTAATTCTCATTGTTGAATTATTGGAGAACCTCCAAGGTGTGCAAGCTTAACTTCAAGATCCAATCTTATTTCCAATGCTACCAAGCTTCACATCAAGATCCAATCTTGATTTCTCCTAGATGAAATATTGTAAAGACCTTACAAGCTTCTCTAAACACTTCTCTAACTTAGGTTAATCTCTCTTGCTTATGCTTATACTTGTTCTTGTACTTGTAATTAAAACCTTCCTAAAGCTTGTTATTTATAGCAAAAACTTAGGTAATTTTTAATTAATAAAAGTTGTAATAAACTTTTGGGTGTGCTTAATCTAATTTATCCAAATATGATTAATTAGGTTTGACTAATCTCCATTGTCTCCAACTTTAATTAATCCAATTAAATCAAGTCAATGATTAGGAAATGGATAAGTTAAATGTTTACTACCTTGATTTAATCCAATTAAATTAAGCCAAACCACCTATTATTACATACTTACAATTACTATAATATTCTCAAATAGTAGAGATAATTATGATTTTACAATTAATCCCTTGTATAATTATTGAATTAATCCAATTAGGTCAAAGTAAATAATCAATATTATCCAATAACACTTGATTATCTTATTTGATAATTATAATATCGAATATTATCTTTTTTTCAAAATTAATCGGCTACCCAAGTGCTCAATGAGTACACTTCATATTGGGACTTTCTAAGTTTAGACATGTTCATCATATAAGCCTAGCTAATATGTACGCAATTCGGCTACCTCTGAATTCGTAAAGAACACGAACGACCTTTCTGAATTATAGAAGTCGAGGTCATCACATATGTTTAACAATCACTCAGTCATAAACTATCCAAGTTGTGATTAGGAAACATATAATACACCATCAAGTTTCCAATATGCCCATCTCATATCGACATGTCCACGATTCTTTACAACTGATGCGATCCACCATAGGTGATCGGCTTTGGCCAATGTCTTTAAGAATCGCGAATGACTCACATGGATACTTAAACCCTTATGGTACACATATGGGCCAGCAGATCCTATCTTGCTTCGTACTTGATTACTGAGTACATCGGTCAATACCTAACGAATATCTAGAGGCTAGACCATGAAAGGTTTCTGATATACATGACATCAAAGTGTTGATGATCTCACACAAAATCAATGCTATCATATAGTCAAAGGATTACATATGCTACTCGACTCAAGGAGATTCCTATTAACGGTGGTATGTACTTCCAACTATTAGGAATCACCTATGAGTCATTCTGTATTCGCTTCAATGAATACTGATAAGTGCACTAATGTGTACTTAGAACACTGCTAACTCAGCTTTCTTATCTTATGTTTTAATCTTAATTAGAGTCATTTTATGCTTTGTTAATAGGAAGCGATGGATCAAGGAGAATGGAGCAATTGAACATGTTTCAGAGCCTAACAGATATATCGGACGCACGCAGGAGCATCAGCCGCGCACTGAAATTAAAAAGGGTATAACTTTTAATTTAGAAAGATTTACGAGACCCATAATTTATCGATTTGTATCTACTCGAGGAGCTCAAATCAACTGTAGCATCCTTCAAAGCTTCTGGCATGTCGAGACGTGCGGCGCACGTCACGACCCGAAACTACGATTTCAAGATTTTGTGCTGTGTGTTTTTAGGGTTTCAGGACTTTTCTATATAAATCCAACTTCGTCCTAAACCCTAGAGAAGGAGAAAATCAGAGAGAAACAGAGGAGAAACACACAAAAAGAGCCAAAATCATAATTCATAGAGAGGAAGAATGAAGAACTTCAAGGAAATCATGACGTCTCTCCGATCTATTCAGGCTGCATCTCTTTCTTCCATGGAGAACTAATCTCCTAGGCTAAGCTAAGGATGAACTCTTGTATTTTAACTTCTTATATTCATGTTGTTGATTCTTGAATGAACCTTTTAACGTTTAATAAAATTGATGGTTGTTATTCTTTATTATCCTTCGATTTATTAGCCTAGAAATTGTGTTTTGTCAAATCCCATATAGATCCAGTCATGCTTCTTCTATGTGTGATTTATGAAATCAGTTGTGACTGGTAAAGTTATTTTATGTGTTGGTCTTCTGCTGCAGTATTACCTGAGGGTATATTATCGACGTTAGATAGGTCGTAATAATAACTTTTGTGTGTTGTTAACCTAGAGAAAATAATCATTGATTACCCTAGAATTTAATATGAGTAGAATTGAATATCCTCCAATTATTGGTTTGGGATGTGAAACCTTCAATTGTGTAATGAAATGAATCAATAACTGAATACATGAGCTTGATACAAGAGGAATTCCTGATGCTTTGCTGTTTATCTCATAGATGTTTCTTGCATACTTTTCATACTTTTTATTTTTTCTTTTCTTTTATCTTATATTATCAATTTCATTCGTTTTCTTTATTAAGTTATTGCTAAAGTTTTTGTTTGAGTAAATTTGTTCCTGTAACCATCTCTCTGAGGAATCGACACCCCAGCTATACTGCGATAACCGCAAGTTATTTTTGGGTGTAATCAAATACCTACATGTCTATACGAGTTTTCAAAACTCATGGTACATCGGGAACTCCAATTCCAATATACGATATATGTTATTCTTCTAGGTTATAGGAATTCGATCGTAATCCAAAATCAACGATTAGGAATATTAACTTTAAAAATAGTTTACACCTAGTGTCAAAACTATTCTAAGGTCGATATCATTCTTAGCATATCTATACATCAATCTAATACGCATAATGATAATACCATTAATAAGGTATGAAATGAAAAATGTAATTATTTTATTAATAAATAATAAAATGTATAATTCGGATTGGTACTCCAAACACCAACTCCATCAGCTGAAGCAGAGTATGAAAAAATAGTTCATTGGATTCCGTAGAGAATATATTGATGCTTTTGATTGGAGTAATAAAAACATGTCCGGGATTGATCCACGGGTCATAAGTCATCGTCTGTCGAATATCCACATGTCTATATGAGCCTCCCCTACTCATGGTACATCGGGTTAAATCATTAGAACTATAATTCCAATATACGACATGTGCTTTTCTTCTAGGTTATAAGAATTCGACACTATTCCAAAACCAACGACTAGAAATATTTACTTTAATAATAGTTTATAATAGTAATATTATCCTAATGTTGGACTACACAGTGTCCAATATTACTATATGACTATTCGAAGGGCGATGTTATTTTCATCATATTTATCTATCATTTTAATATGCATAATGACATTTCAATTAACAATGTTGAAATGAAAATTTAGTTAATTTTTATTAATAAATAATAAAATATAATGTATAATATATTATTCGGATTGGCGCTCTAAGCACCAACTCCAACAGGTTGAACAGTTCGGTAACTTTGGGCAAATTGCCCATTCTTTGCTTGCCTTTTGCTCGGAGCGACAATATTAAAGGGCCTTATCTTTTGTGGGTCATTATTGCACAGAAAATAATAAAAGTTAGAAGATATTGTCAGGTTATGTGAGAATCATAAATAGTAAAACAAAGAAGCATGCAAATAAGAGAGAGACATTTTATAACTACATGGTTTCCTACCGACTCAATGAGGGGTACCAAGAATAAGTACGCCTTGGCCAGAGAAGATCTATGGACCATGTCTAAGTAGTGACCCCCTATACCAGGAAGCAATTTTGATCATTTGTCGAGTATAGTGACACACTTTTGTAGGGTCCCCCAACAAGCTACAAGGATGACAAGTGTAAGTTAGTAAGTTAAATCTCTTAAAATTTCTAAGTAAAGAAATTTGAGAAGGTCGGGTATTATCTTTTTCCCCAAATTTATTAGGGACGATTATTTCCTTGCCTTGGTAGACCTGATGTTGTCCTTAGAAGACCCTGAACCAGAACCACTTATCTTTGAAATTCTTGTTGGTAGACTTGACGTTGAGACGGTAGAGGCACTTTAGCTCATGCACTGATTGTTGGGAAATCTCTAAGTCCCGAGGATCGATTAAAGTATAAAAACAATATGTGAATACATCGAGGAAGTCACGGAATACTCACATCGATCGGTTGATGCGATGCAACGAACACAAAAACTTTTATGCCCTTTGTAGAGGTCACGACATTCCACTATTTTTCTCCTCAAGATTTCGGTCATGGATGTCCATTAAGCTCCAAGCTTTGTGATGAAATGATTCCATGCACACGGGTATCACCTTCGGACGACTCCGGATGTGTGCTAGCACCTTGATTTTGCAACAAAATCATCTCTTTTCTTCCTCCTATAACTCTCGGCAGTGGCAGAAAATAAAGAGGAAGAAGAGCCCTTTTGGGCGTGAGAAGAGAGAATGGAAGAGAGTGAAAAGAGTGTTAGGTTTGGTTGATGGAAAATATGTATCTAATACATATATTTGATTTTCAAAAATCAAATAAAATATATTAAATTTGCTTTTCAAAAAAGTCAAGCCAATAAAATTTTGCCAACCACCAATCCATCACTATTCACATCATTCAATCAAGTTGTCAAGTCACACCACTCAAAGTGACAAGTTGTCAAGTCAAATCATTCAAAGTAACAAGTGATTTGACGTTTGAAGTGACTAGCGATTTGATGCTTGATGTGAGTAATGATTTGACGCTAGATGTGACTTGCGTGCCGCACTCGAATTCCAAATGCGAGTGCGCTCGCAAACACTCCCGAGATCGGGTTCGATAATTCCGAATTAACGAATTTTCCGTTGCGTCGTAATTAAATCTAATTTAATTAAATAATCATGCCTAGCATAATTACTATTCACGTCGCTAATGAATTAATTCTAAATTAACTCGTTCGCCCGAATTAAAATCTAATTTTAATTCCGCGTCGAAATCCAATTTCGTATAATATATCAAATATATTATTTTATCGATTAATTCCAAATTAATCGTTATCTCTCTTTAAATGATGTTTCATCCTAGATAAAATATCTCAGTAATTAATTCCAGATTAATTTTCTCTCTCATCTAATTAATCCCAAATTAATTAAAGTGCGAGTCATACGTCGTCGGTGAATCTTCGAGAAGCGACCCATGAGATCCCCGGATATGTTGGCAGTAAATACGGTTATCGGACTCTCCGAATACGTACGTACCTAGTACTATGTGTTACCGATTTACAAGACAAGGTTGGCTTCTAGCAAAGCGCCATGCCTACCCAATTCTCCAGAAATATGCTTACAAGAATAAGCGATCGATATCAGGCGTAGTATACGTAGTATCGTGTATGTCGATCCAGCATCGGATGTCACGTGCTAGGCCTGGGGCTGGAATTGTGTCTGCCCCATACGAAGCACATGTCAGATGTCTGGTAATTAGTCTCTATAATCGGATATACATGACATAGTCATAATATCCCGATGACTGCAGTACTTAAGAGTACTAGTATCGTATCCTACGTGACATCATCTCCACTATGACTAGAGTGATACTTCCGTCTTGACATCACACCCAATACACTACGATTCTCAATATACCCAGTAGAGGCATACACATAACCTGTTAAAGCCCTAGACGACCAAAACCAAAGCATATTGATTGTCGCAAGTATTAGCGGTGCAAGTCTCAAGTTAAGACCAAATACACCTACCCTGATTTCGGACTTCCATAGAGACATAGTCATACTACCAATGGAATTCTGAAGGGGTCTATCCAGAGCGAAGCTGTTTTCCGTACCATCGGTAAAACATAAACTCCTATTACACTTGCATGAGTATCTTATACCCAAATATATGAGAACTATGCTCTTGTGCCCTCACAACTCGCACAAGTGTAATACTAGTCTTTCACGCATTTATCAATGTCCAATCTCGATAATATTCTGACTAGGGATATTTAATGATTATACCTTCGTGGATTGATACTATCTCATATCATCTCAATCCAGGTTCTAATCATAAGGACCTCCTATCATTTATACATCTAGGTGATCGAATCACAAATGATAAGAGTGCAATCTCCTTTGTCACATAGTTAATTTGTACAACAACACCATGATCTGTACAAATAGTGACGCTATGGGTCATAACTGTCCAATAATCTCCCACTTGGCCTATAGCTAGTCACTCGAGTGTCTACCACCCGAACTATGTACGGTTCACTCAAACTACTGAGGAAAGGCTTTCATCAGCGGATTTGCATGATTATCGTCTGATGTGATTTATTCGATCATCACATCGCCACGATGTATGATTCGAACGAATCAGATGAATTGTTGAAGTATATATCTGGATCGTTGATGAGACCGCTAATTCTTTAGCCTGCGCTGTAGCCTAGCTCAGCTACTAACAAAACTATATATAATCTAATTAGATTTGTTATTGACCCAGATGGCTTCTATTGCTGCCTTAGCTGCAGTAATAACCCGCATTTGTTGTTTATTCGGTAACAGTATCTTGCATGGAAGATTTCCAGCTCACTGTTCCGTTATCCAAACTGTATAGTACCGTTATTTTTAACGGTTAGGAAACTTGCAGCAGTGATCCCAGTCACTTCAAGTTCTCCTTCTCCATAGTTTAAGACAGCATCCTTAGTTCTCTAAGATACTAACGAATGTTCTTAACCATCACTAGGATCTTCCTGTTTGTGACTTCATATGCTCAAAGCGTATGAGACACCAGGTCACGTACATTTTTCAATGTACGAGTTCTCGGAGAGTGTTAACAACTTTAAATCTATCCCAGTAGATCTTTATTCCTAGAATAAAGGTTGTTTCTCCCAAGAATTCTACGGATAATTTTTCATGAAAGCCAAGCTTTCACCGATTGTATTATGGGAATATCATTTCCAAGAAATGACATATCATTATTATTTAGGACAGTCACTTTCAGTGCACTCCCACTAACCTTCTTATATACACAAGAATCATTTACGTTTTGAATTAAATCATACACCATTATGATTTCATCAAGACGATAATTCCAAGAACCTAATGCTTGCTTCAATCCAAACATGGATCGAATAACCTGCAAACCTTGTTTGCTAGTTTTGATACGATAAAACCGTCAGGATATTGTAAACATCCTCCAAAAGGTTTCCGTTAAGGAAAGCGGTTTTGGCATTTTGCTGCCATATTTCATAAATGAAACATGCAGCTTTAGCAAGCATTATCCAAATGGATTTAACGTGGCAACAGTTGAAAGGTTTCATCATAATCGACACAATGTTGATAACGATACCTTTTCGCTACAAGCCCAGCTTTGTACGTTGGTATGTTGCCTTCCATGTATGTCTTCCTTGAAGACATATATAGTACCAATAGGCACAATGCCTTGCAGTACAACAACTAGTATCCAAACAAAGTTGATATACATGGAATCCATTTCGGACTCATGGAATTTTGCCATAATAGGGAGTCGATACCTTGTATCACTTCCTCATACGTAGGCAGTTGGTATCCCCAAAAGATTGACATCTTTATAGGGTGAGATCAGAAACCCATACCCCAGGTTGTTTTCTGACTCTCTCCGATCTACGTGGTTCTTGTGTATTCGAAGATTACTGGTACAGTTTCATCCTTGATGAACTGTTTGTGTTCCATTAAGGACTTGGTGCCATGAACAGTATTACTCCAATTTTCATCGAGTTTTACTATCCTCCCACTTACCACTGCATATCGGTATTCCTCTTAGGAAAATTGCATGGCGAGCAAAAATTAAATTGTTCTCATGTGAGATGTATAAGCACTATACTTTGGTTTCCCTAGGATAACCAATTATATTAGGCACTTATCCAATTTGGGTTCTAGTTTGGTATCATCCAAACTTATGCCTAGCATACCCAAATCATCAGGAGTGAGAAAGCCCAATTTCTTTCCTGTTCATATCTAATATGAATTCTGTTTAACAGATTTTCATGGAACCTTATTCAAAATAAGTATTGCACTGTTAAATGCTTATCCCTTGAAGGAAATGGTAGCTCAGAGCGACTCATGATTAACCTTATCATGTCCAACAAAATTCGGTTTCTCCGTTTGGACACACCGTCAAATTGACGTGTTCCGGGAGGAGTCCTCATTGAAAGAATACTATACTCTTTCAAGTATTTGAGAAACTTACTTCTTAAGTATTTTCCATTACGGTCTTACCATGATAGTATAATACTTTAGCCAATCTGTTTGTCTACTTCGTGTCGAAATTCTAAAAGTTTTCGATTTGTGTTTCAAAAGAAACACATAATCATAACATGATGCCACATCCGTAAAGGTCACGAAATATTCATTATCCACATCTAGCCTAGCTAGATATGGGCCCACTTACGCCACTATGAACAAGGGCTAACAGATCGGTGGTACTAACATTTTTACCAAGTAAAGGTGTTTTAGGCACTTTGGCCAATAAACTATATTCGTAGACTTCATTTGAAAATCAAATTTGTCCTAATACCCACTCTTCGAAAGTGTGGATATACGAGTCTTGTTTAATGTGTCCCAGACAACACTGCCACAAATAAGTCTTAACTGATCAAATCAGTTTGAGCTATTCGTTTGTCATGTTATATGTTTGAGATTTACTGTTATTCACATCTAATGTGTTTATCTCAATATCATCTTTATATAATAAAACACTTTAGTGTTCTAGAATATAAAGGTATACTCGCAACGAGTTGTACTCGATATAGAGATAATATTTCTAGTCAAACTAGTTACATTATAACAATTTCCTAATTTAAGTACACACCAGAAGGGTAGTTCCTAAACTTAGGTATCTACGGTAAAACAGCGACTATCGTCCATTTTCCAATTCACAGATTAATCTCAACTGAAGTCAGTATCCTGCTCATAGTAGATGCTGCACGCCAGTACATATTTATGTATCACACTAAGTATTTAAAATCCAATTTTAATACTAGTAGTGAACATATTTACGAAAAACATCTTTGAAGTCAGAGCCTTGCTCGTCTTCAATTCCTTCATGTCTGTCTTATCCATACTGCGGTCACACTTTAATGACCCCATTTGCCTCATCTTAGACAGACATATTGGGATGTGTAATTTATCTTCCTAGAAGATAATAATGATTTTGCCATTGCTATTTTCTACATTCTAGAAGCCTTTGGCCAAGCCTTGGGTTTATGGAATGTCGAAGTAAGGTGCGCCTTGCGCTTCTTGCCTTATTGCAAACATTGGCTTTGTCTCCTTGAGAATAGCCATTAACTCTCCAAGATTTATTAATTGCAATTTATGCTTCTAAGATTTAAGTATAAACCTATGAAGATCCTTCAATTTCATTATCATACTTTAAGGATCTAATCCTTAGTTCTGATTAAGAAATTAAGGAGTCTATTGGCAAGCATAATGGATTAAGCACTAAAATTATCATCACATGAATCTTCCAAAGTTCATGCTCTACTATTTGCTTAACTCCGGGCTTAGGCCTAAGATGTTATTTTATCAAATAAAGTAACTTCTTAGTTTCCAGGACTATCCTGAATTTTTTATTCCCAATATGAAAAATAAAGTCGTTTAAAACATTTTCCCTAGGAATATATTTTAAACACTAATCTTTCAATTTTATCTTGATTCTAATAGTCTAACTATTAAATCAACGATTTCTGGTACTATTTAAATATAATGATTATTATAGTCCAACTACATAATCAACTATACTTTTAATTGGTGAAAATCAATTACATTGATTACTATAATCCAATTATAAAATTAACTATACTTTTAATTAGTTTGAATACACTCCAACTGTTTTAAAACAACGATTCAAATATTATTCCAACTAACATTTAATTTATTTGACGAATGATATTTGATTGAGCGCGTATGGCAATTATCTAAACGAATATTGCAAATTTAATTCTTGCCTCCCACTATTTTTCGACGAGCCTCTAACCCTCTGTCGAGTACTCAGGAAACCGTGTTTTCTAGTGGGCTAGGATCCCGTTAAATAACACACAATCTTGACTTTGGCTAACAAATTGTATGATATTTAACTAGGTAGATCTCTAAGATCAATTGGATCCAATCCAATTCCTAGATCCAGTAGGTGGACATTCAAGTCCGAAACATATATCTTATATATGCCAATATATCCAATATATTCCCTAACCTTTTCCTCTGAATCAATTAAGCCTTGGCTTTGGCACAACAAACTTAATGATCTCAGTTAAGCGGAACCTATTGACCATGGAAAGCTTTGTAATCAATGTCGATGGACAAGAAGTGATCTTGACTTTGGCCAACAAATCATGACTTGGACAAGACACCAATATGGAAAGCGCTCGTGATTCAAACACATCCTCGATGGAAAAAGGCCTTGACTTTGGCCAACAAGCCAATGCCAGTCTTGGATCTTGAGTAAGTATCACTCAATGGAAGGAAAAACGTTTAATATTTTGTGAGGATTTTTCGCGTGCAAATTGGCAACCAATTTATTATCTTTGTTAAGGTCTCATCATTATACATCCTTAAACATGCATTCTAAATACATAATAAAGCGCGTATAAATAAAATAATAATGACATGCGGATGGATACTCAACACATTGATCATAGATCAAATCTCTCCCTTTCCTCTCTCCTGCTAGCACAAGTATTTACTTCTACCCGTTACACTACACTTATAAAGAAACCTCATTTATATTGAGGTGAATAGGTAAGAAGAGAAATACAATGATAAGGAGGTAATAGGCTGGACACGCAGGTCCAATTTAATAAATTCCAAATTTATTACAACAATTTCTAAAATTGCCCCACCTTTCTATTATCCATCTGATATAACATTATTCATGCATCGCAACCATGTATTCACACAAGCATACTATCAATCAATCTAATCAAATTAATTAATCTGATAATTAATAACCATCCAATGTTCAAACAACGATTTGATTTTGCGCGAGTCAAACTCATTTTGCGAATAAGTACTCAAAGTACGAATTCTTAAATTAAATTAAACTACAACATTAAATCCAATTTAACTTATATTTAATACTAATCCTCTATTTAATTCCAAATCAAATATTACACTTTATTACGAACCTTTATGACTTAAATTCCAAATTTAATCGTTATGGGTCTTATGGCCCGATTAACGTCCAACGTTAATTTAAATAAAGTCCAATGGGCTTTTAATTAATTTCTTAAGGCATGGACTTTTGGTCAACATGGGTCAAACCCAAAGACTAAAGACCATTTAAAGGAATCACCCTCATATGCCTTTGAAACCAATTTAGGCCATTTAGGCCCAATTAAAGTTAAAGGTCCATTAGTCACATTTGGACTTTACGGAAACGATTTTGGGCCCAATTGGATCCAACCAATTTAGCATAAACCCAACTTGATACAACCAAGCCCATTAAAGCCCAATGACAACTTCACAAGCCCAAATCCAATTTAAGCCCATTAATTTAATTTCAAAAATTTCAAATTTCTTAATCAAATTAATTAAAGTGTATAACATAATCAATTACCCAAATCAATATTTCCAAAACGTTGATTAGCCTAATTAATCATGCCCATTTACATAAAATCATGTCCAACACAATTTATGAAAAATCAAACCCATTACATGCTTTACATGTCTCGGCCATAGTAGGGTTTTTCAAATCGATTTCGAATTTAATCCAATCAAATACTAAATCAATATTCCCAACATGATTCCAACTCATCCAATGAATCAAAAATCAAAAATCCAAGACATTAGGGCACTATGAGTATTCGGCCAAGCTAACCCATTTGGGGAAAAATGTTCCAAACATAGTTTCATGAAATTGATCCAATCAATCTTCAATTAAACATCAATTAAGCATACTAAATCATCCAATTTCATTATTTCATGCTCAAAATCAATTTACCCAATTTTAAGCCCTTAATCAAGTTTCATGCTTTTACTCGCTCTGATACCATTGTTGGGAATCTCTAAGTCACGAGGATCAATTAAAGCATAAAAATAATATGTGAATACATCGAGAAAGTCACGGAATACTCACATCGATCAGTTGAGGCGATGCAACGAACACAAAAACTTTTATGCCCTTTGTAGAGGTCACGGCAGTCCACTATTTTTCTCCTCAAGATTTCGGCCATGGATGTCCATTAAGCTCTAACCTTTGTGATGAAATGATTCCATGCACACGGGTGGGTTTTCCTATCACCTTCGGACGACTCCGGATGTGTGCTAGCACCTTGATTTTGCAATAAAATCATCACTTTTCTTCCTCCAATAACTCTCAGCAGTGGCAGAAAATAAAGAGGAAGGAGAGCCCTTTTGGGCGTGAGAAGAGAGAAGGGAAGAGAGTGAAAAGAGTGTTAGGTTTGGTTGATGGCAAATGTGTATCTAATACACATATTTGATTTTCAAAAATCAAATAAAATATATTAAATTTGCTTTTCAAAAAAGTCAAGCCAATAAAGTTTTGCCAACCACCAATCCATCACTATTCACATCATTCAATCAAGTTGTTAAATCACATCACTCAAAGTGACAAGTTGTCAAGTCACATCACTCAAAGTAACAAGTGATTTGACGCTTGAAGTGACTAGCGATTTGACGCTTGATGTAAGTAATGATTTGACACTTGATGTGACTTGCGTGCCGCACTCGAATTCGAAATGCTAGTGCGCTCGCAAACACTCTCAGACTCAGGTTCGATAATTCCAAATTAACGAATTTTCCATTGCGTCGTAATTAAATCTAATTTAATTAAATAATCATGCCTAGCATAATTAATATTCACGTCGCTAACGAATTAATTCTAAATTAACTCGTTCGCCCGAATTAAAATCTAATTTTAATTCCGCGTCAATATCCAATTTTGTATAATATATCGAATATATTATTTTATCGATTTATTCCAAATTAATCGTTCTCTATCTTTAAATGATGTTTTATCCTAGATAAAATATCTCCGTAATTAATCCTAGATTAATTTTCTCTCTCATCTAATTAATCTTAAATTAATTAAAGTGCGAGTCATACGTCGTCGGTGAATCTTCGGGAAGCGACCTATGAGATCCCCGGATATGTTGGCAGTAAATACGGTTATCGGACTATCCAAATACGTACGTACCTAGTACTATGTGTTACCGATTTACAAGACAAGGTTGGCTTCTAGCAAAGCGCCATGCATACCCAATTCTCCAAAAACATGCTTACAAGAATAAGCGATCGATATCAGGCGTAGTATACGTAGTATCGTGTATGTCGATCTAGCATCGGATGTCACGTGCTAGGCTTGGGGCTGGAATTGTGTCTGCCCCATACGAAGCATATTTCGGATGTTTGGTTACTAGTCTCTATAATCGGATATACATGACCTAGTCATAATATCCCGATGACTGCAGTACTTAAGAGTACTAGTACCGTATCCTACGTGACATCATCTCCACTATGACTGGAGTGATACTTCCGTCTTGACATCACACCCAATACACTACGATTCTCAATATACCCAGTAGAGGCATACACATAACCTATTAAAGCCCTGGACGACCAAAACCAAAGCATATTGATTGTCGCAAGTATTAGTGGTGCAAGTCTCAGGTTAAGACCAAATACACCTACCCTGATTTTGGACTTCCATAGACACATAGTCATACTACCAATGGAATTCCGAAGGGGTCTATCCAGAGCGAAGCTGTTTTCCGTACCATCGGTAAAACACAACCTCCTATTACACTTGCATGAGTATCCTATACCCAAATATATGAGAACTATGCTATTGTGCCCTCACAACTCGCACAAGTGTAATACTAGTCTTTCACGCATTTATCGATGTCCAATCTCGATAATACTCTGACTAGAGATATTTAATGATTATACCTTTGTGGATTGATACTATCTTATATCATCTCAATCCGGGTACTAATCATAAGGACCTCCTATCATTTATACATCTAGATGATCTAATCACAAATGATAAGAGAGCAATCTCCTTTGTCACATAGTTAATTTGTACAACACCATGATCTGTATAAATAGTGACGCTATGGGTCATAACTGTCCAACACTGATGGCTCATCTAGGCCGGACTGAATCTATATCACATATAACTCGACCAGTAACCTTCATCCATTCAAATTTAGCTGGCAATGGGCTAGTCTCATGGATGTGAGCATCTTTGTAAAGTATATTTGAATGGGCAACCTCAAGCCCATGTCAAAGAACCTGCGCAGACCGCTATCCAATCATCCAGTGGTTGGCTTGCCTAATCACGTTCGTTGGGTAAGTCCAAATAGACATCAGCTGGAATATTGAATCTCTTTCTCAGAAGGTCCAACCCGGCCTTCGTTATTGAAGAGTGTAGAGATATTGTATTTTTACGCATAGCCCGACGATGAGTATCATATGAGGACACCCTTTGTATCCTTGGAAAATTACAAGGATGATTGTTGAAAGGGAAATGAACTCTAGGAAATATAACTAAAAGCCAACCGGACATCACATATGTCCGACCTATTATCTCTCATACCGAAATACCCAGTCGGATATACCATAAAAAATCCTGAATCATGCTGGACATAAAATGGCTGTTAATGACTGAGAATATTGATAATTACTGAATTTTCGGTCTTTGATTGTATCCAGCCTGACATATAATTCAAATTATATAGTCGACTGGACATGTATCGAGTTTTCATCCCACGGGAAAAATCAAATCAACTAAAATCATGAGATTAATTAAATTCAGCTGGATATACATCCATAAACCCTACATCTGGTCAGACATAGGTCGATTTGTAATTACAGACATATTACCAATCACCTGAGATAGACATATGAGAATGGAGGGATTCTGGTTCCCTTCCATTTTCAAACCCTCATCTTGCACTATAAAAGTGCATTTACCCTTCGCAAAAAATGGGTGGTTGGAAATTATCGAGAGAAAACCCCGCTAAAACACTTAAAAACGCTAAACGGTAGAAATTAAACCAATTCTTAGATTTCCCTTCGACCCACCAAACAGCCAAGCACCAACCTAATGATTAGAGAGTCTTTTGAACTGCAGCATACACAAAGGTACAACATGATGGCACCCTTTTAATATTTCTTTGTATTTTAGATTTTGGTTTGGACATAGTATCTTCGACCTCCGGTCGGCTGGATATGCATACATACCTGAGCATATATATACATATCCGACCGACTTTACTACAATATGCAGATCGATTATATGCTTAGCTATTTTTATATTTCATTTGTTACTATTATGTCATGCATGTTTAGACACTGAGTTCGGAGTCTTAAATCAGTCTCGAATGTGAGACTCTTAAATAAGTCCCTGATGAGAGAATCTGAGATCAACCTCTGATGTTATTCATGGTCAGTCAGTAGACACTGAGTTCAGAGTCTAAAGGTAGTTGTTGACGATAGTTTTTTAAATCAATCCACAAGTCGTATTTCTATTGGTCCTTTTACATATGCCTAATTTTCCCCCAAAACTTCAGTGGAAAAGGGGAGGCTCACATCATCCTGAGAGCACGTAGACCCAAAAACAGGCCAAAATTTGTCAGAAAGCCAAGATAACCTTAGTTGTGGAAAAGCTGTAAAAACTGAGACTGCATGGACTAATGGAGAATTCCAAGGAATAATACTATTGAGTTTCAGGTTGGCTTCAATATTTTCTTAACCTAGGAAGCTTGTCTTCGTCAACAAACTTTTGAGAGGAGTTGTATCAGAGGGAACCAGATCGCTGTGAAGAGGTAGTGATCCAAACATGTGCGGAAATCCTATAAGTCTAACATATAAGGAGATGCTATTGGACTAATATGAGACATATATTATCTTGGTCATCATGAATTGTACCATTTTCCATTTGTTTAAGTTTTTTCCCAATTGGGTTTTACTGGTAAGGTTTTTAACGAGGCAGACACATGATAACATTAACAATCTAGAAGGGAAGAAGATGCCAGCAGCTTTGAACTCCCAAGAGCAACCTTATGACTTGTTACCTCTGAAGAAGAAGCTAGCACCGTATCCTCAGAAAGGAACTGGCACTCATATAAGGTCAAAGTGGAGACTCACGCCATCCCGGGGCGCGGTATTAGCCGAAGACTCTACAGCTCACGAAAGCAAAGCTGGGTCATGATTATCACAAATATTTTGGCAAGATCCATCTTTAGGCTCTATGGCACACCCTTCCAGCCAAGTCGGGATATTTTGATATTTGAAAATCGAAAAGATAATTTATTTCCGTAATTTTCTCTAAAAAATGATGCAAATAAAAGTGGGAATATTTGGGGAAAAATCAGACATGCGTAGAAGGATCAATAGAAATATGACATGTGGATTGGTTTTAGACTATGTCATTAACAACTACCTTCAGACTATGAACTCAGTGTCTACCGATAGACCATGAACAACATCAGAGGATTATCACAGAGTCTTCCGTTAGAGACTTATTTAAGAGTTTTATATATGATTTCAGAGTCTTACATCAAAGACTGATTTTAGATTCCGAACTCATTGTCTATCATCAGACTCTGTTGATAGGGTCATGCTTTCAGAACCCGCCGCCAAGACCTTCGCCTCAAGCCTATCCCCAGGGAAGTCAAATGAATATCAAAAGAGGAAATAAAATATCAGCTTCTTCATCATAAGAATCGCATAAATAAAGAGAGGGATAAACAAATAAATTACTTTCTATTTCTTGTAATTAATTAACCACCCAGAATAGAGAGATTCTTGGGATTATGCTGATTAATTAGGAAATTGAACGTTATCAATCTTAATTTCCTTGTAATGTAAAAGTTATAAATAATAAGGGATCTCCCCAAAAAGAAGGGGATTTTCTTGCTGATTAAGAAATAAGAGAGATATCTTTTTACCTATTTCTTTTTATTATTCAACTTTTATTTTTGTGAAATTTTTTGCACAAACAGTTTGACTAAAGAAAATTTTGTTGTAAATTCTTTAAATCTTCAAATATTATTGGTTTAGATGGAGGAGGGACATGTCCTTTGGATGGTACCCCATATGGGCATGTCCTCCAAAGAGTGTAATATGATTCTAGGCTCCAAGAGATGCATGGGAGGGGTATAATACTTTAGAGGGTTGCACCCTAACCCAAAGGGTGCCCTTAAGGCACCTTTCCATGACTGTATAAGGAGACTCTCCATGTTCACTCTAATCATCAGAAGAAAACCAAATTTTATGAGTCATTTTTCCATTGTTTTAACAGAGAGTTCCACCATATTCCAAGTTCAAACACTTGTTAAAGAGTGCTCATTGAATAAGAAGTATCCAAGGAATCATGTGAGAACATTGGCCACTTCGAATTTGTAGAGCACCAGAGACGGAGGCTAATAAGTTCTTAAGGACAGAGAGATCTCGACTTGGATTTGTTTTCATATTTTCAGGTTTTTCTTATATCTCAAGTTTTAAGGTTTTGCATAGATTGGTTAGATTTTCTGGATTTGATTTGTTTGGTTGCATGTTAATTTACTGTTTAATGACACTAAACCACCAACAATCTTAAGAACTTATTAATTTTAGTGTTGTTAGATAGAAATTTACATACTTAGATAAGAAAATTTCTTGAAAATATCGTATGTGCATGAAAAATACATAAGGGTGTTCGAACGCCTGACGAAGACGAAGGCAAAAATCTGAAATTTCGTAAGAATGTTCGAACTCTTCTTCAAACTCAAATTGAAGGCAAGACCTCTGACTTAAACCATTCGAATTCATCCTAAATTCAACACGAATGTAAACTCTTTGGAATATTCTGTTCGAACGCACTCTCGAACATTACACGAACATGATCTCTTTAGAAAACTTTGTTTGAATGCATTCTCGAACGCTATACGAATGTGAACTCTCAGAAATATTTCATTCGAATGGGTTTACGAATGGTACATGAATGCACACACTAGACAGTCTCGTTCGAATGTAGATACAAATGCGACACTAATAAAATATGTTCTGGAATTGTTTCTAAATTGAAAAGACTTAGATTAATTTAATTAATCACAATATTAACTTAGTAAATTATATACTGAATCACAATAATCTTGGTAGTAAAGATTCAAGTTATTATTAGGGTGTTCAATTATCACAGGCATACATATAGTAATAAAGTTGAAAATTAATTATTTGTTGCATACGAGGTTGAGAATTTAAAGTGTAATCATACACAAGTAATTCCATCCAATCTTGATTGACACATACACATATATCTACACATATCGAATATTGTATTGTAAGATCATAAGTGTAATACTAAGTTTGAATTGCTAAAAGATTCTATTGAAGAAGTGTTTAATGGATGTTCTGTCAAAAATATGACAAAAGCCTAAGTGGTCAGGAATTTAAGTGGTTACTCCGGATCCCCCTCGTCCTATGGGAATATTCCTTTATTTACTTTTCATAAGAAACCTTAGTCGAAATTCAAGGACTTGTGTTTATTGGTACTACTGTCCAATAGAACAACGAGTGGATACTTGATATATCACTTTGAACAAGATCATTTGTTGATCGTTGTCCAATTTATCTTTTATAGACATATTGACCCCTGTTGGTTTTCCAATTACACATGGCTAGCGGAAACATCACAGTACCTATCGCTCATGGAGAAAAGCAGGAAACGTTTGGTGGGGCAAACTTTAAACAGTGACAGAACAAAATGTTGTTCTACCTGACAACTCTCTAATTGGATAACTTCCTCAAAGATCCTCCGGGTCCTGTGGAGGGTAAATCAGAAACAACCAAGGAATTGAGAGAACAGACATGGTTGTCTGGCGACTTCTTGTGCAAAAACTACCTTTTGGGTGGACTTGACAATACCCTATATAATGTGTACCAAGGCATGACATATGCGAAGATTCTCTAGGAATCTCTCGAGAACAAATACAAAATAGAGGATGTCGGTCAAAAGAAATTTGTAGTGGGTAGGTTCCTGGACTACAAGATGGTAGATTCAAGAACAATGATGTCTCAATTGGGTGAACTGTAATTGATCATTCATAAAATACTGGATGAAGGAATGAAACTCTTTGAGACGTTTCAAGTTGCCACCATAATTGAAAAGTTGCCTCCATCATGGAAGAAATTCAGGAGATATCTGAAACACAAGAAGAAGCAGATGAGCCTTAAATACCTTGGAGTTCGACCGAGGATCGAAGAGCACAACAGGAAGTCCGAGAAGGCCAATTATAAGACTGTGGAGTCTAAGGCCAACATCCTCAAGGGTGTAAAGGGTAGCAAGAAGAGAAAGAACAGTGGAGCTGATTCTTCCCAAGCTAACAAGATGTTCAAGGGGAAGTGCTACAACTGTGGAAATAGCGGTCATATGGTAAAGGATTGCAGAAACAAGAAGTATCAGGAAGAAAAAGAAAAATGAGGCCCATGTCACTAAAGATGAGCAGCTGACTGAAGAGATCTCAGAGATGAACCTATCAGTAATGGTAACTGAATCCAACTTGGTTGGGAATCCGAAAGAATGGTAGGTAGACACTGGGGCTACTCGTCATATCTGTGCAGATAGTAAGATATTTTCCTCATATTAGAAGGTCGATGACGGTGATTATCTGACAATGGGAAACTCGTCTACCTCCAGAATGGTTGGACAAGGCACAATGGTTCTGAAGATGACATCTGGAAAGGAGCTTGTATTGAAGAATGTACTGCATGTTCCAGATATTTGGAAGAATTTGATCTCGGGCTCTCTCCTTAGCAAGGCTGGTTTTAAGCTTGTATTTGTTTCTGATAAATTTGTATTGACCAAAAATGATGTGTATGTAGGAAAATGATACCTCAGTGAGGGCCTTTTCAAATTCAATGTAATGATTGTCGATCGACACGTTGCTATTATTAAAGCTACAACTTCTGCTTATATTGTTGAGTCACAAAATGTATGACATGAGAGGTTAAAACATCTTAATTATGATACAATGCGTAAATTAATTAACATGGACCTTATACCTAAATTTGCAATTGATAGCCAACATAAGTGTGAGGCATGTGTTGAAGCAAAATACATAGAGCACACAAGATTCTGTTATGTGTATTTGTTGAGGCGCAAAGATGAAGCTATTGAAAGCTTTGTATACTATAAGAACGAAGTTGAAAATCAACTTGGCAAGAAAATCAAGAGAATCCGGAGTGATAGAGGTGGTGAATATGTGTCACCATTCGGTGAATATTGTTCCGTTCATGGAATTATTCACGAAACCACTGCTCCTTATTCGCCTTAACAAAACGGGATTGTTGAGCGTAAAAATCGAATATTGAAGGAAATGATGAATGCCATGTTACAAGTTCTGGTTTACCCCAGAACTTGTGGGGGGAAGCTTTGCTTTCCGCGAACTACGTTTTAAGCAAGCTTCCTCACTGGAGATTGGATAAGACACCGTATGAGTAGTGGAAAGGTCACGTACCTTCCTACAAACACCTAAAAGTATATGGGTGTCTTGCCAAAGTAATGGTTCCTATACATAAGAATGTTAGAATATGACCTAAAACTGTTGATTGTATATTCATTAGATATGCTCGTAACAGTAGTGCGTATCGATTCTTGGTACACAAGTCTGATATTCCTGACATCAATTTGAATATGATAATTGAGTCAAAGAATGCAATATTTTTTGAAGAGACATTTCCTTGTAAGGAAAGACAAAGAACAGAGTCGTTCAAAAGAGCTATTGATACTTTCAAAGACAGTGATCAGGTTGACCAAGAGTCGGACCAACGTGTAAATATTGAGATAATCAAACCTAGAGTAGCACAAGAGTTAGAACATCTAAGTCGTTTGGTCCCAATTTTCTGACATACTTGGTAGAAAATGAGCCTCAAAGCTATAAGGAAGTAATATCTTCGCCGGTGGCACATTTATGGAAAAAGGCTATCAACAGTGAGATTGATTCCATCCTACAGAACCATACTTGGAAGTTGGTTGATCTTCCTTCAGGTTGTAAGACACTGAGCTACAAATGGATATTCAAACAGAAGATGAAACCAGATGAATCAATAGATAAGTAAAATGCAAGACTTGTCATAAAATATTATAGACAAAAATAAGGCTTTGATTACTTTGACACCTATTCACTAGTGACTCGTATCACGGCAATAAGAATGCTCATATCCATAGTAGTTATATTTGGTCTTGAAATACATCAAATGGATGTAAAGACAATATTCTTGAATGGTGAATTAGATAACGAGATTTACATGGAACAATCATAAGGGTTTAATGTTCCTGGACAAGAACAGAAGGTGTGCAAACTTGTAAAATCCTTGTACGGATTAAAACAAGCACCTAAACAATGGCATGAGAAATTTGATAAAGAGATATTGTCAAGTGGGTTCAAAACCAAAACAGTTTGGCTAAAGAAAATTTTGTTGTAAATTCTTCAAATCTTCAAATATTATTGGTTTAGATGAAGGAGAGACATGTCCTTTGGATGGTACCCCATATGGACATGTCCTCCAATGAGTGTAATATACTTCTAGGCTCCAAGGGATGCATGAGAGGGGTATAACCTCTTGGAGGGTTGCACCCCAACCCAAAGGGTGCCCTTAAGACACTCTTTCATGCCTTTATGAGGAGACTCTCCATGTTCACTCTGATCATCAGAAGAAATCTGAAGTTTGTGAGTCATTTTTCCATTGTTTTAAGTGAGAGTTCCACCATATTCCAAGTTCAAACACTTGTTAAAGAGTGCTCATTGAACAAGAAGCATCCAAGGAATTCTGGGAGAACATTGGCCAATTCGAATCCGTAGAACACCAGAGACAGAGGCTAATAAGTTCTTAAGGACAAAGATATCTCGACTTGGATTCATTTTCACATTTTCCAGGTTTTTCTTATGTCTCAAGTTTTAGGGTTTTGCATAGATTGGTTGGATTTTCTGGATTTGATCTATTTGGTTGCATGTTAGTTTACTGTTTAATGACATTAAACCTCCAAAAAATTTGGCCTTTAAATTATTTTGGTGTGTCATGTAATTAGAATATCCTCGTTTATGCCAAAGAATTTTACATGAATGGATTTTCATGTATATCTGCATGTGGTTATTTTGATCAGGAGTGGGAGTAACGGCTTCAGGCATTTCAGAAATTGCTTATGGCTGCCTAGACTTTGAAATGATCGGTATAAGCTTACCATAAACATATTATGTTGATAGAGCATGTTGATATAGATGAAAACCAAACCTTACTGCCAAAGTTAAAGATTTGTTATACTTCATATTATGCGGAACACCAAATCTATTGATTTAGAATTTGAAGGGAAACAAAAACATTTAGTTTGTAGTTAATTTGATTCTAGATACAATAATGTTCTTTACACCTTAAAATATTTTTTTATTTTTACCATATATCATAACATATTAATCTTAGGTTGGTAATTATTTCGTCAATATGAGATATGATTTATTATATATTTTTATATCCCAATTTAAAAATGTGATAATATGAAATAAAAAGAAAGATCCCAGAAAAAAAAAAGGGACCAAGCTCAGCCCATCCCGTCACGTTGCGAACCTTACTATCCTTGTCAAAATGCTCGAGGTTGAACACATTGGAAAGTTTGAGGATGTCCACTTATTACATCTTTAGGTCTAGGCGCAATTGCTGTGGGATGTAAGCAACGCACCAAAGTAGACCTAAAATGGTGTCATAAGAGTAATGATGATTGAATGCTCCCGCTTGCTCACTTATCTCAAAACCTCAGATAGGTAGCTCATTCTTTTTCTTTATTCCCAAAGCCAGACTAAAGTTCCCAACCACATAAAATTTCATATACTTTATTCATTTTATCTCATAATCCTTACTTTGTTTTTCCTACAATTTCTCTGTCAAAAATAAATAATGTAGCGGCAGGGGACACTTCCCAAGATCAACTAACCCACCCATTCTTTTCATTTTCTTCTCCATCATCTTCATCTTTATTCCCTCCATGTTTATTCCTTTTTCTTTTGTCCATTTTCTATTCTTTTCTTTCTCTTCTTCCTCCCCATTTACCTATACCCATGTTTCCTCTCTTCTCTTCTGTTCCTCCTCCTTGTTTTTTTTTTTTGAGGATGCCGATGGGTCATCAAAATTTTCTTCCGGTGAACCATTTGGTAGTCCACCCCTTCCCATTTCTTTGTGAAGTTTTGCTCGTATTTTATGTGTGGCCTTTTGATACCCATATCTATTTGAAAACTCAATTTTGCTATAAAGTCCTTACCCTACGCATAATACTACTTAATCTAAGACAAGTCAAAGGTATAACAACTATGGTTTGAATCAACAAACATCATTAATTCTGAGAATATGTAAAATAAAACAAATTTCAAGGCAATAAAGAGAATTACACAAGAAATTTATTGATGGAGTGGAAAACTCGTGCGAGTAAAAAACCACTTCGGATATAGGCTACCACAATATACTATAATAGAGAAAACTTACAGCAATGATATAAAACCTATAGTGAAAACTTCATCGAATCGAATACCTCTAGACTGTAATAACTCGACGAACTCCCCGAGCCCGCACCAAGCAGCTGTTAGGACGGATGTGGGACCTCTAGGGTCGGTTCAGTGCCCCTCGCAGGAGAAATGGGTATAACTCATGGATATCAAACATATGTGTATTTTTAAATAATTTAATGAAATATTATATTCTATTACGAGTATATAGGGAAAAATCAAGGAAAAATCGGAGTTCGGAAAATGCAAAACGGGATAAAGTCGGAGAGGGCGCGCATCACTATATACATGTATTTTTTAAAAAAAAAAAAAACCTTAAAGACTTTTAAACAACACCAAAATAAATTTAATTTCAAAATCACTCTCAACACATGTTATACAACAAACATAATTTTAAATATATGTGTGTATGTGTACGCGCGCGTATTTCTTTGAATCAAAATAGAATTTCACAATGAAATGACTCATGAACAATTCTAGGTCACTCAAAGTGGTCAAGTGATTCTAACATTATAGGTATAGCTCCAAGCTATTATCTAGAGTTCCAAACTCAAATTTTATGTTTATGTCCAACATAAAACTTTTTGACCGAATCACAAGCATATTGTATTTATGCTTACAAAGCATTTATACACCATTTGTTAGGCTTATTTAAATATCAAGCTATGTTATTATGTATTAAATATATAATACACCACTATATGTTTCATTAATGATAAGAAGTCACTATCGAAAATATAGTTTTAGAAAAGATCAAACTTACCTAGCAAGTTTGATTCCAAGATCCAATCTTCTTCTCCTTCTTGAAATATTGTAGAGTTTTTCCAAAGCTAACAAGCTTGATTTGAAGATTCAATCTTCTTCTCATTGTTGTTATAGAAAACTTCTAAAACAATCAAGCTTGATATAAAGATCTAATCTTATTCTTCTTGTTGTTGTAGAAAACTTCCAAAGTTTCTCCCATAAAATTTTTACTTAAGCTAATATTTCTTTCTTTTGATTAATGTTTGTTTTTCCTTATTTTGCCTTGATTAAAAACTTGCTCAAGCTTGCCTTTAATAGCAAAACTTATGCAATTTTTAATTAATAAAAGTTCTAATCAACCTTTATGTGGCCTTAATCCTATTTGTCTAAATATGTATAATTAGGTGTGACTAATCACATTTGTCTACCACTTTGATTTAATTTAATGAAATCAAGACAAAGTTTACTTAATGAATTAGTTGAATGTCTACCACTTTGATTTAATCCAATTAAATCAAACCAAATACACCTATTATTATATATTTATAATTATCAAAATATCCTCTAATGGTAGAGATATTTATAATATTATAACAAAACCCTTGTGTGATTTTGGATTAATCCAATTAATCCACTTGGGTAAATAAGTAATGTTATCCAATAACACTTAATTATTTTAGTTAATAATTATAATATCAAATATTATTTATTATAAAATATTATCGGCTACCCAAGTGTTCAACGTGTACACTTCATTTATTAGACTCTCTAAGTCAAGGAACATTCATCATATTAGCCTACCTTATATGTATGTAATTCGGCCACCTTCAAATTCGCGAAGAACATGAACAACCTTTATGAACTATACAAGTCGAGGTCATCACATGTGTTTAACAATCCATCCGTCGTAGGCTATCCGAGTTGTGCTTAGAAATATATATTAACTGTCATATTTCTGAGACACACATCTCATATCGACATGTCCATGATTCTTTACAGCTAATGAGAACACCATTTATGAAATATGTGATCCACCCTAGGTGATCGACTTTACCCAAAGTCTTAAGAATCGTGACTTACTCACATAGATACCTAAACCCCTTATGGTTCACATACGGGCTGAAAAATCTTATCTTGATACGCACTTGATTAACGAGTGCATCAGTCCATACCCAATGATCATCTAGCGATCAGACCATGAAAGGTCTTTGACATATACGACATCAAAGTGTGGAGGATCACCCACAAAATCAATGTTATTCTATAGTCGAAGGATCCTATTGACGGTGATGTGTTCTTCCAACTATTAGGAATCACCTATGAGTCATTCAATATTCGCTCCAATGAATACCCACATCTATATACTAACTTCCTTTGCTCATGATACATTAGGTTAATTCATTGGAACTCCAATTCCTATATACAACATGTGCTAGTATTCTAGGTTATAAGAATTCGACCGTATTCCAAAACCAACGACTATGAATATTTTTCTTTAAGAATATTTTATAGTAGTAATACTATCCCAATGTCGAACCACCCAATGTCTAGAATTAATTCATGACTATTCTAAGGTCGATGTCATTCTTAGCATATTTATATATTAATCTAATATGCATAATGACATTACCATTTACAAGGTTGAAATAAAAATATAGTTATTTTATTAATAAATAATAAAATATAATGTACAATAGATTATTCAGACTGACACTCCAAGTATCAGATCCAATAATAGACTTCTTCAGAACCTGTGAAGTCTCTGAGTGGATTAACCCTGCAACCTCGCAACGCCAGAATTTTGACTACCAATCTTCCTCCTTTAGAACTCTGAAGGCTTAGGAAATTGGGTTAAGGTTGTGTTTTTGTACTGAAGGTTACCAAAGAATAATCTTACCAAAGCAAATAAGATAATGAAATCAATGAAGTCTTCTAGGTAGATTATCAAGAAGGAAGAAACAAAGTATATGATGGTTCTCAAAATAATATTTTTTTTCACCTGAGTAAAGTGTAAGTTGGCGACTTACGCACTTAAATAGGTAAGGTAAAGATAAGATTTTTCTTGTGTAAAACTAGCTTAAAACGTGTCCAAAATAATCTACTTACGCACGGGCGTTCGAACGTCCAACAAACGCGCCTCAAACATAAAGTTTCTGCCTCCGGGCGTTAGAACGCTCAGACGAACACAACACAAACTCTCGTTGCGGACTGGTTTTGAAGTGCAATTTAAAACACTTGTAACATTCTCGTCCCTTGGATAAATTATACATTCTTTATATGTATATGATCGTCTTTGAGTTGAGTTTCCCATGTAACTAACCTCATATTAATTGGATCTCTAAATATTCTAGAATATCCAAAAGAGTGAACATAACTCTGATCTCTCCATATGATATTGTCTAAATATCTAATTGCTTTGAGATCTTCAAGACTCATTACAACTTAATTGAACTTGTTTTGTTACAGAAGTTGCCAACACACTTGGAACTAACACTATTGATATGTGGATCCACTCTTCGTAATAGTATATGTCCAATATTTGTGTTGGTTATATTTTTCTATTTTATGCAGGATTAATAATCTTTTCGTCAACATATAAAAGATTTGGTGCGGACTAAATATGTAGATCAGATGGTGAAGATTAGAATTTTTCGGAGCTTCTCGGGACATTTACATTGTCTCATAGGTCTATTAGTTGTTATGTATTAGATTGATTGTATGTTGTTGTAAAAGTTTATGTACAAAGTATTTATTATGTTGTTTCACATCTAATTAGGAATATGTAGACACCAGTTTTACACTGAGGCTGAGGTAGGGAGACCATGCCGAACCCGTAATTCCTCTTGCTCTATGTAGTTTTAAGTGTGAATATGTATCTCTATTAGTTACGGGAAACACATAATGAATATATTGTCTTGTGTTGTTGGATTTTATCCTAACCAGCTTGAATTTTTGGATATCATAAATTTATTTTTGAGTTATTATGACCATGTAATTACCCCTATAATATTTTTATGAATGAATTTCATTTCATCTTCGAAAAAAAGTGTCCCAAAATTTATGACACCACATCCCAAAATGATCTCGAATTATATAACGATTTTTAAATCGGTCGATTTTTCATAATAAATCTAGATTTGAGATTTTTTTTACAAAATAATAGAATTTTATTTGAAAAATTATCCCAAACCCTAATCCAATTTTTTCGGGTTCAGGATTTTCTACTATCGATCAAGATTATGAATTTTTCTTCCTATATCTCAATAAACATTATAAAACAGTCATTGACTTTTCTATAGAAAGTTTCACTATCTAAAAAGAACTTGTAGATAATAACAGAATTTTGAGTTATACTTTCAATGTTCATACTGTATCATATTCTGAATAAAAGGGCACATGGGTTTAAGCATTAGTTGACAAAATCTAAGTGTAATTAACTAAGAATTCGATTTTAATATTACCAAGACTTGTAAGAAGCGTCAGAATTGAAGAGTGAGAGTATTCATGTTATTTAAAACAAAGAACTTGGTTTATATCCCGCTTCTCCACATGAAAATATTTGTGTAAGTTGGCGAGTTGGCAGCTAATGGAAGTCATTTGAATTGGTCAATATAATTTAGTAAATTAATTATTGGCTGAAATTTTGTCAACAATATTATTTAGTCAATTAGTTATTGGCTGAAATTTTGTCAATCATTGGACAACACTCTATAATATTAATTAAGCACATAAACTGTCACAATTTGGATTAAGGGGTACGTCTCGGAGGAAAGATGGAAACGAAGGTTATAATTTTTAAGGGGGGACAAGAGGGGCAACATGTATATTTTTGTCCACATTGAAAATGGACCTGCTCTATATGCAAGAAAATTTATACAAAAATACATTCATAAAAACAAAAGTACTTGATAATTAAGGGCCGGTTATGCTCAGATATAAGGAGAGTGTGATGATAAAAATCCGGATATGATATAGATATATTAATATCAAAAATGATAAACTCACTTAAACTCTCACTCACACTTATCCCAACATTCTCACTGTAGCTACAGTGAATTACTGTAGTTCACTGTAGCTACAGTGAGAGGGTTGGGATAAGTGTGGTTGAGAGTTTAAGTGAGTATATCATTACTCTATCAATATTTGTACTCGATCCATTTAAATAATGGATACGAAAATTAATCTTTTATTATCCTTAACGTACTGAACACTCGTGGGCTTCTTGCGGATACTCATTCACGTGAGGGTTTTATCTATATTTGAACAGGGATACCCACACTTATATTTACTCTTCCAACCAACGTTTATAGAAAATTATTCCAATACCTGTACTTAACGTATCAGCTCCGTGCTATCTCTAAATGATTTTTTCTATCCCTCGAGACTTTACTCACCCTAAATTTTGAAATAATATTTGAAATAATTACTGTAGGCTTAAGTATGAGCGTAGAGAGTGCACTTTTAATTGATTCTTTTTGGTTGAAGCAATTTTTGAACTATATATATATATATATATATATGCTAATAGAGCTCATATTGTTGGATACATGTAAGTTTCTAGGCAACTATTATGGTACCCTCAAGATATCAAATATCTTTCGATACAAACATGTTATTTTTAGTATTGAACATATAAATTAAATCATTAAATATGCAAACTCTATCAATAAACATTGTTGATGGATGATTTTCGTCCCAGTGGTAGTTTCGAGATAACCCTCCCGAGACAACCCTCATTCAACCTTGAATTTGTTTGGTTATGGGGAGACCAAAGACAAATTTGACAAAAGACAAGATAAACGCAAAAAATTGAACAGAGAGTGTTTTACGTGATTCGGCGGAGCTAATCCTGCCTACATCCACAGGCACAAAGTGGGGTGGGGAGTTCGTTTTATTACCAAACCGAGCTTAGCCGACTTGTTTTAGCAAAGGTCTAAAGAAACCGAGCAGTTTGTTCTCTTTCAATACTTCTTACAAATGATTCTCAAATGGAGAATTTTCTAACCCTTACAAATGTGATCTCCCTCCCCTTATATACTAATGGATATACACTACTGTTCCGGTCTCTTTGTGATGCCTGCACTGCAGGTCTGCGGGTTTCCGGTGATTTGATAGGTTCACTTCCCCAATCTGCCATCGCTGAAAGCAAAGTCTACCCTCTGATTTCCCATCACTTCACGTCGTAAAAGTACACTGCCACGCCTTTTCATTAATGATGACAGCCTGTTAGATATCGAATGTGCAAGTTGGTTTTGGAGGGAAAAATCCAACTTCTCTGAACCCATATTGGTCTTTAAGAGGTCGGCCAAAATGGCCTGCCCAGCTTCCCAAACTGTTTCCGTCTTGACCCCGAAATATCCGAACTCATTAACTTTGTTCCATGTGGTAAGATACATTAAACCGAGCCACCTGTCTTAAGTGGTCAGTCTCAGCTCTGATGCTGTCGGCTCATGAAATCGGCGCCAGATCCGAGGAAGGGGTGCTCGAATTCTTGTGTGGCTTGAGAACTGGTCCATACATATGGCCGTTTGATTTTCCTAAACACGGAAGTTCCCTCTTTGTCCTTGCTGAACTGGTTGAATATATTAATTACAGAAATCCCCATCAACATTTGTCCCCTAGTTCTTGGGTCCAACAAGTGTGCGATTTGGTGCCGAGAACTATAAAAATCAGGAGTGTATTGATCAGCCGTCCAGTGGTTGGCCTTATGAACCATGTAAAAAATTACTCTGGTGCCAACTCAAGTCATCCTTTATATCTTCATATAATTCATCATGACCCGAAATCAGGCACTCGGTGGGATGTAATCCGACCTCGAGGTTGGAGAGACCAATAGCCTCGGTGAAACGAATCCAGCCCCGGGTTGGTGGAATAAAACATCGGCAGAACGAATCCAACACCGAGCTGGTGGAACAAAGCACACTTGGTGGAAAGAATGTATCTCTGAGCTGGTGGAACAAAGTAGACTCAGGGAACGAATCCAACCCCGAGCTAATGGAACAAAGCAGACTAGGCGGAACGAATCCAGCCCGAGCTGATGGAGCAATTGAGACTTACACGAGGGAAGATTTTCAACCTCTAAGGCTCTACAGATCCTGGTGCGGGCGTCCCCTTGCCAGACATCAGCGAAAAATAAAAAACAGAACAAGGTAAAGTTAACAAAATGGAGGTAACTTAGCACATGCTCCACACAAATTCATGAAAAAATAACAACTCAAGTGTTTTGAGGCAGCGTCCTGCCCGACGCCTCCCAAAACACAATTCTGAACCTTACAATTCAGTGTCCCGATTAACCAGGCTACAGATACGCCAATCCGGGGTGGTCAGGAAAATCCCCACGGGGTAGGAAGACACCCTGTGTGTGCCCTCCCTGAGTGTCTCTCAACAGGACTCACCGGCCGACTCGTATGAGAAGAAACTGTTGGGTTTTCTAGGTCAAACAAAGATCTAATTAAGCATTTAAATGTGTGAATACATCAAAGAGAAGTTGCGAAAATACTCACTTTGATCGGTTTTACGATGCGATGAAACACAAAAATTTCTTCCACCATGGATGAAGCTCTCGGCCATGCCCTTTATTTGTGCTCCTTGTTAAATCTTCAAGCTCCAAGCTTTGTTGATGGATTCCATGCTCATGAATAGGTTTCCCTATCACCTTTGTATATACTCTATAATATGCTAGCACCTTGAGAAATTTGCCACAAATTTTCCCTTGAATTTCTTCATGTTCTCGGCCAAGCAAGAAATTGGAGAAGAAAATGGCCCTTGGCCGAATGGGAAGAAGAGAGGAAGAATTGAGAGTTATGTGATGTATGTTGTGTAATCAAATACACAAAATGAAAGTCAAACACCAAAATAATAAAATAATGGTAAATGTCTTTCAAGCCATTAAAAGCCTTCCATCAACTATTCACATCAATCAATGATGACAAGCATCACTTCACTCAAAGTGATGTGACTTCCATCACTTGATTGACTAGTGATTTGACGCTTGATGTGACTTGTGGGCCCCACTTGATTCGAAATGCGAGTGGGCCGCAAACACTCCCGGGCTCGGGTTCGCTAATTCTGAATTAACGAATTTTCTGTTGCGACGTAATTATATCAAATCTAATTAAATAATTATGCCTAGCAAAATTACTATTCACGTCGCTAGCGAATTAATTCTAAATTAACTCGTTTGCCCGAATTAAAATCTAATTTTAATTCCGTATCGAAATCCAAGTTCGTTTAATATATCGTATATATTATTTTATCGATTAATTCCAAATTAATCGTTCTCTCTCTTTAAATAATATTTTATCCTAGATAAAATATCTCCGTAATTAATCCTAGATTAATTTTCTCTCTCTACTAATTAATCCCACATTAATTGTGTGCGAGTCATACGTCATCGGTGAATCTTCGGGAAGTGGCCCATGAGATCCCCAGATATGTTGGCAGTAAATCCGGTCATCGGACTATCCGAACACGTACGTACCTAGTACTACATTTTTACCGATTTACAAGACATGGTTGGCTTCTAATAAAGCACCGTGCCTACCCAATTCTCCAGAAATATTCTTAAAGGAATATGTAATCTATATCAGGCATAGTATACGTAGTATTGCATATTGCGTATTGCGATCTAGTATCGGATGTCACATGCTAGGCCTGGGGCTGGAATTGTGTCTGCCCCGTACGAAGCACATATCGGATCTCTGGTAACTAGTCTATATAATTGGATAAACATGACCTAGTTATATTATCCCGATGACTGTAGTACATTAGAGTACTAGTTCCGTATCCTACGTGATCATCATCTCCACTATAACTGAAGTGATACTTCCATCTTGACATCACACCCAATACATTACGATTCTGAATATACCCAGAAGAGGCGTACACAGAACCTGTTAAATCCCTGGATGACCAAAACCAAAGTATATTGATTGTCCCAAGTATTAGCGTTGCAAGTCTCATGTTAAGACCAAATACAACTACCCGGATTCGAACTTCCATAGACACATAATTATACTACCAATGGAATTCCGAGGGGTCTATCCAGAGCGAAACTGTTTCCGTACCATCGATAAACACAACCTCTAATTACACTTGCATAAGTATCCAATACTTAAATATATGAGAATTATGCCGTTATGCTCCCACAACGCGCACAAGTGAAATACTAATCTATTCTGCATTATCGATGTCCAATCTCGATAATAATATGACTAGAGATTATTTAATAATTAAACCTTCATGGATTGATACTGTCCCATATCATCTCAATCCGGAACAAATCATAAGGACCTTTTATCATTTATATATATCCCGGTATTCTAATTACAAATGATAAAAAAGCAGTTTCCTTTGTCACATAGTTAATTTATACAACAACACCATGTTCTGTACAAATAGTGATGCTATGGTCGTAATTGTCCAATAATCTCCCACTTGGCCTATAGCCAATCACTTAGGTGTCTTACACCTGAACTATGTACTGGTAGCTCAAACTTCTACTGAGAAACAACTTTCGTCTGCGGATTTAAAAGGTTATCATCTTATGCGATTTATTCCATCATCACATCACCACTATGTATGATCCGACGAATCAGATAAAAATAGTTGAAGTACATACTGTTGGACAATTATGACCCATAGCGTCACTATTTATACATATCATTATGTTGTTGTACAAATTAACTATGTGACAAAGGAGATTGCACTCTTATCATTTATGATTAGATCATCTATATATAAATGATGAGAGGTCTTTATGATTTGTTCCTTGATTGAGAATGATATGAGACAGTATCAATCAACGAAGGATAAATCATTAAATATCCCTAGTCAGAGTATTATCGAGATTGGACATCGATAAATACGTAAAAGACTAGTATTGCACTTGTGCGCGTTGTGAGGACACAACGACATAGTTCTCATATATTTAAGTATTGGATACTTATGCAAGTGCGATAGGAGGTTGTGATTCATCGATGGTACGGGAAACAGCTTCGCTCTGGATAGACCCCCTCGGAATCCAATTGGTAGTTTGACTATGTGTCTATGGGAGTCCGACATCAGGGTAGGTGTATTTGGTCTTAACCTGAGACTTGCACCGCTAATGCTTACGACAATCAATATACTTTGGTTGAGGTCGTCCAGGGCTTTAAACGGTTCTGTGTACGCCGACACTGGGTATATTGAGAATCGTAAAGTATTGGGTGTGATGTCAAGACGGAAGTATCACTCCAGTCATAGTGGAGATGATGTCACCCAGGATACGGTATTAGTACTCTTAAGTGCTGCGCGGCCATCGGGATATTATGACTAGGTCATGTATATCCGATTATAGAGACTAGTTACCAGACATCCGACATGTGCTTCGTGCGGGGCAGACACAACTCCAGCCTCAGGCCTAGCACGTGAGCATCCGATACTGAACCGATATGCACTATATGATGTATACTACGCCTGATATAGATCACATATTCCTGTAAGGATATTTCCGGAGAATTGGGTAGGCATGACGCTTTGTTAGAAGCCAACCTTGTCTTGTGAAATCGGTAAAACGTAGTACTTGGTACATGCGTGTTCAGATAGTCTGACAACCGTATTTACTGCCAACATATCTGGAGATCTCATGGATCGCTTCCCAATGATTCACCAATGATGTATGACTCGCACTTCCCAATGAAATCCAATTTCGTTTGATATATTAAACGAAATTGGATTTCGACGCGGAATTAAAATTAGATTTTAATTCGGGCGAACGAATTAATTTAGAATTAATTCGTTAGCGACGTGAATAGTGAATTCGCTAGGATTAATCATTTAATTACGACGCGACGGATAAATCATTAATTTGGAATTAACGAATTCGAGCCCGAGATTACTTGCGAGCGCATTCGCATTTCGAATTCGAGTGCGGCACGTAAATTAAATCAAGTGTCAAATCATTAGTCGCATCAAGCGTTAAATCGCTAGTCGTTTCAAGCGTCAAATCACTTGTCACTTTGAGTGATGTGACTTGACAACTTGATATGACTTGATGATTTGTGATGTTGGAGTGTGGAACACTCAAGCACATTAAGGTTAGTTTAATTTGACTTTTTGAAAGCAAATTAAATGGAAAATCATTTATTAATTTTGGAAATTATATAAACTAAATTGATTTACCATTTTCCTAATTTTTACATCACAAAAACTCTTCTCTCTTTCTTCTCCAAGCTCATGCCCAAGGCAGTGAACTGCACTGTTTTGGGCGTGAATGATGAACCATTTTGGGCCAATTTTGTGGCAAACTTGGCTAGAGCTAGCACTCCGAGAGTTGTACGAAGGTGTTAGGGAAACTCACCCACGAGCCGGGAATCAAACGACGAAGATTCGGAGCTCAAATCTTGGATTCTTGAAGACTCAAAACTGAATTTTTGAGCAGTGGACTGCATGCAGTGGGCGCCACTTTGAAGGACAAAACTTGAAGTTTTGTTCGTCGTTTCATCTCAACCGATCAATGTAAGTATTCCGAAACTTCTTTGATATGTATTTCACACATCTTCATGCTTGTTTGATGATCTTGGGACCTAGATTAAAACCAACAATGGCATCAAGAGCCTAGGTTCAAGCATGAAACGTTTAGGGCTTAAAATTAGGTAAATTGATTTTGAGCATGATTTGGTTAAATTGTTTGATTGAGCATGTTTAAATGATGTTTAATTGAAGTTTGATTGGATCAATTTCATGAAATTTTGTTTGGAACAAATTTCCCCTAAATTGAAGTGTTGGCCGAATACATTAGGGTTTTTTGGGATTCTTGGAATTTTTCATTTTGATTCATTGGATGACTTGTAATGATGTTGGATGATGTTAATTTGAGATTGAATTGGATTAAATTTTGAATTGAACAAAATCCCCAAATTCCTTATGTTGGCCGAATTGTATATGCCCTCGAATGTCTTGGAATTTTGATTTTTAATTCATTGGATGTGTTGGAAATCATTCGGGATGAGGACTTAATATCGATTGTGAAATTAATTGGATTGAATTCGAATCGGATAAAAAGTCTCTCTTTGGCCGAGACACTTTAAGCATGTAAATTGGTTTGATTTTTCATCAAAGTATGTTGGACATGTGATGATGATATAAGCATGATTTATTGGACTAATTTAATGTTTTGGAAATATTAATTTAGGTGATTAATCATGATATACACTTTAGGTTAATTAAATTGAAAATTTGGAATTTGGTAATTTAATTATTTGGGCCTTAAAATTGGGTTTGGGCTTTTAAAGTTGTAAATGGGCTTATTAGGCTTTGTTGTACAAAATTGATTTAGGCAAATTGGATTGGATCCAATTGGGCCCAAAACCACTTCCGTTAAGCCCAATTGCGACGTAATGAACCTTTAAAGTTTAATTGGGCCTAATGGGCCAAGATTGATTTATGGGCTTATGGGGTAAATCCCGGATTGGATTTTGTTTATTCGGTTTGACCCGAGTTGACCAAAAATCCACGCCTTAAGAAATCAATTAAAAGCCCATTGGACTTTAATTGAATTGACGTTGGACGTTAATCGGTCTTTGAGGCACGTTACGATTAAATTTGGAATTTAAGTCGTAAAAGGTTTATCATTAAAGTGTAATATTTAATTTGGAATTAAATAACGAATTAGAATTGAATGCATATTAAATTGGATTTAATGACGTAGTTTAATTTAATTCGAGAATTCGTACTTTGAGTACTTATTCGCAAAACGAGTTTGACTCGCACAAAATCAAATCGTTGTTTGAACATTGGATGATCACTAATTATCAGATTAATTAATTTGATTAGATTGATTGATAACATGCTTGTGTGAATACATGGTTGTGATGAATGAATAATGTATATCAGATGGATATTAGTTGGGTGGGGGCAATTTTGGAAATTATTGTAATAAATTTGATTTATGAAATTGGACCTGCGTGTCCAGCCTTATCACATCTATTCTCATTGTATTCTCTTCTCACCTATTCCCCTCAATGTAAATGAGGTTTCTTTAGAAGTGTAGTGTAACGGGTAGAAGTAATACAAATGCTAGCTCGAGAGAGAAAGAGAGAGATTTGATCTAGGATCAATGTGTTAAGTATCCATCCGCATATCATTATTATTTATTTTCATATGCGCTTTATTATGTATTTAGAATGCATGTTTAAGGGTGTATGATAATGAGACCTTAACAAAGATAATAAATTGGTAGCCAATTGGCACGCGAAAAACCCTCAACAAATATCATGCGTTTTTCCTTCCATTGAATGATTCTTACTCAAGATCCGAGATTGGCATTGGGTTGTTGGCCAAAGTCAAGCCCTTTGTCCGTCGAAGATGTGTTTGAATCACGAGAGTTTTGTTCCATATCGGTGTCTTGTCCAAGTTGTGGTTTGTTGGCCAAAGTCAAGACCACTTCTTGTCCATCGACATTGATTACGAAGCTTTCCATGGTCAATGGGTCGCGCTTGACTGGGATAATTAGGTTTGTTGTGCCAAAGCCAAGGCTTAGTTGATTCAGAGGAAAAAGGTTAGGGTACATTTTGGAAATGTAGGCATATATAAGATATATGTTTCGGACTTGGATGTCCACCTACCGGACCTAGAAATTGGATTGGATCCAATTGATCTTAGAGATCTACCTAGTTAATTATCATACAATTTGTTGGCCAAAGTCAAGATTGTGTGACATTTAACGGGATCCTAGCCCACTAGGAAACACGGTTTCCCGAGTACTCGACAGAGGGTTAGAGGCTCGCCGAAAAATAGTGGGAGGCAAGATTTGATTTGCAATATTCGTTCAAATACTTGCCATACGCGCTCAAACAAATAACACTCGTCAAATAATTAAAAGTATTAGTTGGACTAATATTTTATGTTGTTTTAATTAATATAGTTAGACTATATTCAAATAAATTCAATAAATAATTGATTTTATAATTTGATTATAGTAATCAATATAATTGAATTAATATTATAGTTGATTAAATAATTGTATTATTGTAATCATTATGATAAATAGTACCTGAAATAATTGATTAAATAGTTGGACTATTAAAATCAAGAAACATTGAAAGATTGGACATTTAAATATAATCTTGGATTACAATATTTAAATGGTTTAAACTTTCAAATTGGGAATGAAATTCAGGATGGTCCTGGAAATAAATAATAAGTTACTTTATTTGATAAAATGACCTATTATTCCTTAGCCCAGAATTAAGCAAATAGTAGAGCATAATCTTTGGAAGATTTATGTGATGATGACTTTAGTGCTTAATTCAATATACTTGTAATAAATCTATGTTTAGATTTAAGAAGTATTATATTTGCAATTAATAATTCTTAGAGAGTTAATGACTAATCTCAAGGAGATAAAGTCAAACTTTGCAATTAGATAAGTAACACAAGGCGCACTTTACTTCAATATTCTAGAAATCCAAGGCTTGGCCAAAGACTTCTGAAATATTGAAAAAGGGTAAAGGCAAAATCATTATGATCTTTTGGAAAGATAAAAGGACATATCCCAAAGTGACTGTCGTTTGGATATGGCAGACACGAAGGAATTATAGAAAGGGCAAGGCTCTGACTTTAAGGATGTTTGTCAAAATTATGTCCATTACTAGTATTAAAATTGGATTTTAAAATACTTAGTATGGTACATAAAATATATGCATTGATGTTCAGAATCTGCTGTGAGCAGGATACTAACTTCAAGCTGAGATTAATCTACGAATCGGAAACAGAGTGAAAGTCGCTGTTTCGACCGTAGATACCTAAGTTTAGGAACTACCCTTCGGGTGTGTACCTATATTAGGAAACTGTTATAATGTAACTAGTTTGACTAGGAACATTATCTCTATATCAGTGTTTAATCCGTTGCGGATAAACCTTTATATTCTTGAACACTAAAGTGTTTCATTATATAAAGATGACATTGAGATAAACACATTAGATGTGAATAACAGTATTTATATTTTGAATATAAATAAAATCTCGAACATATAATATGACAGACTAATAGCTCATACTGATCTAATGAGATGAAACTAATTGTGGCATTGTTGTCTGGGACACAATTAAACAAGAGTCGTATATCCACACTTTTAAAGAGTGGGTACTAGGACTGATTTGATTATTCAAATAAAGTTTACGAATCTAATTTATTAGGTAAAGTACCTAAAACACTATTTACTTGGTAATAGTGTAAGTGCCACCGATCTGATAGCCCTATTCAAAGTGAAGTAAGTGCGCCCATGTCTAGCTAGGCTAGAGATGGACATGAATATTTCGTGACTTATACGGATGTGGCATCGCGTTAAGGTTATGTGTTTCTTTTAAGAACACAAATCGGAAACTTTTAGAGTTTCGACACGAAATAGACAAACAGATCGGCTAAAGTATTAAATTGTCACGGTAAGACCGTAAATGGAAAATACTTAAGCAATAAGTTTCATATATACTTGAAAGAGTATAGTATTCTTTCAAATGAGGACTCCTCCTGGAACACGTCAGTTTGATGGTATGTCCGTACGAAGAAACCGAATTTTGTTGGACATGATAAGGTTAATCATGAGTCGCTCTGAGCTACCTTTTCCTTCAAAGATAAGCATAAACAGTGCAAAACTTATTTTGAATAAGGTTCCATGTAAATTCTGTTTGACAGACTTCATATTGGATATGAACTAGAAGGAAACAGGGTTTCACACTTCGGAAGATTTGGGAATGCCGGGCTTACGTTTGGATGATATCAAACTAGAACCCAAATCGGATAAGTGCCAAATATTGGTTATCCTAGGGATACCATAAGTATTGTACTTATACATCTCACCTGAGAACAATTAGATTGTTGCTCACCATGCGGTTTTCCTAAGAGGATTACCGATATGCAGTGGTAAGTGGGAGGATGGTATAACTCGATGAAAATCAGAGTAATACTGTTTCAGGCACGAAGTCCTTAATGGAACACAAATAGTTCATCAAGGATGAAACTATACCAGTAATCTTCGAATACACAAGAACCGCGTATGTCGGAGAGAGTCAGAAAACAACCTGGGGTATGGGTTTCTGATCTTGCCTCATAAAGATGTCTATCTTTTTAGGTATACCAACTGACTACGCATGAGAAAGTGATATAAGGTATCGACTCCCTATTATGGCAAAGTGCCATAAGAATCCGAAAGGGATTCCATGTATATCAACTGTGTTAGAATACTAGTTGATGTACAGTAAGGCATTGTGCCTATAGGTACTGTATAAGTCTTCAAGGAAGACATACATGGAAGGCAACATACCAACGTACAAAGCTAGGCTTGTAGCGGAAAGGTATCGTTATCAACATTATGTTGATTACGGTTCAACCTTTTACCTGTTGCCATGTCAAATCCATTTGGATAATGCTTGCTGAAGTTGCACGTTTCATTTATGAAATGTGTCAGTTAAAGATCATAATCGCTTTCCTTAAATGGAAACCCTTTGGAGGATGTTTATAACATCCTGACGATTTTGTCATACTAAAAGCAGCAAACAATGTTTGCAGGTTATTCGATCCATGTTTGGATTGAAGTAAGCATTAGGTTCTTGGAATCATCGTTTTGATGTAATCATAATGGTCTATGATTTAATTCAAAACAAAATGATTCTTGTGTATATAAGGAGGTTAGTGGGAGCGCACTGACAAGAATGCCCTTTAATAAAATAATGATAACATATTCATTTCTTGGAAATGAAATTCCCATATAAAACAATCGGCGAAAGCTTGGCTTTCGAAGAAAAATTGTCCGTAGAATTCTTGGGAGTAACAACCATTATTCTAGGAATAAAGATCTACTGGGATAGATTAAGCTGTTAAAACTCTGCGAGAACTCGTACATTGAAAAATGTACGTGACATGGTGTCTCATACGCTTTGAGCATATGGATTCACAATCAGGCCAATCCAAGTGATAGTCACTGGATTGATGTTAAGAACATCCGTTAGAATCTTAAGATCTAAGGATACTGTCTTAATCTATGGAGAATGAGAACTTGAAGTGACTGGGATCACTACTGCAAGTTTCCAAACCGATAAAACGACTGAAAGTCGCAAACGGTACTATACAGTTTGAATAACGGTACAGTGAGCTGGAAATCTTCCAAGCAAGATACTGTTACCAAATAAACAATAAATACGGATAATTACTGCAGTTGAGGTAGCAATAGAAGCCATTTGGGTCGATAATAAATCTAATTAGATTAGATATAGTTCTGTTAGCAGCTGAGCTAGGCGTCAGCGCAGACTAAAGAATTAATGGTCTCATCAACGATCCAGATATATACTTTGATATTCATCTGATTCGTTCGAATCATACATCGTGGCGATGTGATGATCGTATAAATCGCGTCAGACGATAATCATGGAAATCCGCTGACGAAAACCTTTTCTCAGCAATTTGAGCGAACCGTACATAGTTCAGGTGTTAAACACTTGAGTGACTGGCTATAGGCCAAGTGGGAGATTGTTGGACAATTATGACCTATAGCGTCACTATTTGTACAGATCATTGTGTTTTTTTACAAATTAACTATGTGACAAAGGAGATTGCACTCTTATCATTTGTGATTAGATCACCTAGATATATAAATGATGAGAGGTCCTTTTGATTTGTTCCTTGATTGAGAATGATATGAGACAGTATCAATCAACGAAGGATAAATCATTAAATATCCCTAGTCAGAGTATTATCGAGATTGGACATCGATAAATACGTAAAAGACTAGTATTGCACTTGTGCGCGTTGTGAGGACACAACGGCATAGTTCTCATATATTTAAGTATTGGATACTTATGCAAGTGTGATAGGAGGTTGTGTTTCACCGATGGTACGGGAAACAGCTTCGCTCTGGATAGACCCCATCGGAATCCCATTGGTAGTTTGACTATGAGTCTATGGGAGTCCGACATCAGGGTAGGTGTATTTGGTCTTAACTTGAGACTTGCACCGCTAATGCTTACGATAATCAATATACTTTGGTTGAGGTCGTCCAGGGCTTTAACCGGTTCTGTGTACGCCGACACTGGGTATATTGAGAATCGTAGAGTATTGGGTGTGATGTCAAGACGGAAGTATCACTCCAGTCATAGTGGAGATGATGTCACGCAGGATACGGTATTAGTACTCTTAAGTGCTGCACGGCCATCGGGATATTATGACTAGGTCATATATATCCGATTATAGAGACTAGTTATCAGACATCCGACATGTGCTTCGTACGGGGCAGACACAACTCCAGCCCTAGGCCTAGCACGTGAGCATCCGATACTGGACCGATATGCACTATACGATTTATACTACGCCTGATATAGATCACATATTCCTGTAAGGATATTTCCGGAGAATTGGGTAGGCATGGCGCTTTGCTAGAAGCCAACCTTGTCTTGTGAAATCGGTAAAACGTAGTACTTGGTACGTACGTGTTCGGATAGTCCGACGACCGTATTTACTACCAACATATCTGGAGATCTCATGGGTCGCTTCCTAACGATTCACCAATGATGTATGACTCGCACTTTAATTAATCTGGGATTAATTCCATGAGAGAGAAAATTAATCTAGGATTAATTTCGGAGATATTTTATCTAGGATAAAATATCAATAAAAGAGAGATAACGATTAATTTGGAATTAATCGATAAATTAATATATTTGATATATTAAACGAAATTGGATTTCGACGCGGAATTAAAATTAGATTTTAATTCGGGCGAACGAATTAATTTAGAATTAATTCGTTAGCGACGTGAATATGAATTCGCTAGGCGTAATCATTTACTTACGACGCGACGGATAAATCGTTAATTTGGAATTAACGAATCCGAGCCCGAGATTATTTGCGAGCGCATTCGCATTTCGAATTCGAGTGCGGCACGCAAATCAAATCAAGCGTCAAATCATTAGTCGCATCAAGCGTTAAATCGCTAGTCGTTTCAAGCGTCAAATCACTTGTCACTTTGAGTGATGTGACTTGACAACTTGAAAGACTTGATATGACTTGATGATTTGTGATGTTGGAGTGTGGAACACTCAAGCACATTAAGGTTAGTTTAATTTGACTTTTTGAAAGCAAATTAAATGGAAAATCATTTATTAATTTTGGAAATTATATAAATAAATTGATTTACCATTTTCCTAATTTTTACATCACAAAAACTCTTCTCTCTTTCTCTCCAAGCTCACGCCCAAGGCAGTGAACTGCACTATTTTGGGCGTGAATGATGAACCATTTTGGGCCAATTTTATGGCAAACTTGGCTAGAGCTAGCACTCCGAGAGTTGTACGAAGGTGTTAGGGAAACTCACCCACGAGCCGGGAATCAAACGACGAAGATTCGGAGCTCAAATCTTGGATTCTTGAAGACTCAAAACTGAATTTTTGAGCAGTGGGCGCCACTTTGAAGGACAAAAACTTGAAGTTTTGTTCGTCGTTTCGTCTCAACCGATCAATGTAAGTATTCCACAACTTCTTTGATATGTATTTCACACATCTTCATGCTTGTTTGATGATCTTGGGACCTAGATTAAAACCAACACATACTTGGATCATTGATGAGACCGTTATTCTTTAGCCTACCCTGAGGCTTAGCTCAGCTGCTAACAGAACCATTTCTAATCTAATTAGAATTATTTAGATCCAAAATACTTCTTTTGCTGCGACAGTTGCAGTAAAGTTCTGCTTTTGTTGTTTATTCGGCAATAGTATTTTGCTTGGAAGATTTCCAACTCACTGTTCCGTTATTCAAACTATACAGTACTCTTATTACGACATATAGTCATTTTTTTATCGGTATGGAAACTTGCAGTAGTGAACCCAGTCACTTCAAGTTCTCATTCTTCATAATTTAAGACAGCATCCTTAGTTCGTCTAAGATATTTAAGGATGTCCTTAACATCAATCCAGTGACTTTCACTTGGATTGGTCTGATTGTTACTCCATATGCTCAAATCATATGAGACATCAGGTCACGTACATATCTTTCAATGTACGAGTACTCAGAGAGTTCCAATAACTTTTTAGATCTATCCCAGTAGATCTTTATTCCTAAAATAAAGGTTGTCTCTTCCAAGTATTCTACGGAGAATTTTCATGAAAGCCAAGCTTTCACCGATTTTGATGGGAATGTCATTTCCAAGAAATGATATATCATCATTATATAGGACAATCATCATCAGTGCGCTCCCACTAACCTCTTTATATACACAAGAATCATATTTGTTTTGAATTAAATCATACACCATTATGATTACACCAAAACATCAGTTTCAATAATATAATGCTTGCTTCAATCCATAAATGGATTGATTTAACTTTCAAACCTTGTTTGCCTGGTTTTGGCATGACAAAACCGTTAGGATATTTATAAACATCCTCCAAAAGTTTTCCGTTAAGGAAAATGATCTTGACGTTCTGCTGTGATATTTCATAAATGAAACATGCAGCATTAGCAAGCATTATCCAAATGGATTCAACCATGGCAACAGTTAAAAGATTTCGTCGTAATCGACACTATGTTGATGACGATACCCTTTATGTACAAGCCTAGCTATGTACATTTGTTTGTTGCCATCCATGTATGTCTTCATCATGAAGACTCACCAATAGGCACAATGTTTTTTAGTGCATCAACCAGTATCTAAACTTGGTTGATTTACATGGAATCCATTTTGGACATTATGGCACTTTGCCATAAATAGGTAATCGATACCTTGTATCACTTCCTCATAGGTAGTCAGTTCATATTCCTCAATAAGATTAACATCTTTATGAGGCGAGATCAGAAACCCATACCTCCTAGGTTGTCTTCTGACTCTCTACACTACGCAGTTCTTGTGTATTGGAAGATTATTGGTACAATTTCATCCCTGATGAACTGTTTCTGTTCCATTAAGGAATCGGTGCCAGGAACAGTATTACTCTGATTTTCATCGAGTTTTACTTTCCTCCCACTTACCACTGTATATATGTATTCTTCTTAGGAAAACCGCATGGTGAGCAACAATTAAATTGTTCTCTTGTGAGATGTATAAGTACTATACTTTGGTTTCCATAGGACAACCTACATTTAGGCACTTATCCGATTTGGGTTTTAGTTTGGTATCATCCAAACGTATGCCCAACATTCCCAAATCATCAGGAATGTGAAAACCCGATTTCTTTCCCGTTCATATCTAATATGGAACCTTATTCAAAATAAGTATTGCACTATTTAATGCTTATCCCTTGAAGGAAAATGGTAGCTCAGAGCGACTCATGATTAACCTTACTGTGTCCAACTCAATTCGGTTGCTTTGTTCAGACACACCATCAGGATTGAGGTGTTCCGGGAAGAGCCTGTTGGGTTTCTAGTGTTGGATAATATGACCCATAGCGTCACTATTTGCACAGATCATTATGTTGTTGTAGCAATTAATATGTAATAAGGAAATTGCACTCTCATCATTTGTGATTAGATCACCATAGATATATAAATGAAGAGAGGTCCCTATGATTAGTTCCTGGATTGAGATGATATGAGACAGTATCAGTCCACGAAGGATTAATCATTAAATATCCTAGCCGTAGTATTATCGAGACTGGACATCGATAATGCGGAATAGGCTAGTATTGCACTTGTGCGCGTTGTGAGGGCACAACGGCATAGTTCTCATATATATAAGTGTTGGAGACTTATGCAAGTGCGAGGGAGGTCGTGTTTCACCGATGGTACGGGAAACAGCTTCGCTCTGGATAGACCATTCGGAATCCCATTGGTATTATGACTAGGTGTCTAGGGGAGGTCGAAATCAAGGTAGGTGTGTATAGTCTTAACCTGAGACTTGCATCGCTAATACTTACGATAATCGATAAACTTTGGTCTTGGTGGTAGGGGGCTTTGACCAAGTTCTGTATACACCACTTCTGGGTTTATCAGAGAGTCGTAGAGTATTGGGTGTGATGTCGAGACGGAAGTATCACTCCAGTCATAGTGGAGATGATGTCACGCAGGATACGGTATTAGTGCTCTTAAGTGATGCGCATCCAATAGTGATATTATGACCAGGTCATGAATATCCGATTATAGAGACTAGTTACCAGAAATCCGATATGTGTTTCGGATGGGGCAGACACTTATCCAGCCCCAGCCCTAGCACGTGACTATCCGATACTGGGCCGATACGCACAATACATTAGTATACTACGCTTGATATAGATCTAAATATTCTTAAAAGGATATGTCCGGAGAATTTGGTAGATATCGTGCTTTGCTAGGAGTCGACCTTGTCTCGTAATAGGTAGAACGTAGTACTTGGTACGTACGTGATTCGGTTACACCGACGACCGTATTTACTGCCAACGTATCTGGAGATCTCATGGGTCGCTTTCCGATAATGCACCGATGACGCATAACTCGCTCTCATTAATAATCTGGGATTATATAGAAGAAAGAGAAAATTAATCTGGGATTAATTACGGAGATATTTTGTCTCGGATAAAATATCGTCTAGAGAGAAATAACGATTAATTCAGAATTAATCGATTAAATTAATATATTCGATATATTAAAAGAAATTAGATTTCGACGCGGAATTAAAATTAGATTTTAATTCGGGCGAACGAATTAATTTAGAATTAATTCGTTAGCGACGTGAATAGTGAAATCGCTAGGCGGAATCATTTAATTACGACACGACGGAAAAATCGTTAATTTGGAATTAACAAACCCGAGCCCGAGTGTGATTGCGAGCGCATTCGTATTTCGAATTTGAGTGTGGCGACGCAAGTCACATCAAGCGTCAAATCAATCTTCACATCAAGCGTCAAATCAAAAGTCACTTTGAGTGATGATTGATTGATTGATTGACTTGATTGATTGATTGATAGATAGAACACATCACATCACCTTTTATATTGACATGTGAATAGTGATGGGTGTTGGTGGAATAGTGACAAGCTAATAACTTTTACCATTTTATTTATTTGATAAATGATTTGGTAAATGGTTTTAGCATATTTTCTTGGAAAATATATAATGCATTTTTGGTAAATGCTTTTACTTACTCTCACTCACTTTTCCATCTCTTCTCTCTCACCCCTTTTCTTTCTTCTTTCACGCCATTTACCCTTTCTTCTTCACTGGTTTTGAACCAGAAATGGCGTGACTTCAATGGAAGCAAATGAGTGATTTCATTTGATGAAATCAAGTGCTAGCACACTTGTGAACATTGCGAAGGTGTTAGGGAGGTTCACCCATGAGGCGGGACTCATCCGACGGAGTTTGGAGCTTCGTTTTGAGACCCGATTGAGCTCAAACCAGTGAGCAAATTGCCACAGTGGGCGTGACCAAAACAGTGAGTTCTTGGCTTCGATTCGTCTTCAAATCGACTCAACCGACCAATGTGAGTATTCCGCTACCTCCGTTGGGTGTTCACATTATTTCATGCATTGATTTGATCTTGGGACCTTAGAAAAACTCAACAATGGCATCAAGAGCTAATGTTGCAAGCATGAAATTTTAGGGATAAAATTTGGGTAAATGTGATTTGAGCATGATTTGAATAACTTGTTGTTTAAGTATGCTTATAACATGTTTAATTGCATATTGGTTGGATCAATTGTTGAAAAATTCATTTGGAATAATTTTCCCCAATTTATTCACCTTGGCCGAATGTATGTGAGAATTTGGATTCTTGGATTTTGATTTTTTTTTTTTGATTCATTTGATGAGTTAGAATCGATTAGGTTGACGTTAATTTGAATCGAATTGGATTGGATTTCGAATTGGACAAAAACCCCAAAATCTTTAGTTTGGCCGAATGGTGTATATGCCCTAATGTCTTGGATTTTTTGATTTTGTGACATTGGATGTGTATGAAATCATTTAGGATGTTGATTTAATGTCGATGGTGGGTTCGATTGGATTGAAACCGAATCGGACACAAAATCCCTCTTTTGGCCGAGACCTTTAAGCATGTAAATGGGTTTGATTTTTCAATTGTGTGTTTGACATATGATAATGAAATGAGCATGATTAATTGTACTAATTTGATGCTTCGGAAATATCGATTTAGGTTATTAATCATCGTAATACACTTTGGTAATTAAATTGGAAAATTGGATTTTTTGAATTTAATTATTTGGGCCAATTTTGGAAATTGGATTTAAATGTTGTATTTGGGCCTATTGGGCTTGATTTATCAAGTTTGGTTTAGGCCAATGGATTGGATCCAATTGGGCCCAAAACCTTAACCATAAAGCCCAAATGCGACTAATGAACCTTTAAAGTTCAATTGGGCCTAATGGGCCAAGATTGATTTATGGGCTTATGGGGTAAATCCCGGATTGGACTTTGGTTATCGGTTTGACCCGAGTTGACCAAAAGTCCACGCCTTAAGAAATCAATCAAAAGCCCATTGGACTTTAATTGAATTGACGTTGGACGTTAATCGGTCTTTGAGACGCGTTACGATTAGATTTGAATTTAAATCGTAAAAGGTTATTAAATAAAGTGTGTAATGTTCAATTTGGAATTGAATAGTGAATTAGTATTAAGTGCATGTTAAATTAGATTTAATAATGTAGTTTATTTTAATTCATGAATTTACTCTTTAAGTGCTTATTCGCAAAAACGAGTTTGACTCGAACAAAATCAAATCGTTGTTTGAACATTGGATGATCACCTAATTATCAGATTAATTAATTTGATTAGATTGATTGATAGCATGCTTATGTGTGTGAATACATGGTTGTGTTGTATGAATAATGTATATCGGATGGATATTAGATGGGTGGGGCAATTTTAGAAATTGTTGTAATAAATTCGATTTATTAAATTGGACCTGCGTGTCCAGCCTTATCACCTTTATTCTCTTGTATTCTCTTCTCACATATTCCCCTCTATGTATATGAGGTTTCTTTAGAAGTGTAGTGTAACGGGTATAGAAGTAGTACAAGTGCTAGCTTGAGTGAGAAAGGGAGAGATTTGATCTAGGATCAATGTGTAAAGTATCCATCCGCATATCATTATTATTTTATTTCATACTCGCTTTATTATGTATTTAGAATGCATGTTTAAGGGTGTATGATGATGAGACCTAACAAAGATATTAAATTGGTAGCCAATTTGCACGCGAAAAACCCTCATTTTATATTAAGCGATTATCCTTCCATTGAATGATTCTTGTTCAAGATCCGATTGGCATTGGTTTGTTGGACAAAGTCAAGACCTTGTCAATTGGATGTATTTGAATCATGAGAGTTTTGTTCCACATCAGTGTCTAGTCCAAGTTGTGATTTGTTGGCCAAAGTCAAGATCACTTCTTGTCCAAAGACATTGATTACGAAACTTTCCTTGTCAATGGGTTCCCGCTTAACTGGAGTCATTAGGTTTGTTGTGCCAAAGCCAAGGCCTAGATGATTCGGAGGATAAGGTTAGAAATGTATTAGATACATTGGCATAAGTAATATGTTTAGGACTTGGATGTCCACCTAACCGGATCTGGGAATTGGATTGGATCCAATTGATCTGTGAGATCTACCTGGTTAAGTAGCATACAGCTTGTTGGCCAAAGTCAAGGTTGTATGTTATTTAACAGGATCCCAGCCCACTAGGAACACGGTTTCCCGAGTCCTCCACAGAGGGTTAGAGGCTCGACGAAAAATAGTGGGAGGCAAGTATTGAATTTGCAACATTCGTTCAATTACTCGCTAAACACGCTCATTTATATTTTCTCGTCACATTAATCAAAAGTATTAGTTGGACTAATATTTTATTTTTGTTGTTTTAAAAAATATATATAGTTGGACTATATACAAACTCATTCAATATATAGTTGATTTTATAATTGGATTATAGTAATCAATATAATTGAATTAAAATGATAGTTGATTTTATAATTGGATTATAGTAATCAATATTAAAATTATAGTTGATTAATAATTGGGTTATTGTAATCATTATAATAAATAGTACCTTATTAAATTGATTAAATAGTTGGACTATTGAAATCAAGAAAGAATTGGAAAGTTGAATTTTTAAAATATATAATCCTTGGATTAAATGTTTTAAATGATTTAATTTTCAATTGGGAATTAATAATAGGTTAATTTATTTGATAAAATAACTTATATGACTAAGCCCATAATTAAGCAAATAGTAGAGCATAAAATTCTTTGGAAGATTTATGTGATGATGACTTTAGTGCTTAATTAATATACTTATAAATAATCTATCTTTAGATTAAAAGTATTAAAGTTGCAATAATAATTCTTAGAAGAATTGATTGGACTATTCTAGTGGTGAAAAGTCAAAGTTTGCAATTGAGCATGTTGCACAAGGTGCACATCGTTTCGATATCCGAAACCCAAGGCTTGGCCAAAGGTTTGTGAAGTATTGAAAAGATAATTGACATATCCCAAAGTGACTACCATTTGGATATGGAAGACACGAAGGAATTAAAGAAAGGGCGAGGCTCTAACTTTAAAAATATTTGTCTTCAAAGTTATGTCCACTACTAGTATTGAAATTGGATTTTAATACTTAGTGTGGTACATAAACCATATATGTATTGATGTTCAGAATCCGCTGTGAGCTGGATACTGACTTCAAGCCGAGATTTCTCTGCGAATTGGAAACGGGACGAAAGTCGCTGTTTCGACCGTAGATACCTAAGTTTAGGAACTACCCTATGGGTATGTACTTAAATTAGGAAATGTTATGATGTAACTAGTTTGACTAGAGACATTGTCTCTATATCAGTGTTTAATCCGTTGCGGATAAAAACCTTTATATTCTAGAACACTAAAGTGTTTTATTATATAAAGATGATAGTGAGATAAAACACATTAGATGTGAATAACAGAATTTATATTTTGAATATAATAAAATCTCAAACATATAAAATGACAAATAAATAGCTCAAATTGATTTGATCAATAGAGACTTATTTGTGGCATTGTTGTCTAGGGCACAATTAAACGAGACTCATCTATCCACACTTTTGAAGAGTGGGTACTAGGACTGATTTGACTATTCAAATAAGGTCTACGAATCTAGTTTATTAGATTAAATACCTAAAATACTATTTACTTGGTAATAGTAAAAGGGCCACCGATCTGTTAGCCCTATTCATGGTGAAGTTAGTGGCCCATATCTAGCTAGGCTAGATGTGAACATGAATTTCGCGACCTTAACGGATGTGGCATCACGTTATGGTTATGTGTTTCTTTTGAAGAACCACAGATCGAAAACTTTTGAAGTTTTCGACACGAAGTATATAAACAGATCGGCTATAGTATTATTCCGCCACGGTTAGACCGTAATGGAAATTACTTAAGCAGTAATTTTCATACGTAAATGAAAGAGTATGGTATTCTTTCATATGAGGACTCATCCCGAGACACGTCAGTTAGACGGTGGTTGTCCGAACCAAAAACCAATTTTGTTGGACATGATAAGGTTTATCACGAGTCGCTCTGAGCTACTGTTTCCTTCAATAGATATGTATTAACAGTGCAAAACTTATTTAGAATAAGGTTCCATGTAAATTTGTTGACAGATGTCATATAGGATATGAGCAGGAAAGAAACAGGGTTTCTCATTCCTGATAATTTGGGTATGCCAGGCATAACGTTTGGATGATACCAAACTATAAGACCCAAATTGGAAGTGCCAATATAGGTTATCCTAAGGAAAACCTTAAGTATAGTACTTATAAATCCCACATGAGAACAATATATTGTTGCTCACCATGCGATTTTCTTGAGAGGAATACCGATATGCAGTGGTCAGTGGGAGGATAGTGATACTCGATGAAAATCGGAGTAAACTGTTCAAGGCACGAAGTCACTAATGGAACACAAATAGTTCATCTATGATGAATCAATACCATTAAATCTTCAAATACACAAGAAACTAGTAGATCGGATAAAGTCAGAAAACAACCTAGGGTATGGGTTTCTTATCTCGCCCCATGAAGATGTCAATCTTATGGAGGTGTACCATCCGACTACGTTTAGAGGAAGTGATACGAGGTATCGACTCCCCGTTATGGCAAAGTGCCATGAATCCGAAATGGATTCCATGTATAACAACTATTTTGGATACTAGTTGTTGTACCACAAGGCATTGTGCCTATGGTACATTAAACGTCTTCAAGGAAGACATACATGGATGACAACATACCAACGTACAAAGGGGCTTTTGTCGGAAAGGTATCGTTATCAACATTGTGTTAATAACGGTTCAACCTTTTCCTGTTGCCATGGTAATCCATTTTGAAGATGCTTGAAGATAACTGTATATTCATTTATGAAATGTGTCAGTTACAAATCAAAATCGCTTTCCTGAAAAGGAAACCTTTGGAGAATGTTTATAACATTCTGACGATTTTGTATAACCGACAAACAAGGTTTGCGGGTTATTCGATCCATGTTTGGATTGAAACAAGCATAAGGTTCTTGGAACTGTCGTTTTGAAATAATCATAATGGTTTATGATTTTGACTCAAAATGAAATAATTCTTGTGTATATAAGGAGGTTAGTGGGAGAGCGCACTACAGTGAAATTCCCATAAAGCAATTAGTGAAAGCTTGGCTTTCATAGATATTCTTTCAATAGAAATTCTCCGTAGGATTCTGGGGAGTAACAACCTTTATTCAAGGAATAAGATCTACTGGGATAGATTTGGAGTTTGTTAACACTCTCTGGGAAATCGTACATTTAAAAGGTACTTGTATTGGTGTCTCATACGCTTCGAGCATATGGAGTCACAATCGGGTCAATCCTAGTGATAGTCACTAAATTGAAATTGAGAACATCTGTTAGTATCTTAGAGAACTAAAGATGCTGTCTTAAACTATGGAGAAGGAGAACTTGAAGTGACTGGGATCACCGCTGCAAGTTTCCAAACTATTAAATACTACGGTACTATAAAGTTTGTATAACGGGACAGTGAGCTGGAAATCTTCCAAGCAAGATAACTGTTGCCGAATAAACAACAAATGCGGATTATTGCTGCAGCTGAGGCAGCAAAAGAAGCCATTTGGATCGAACATAAATCTAATTAGATTAGATATAGTTCTGTTAGTAGCTGAACTAGGCGTCAGCACATGCTAAGGAATTCAAGGTCTCATCGACGATCCAGATATATACTTCTATATCATCTGATTCGTTCGGATCATACATCATGGTGATGTGATGATCGTGTAAATCGCGTCAGACGATAATCAAACAAATCCGCTGACGAAAACGTTTCCTCAGCAATTTGAGCGAACCTTACATAGTTCAAGTGTTGGAACACTTGAGTGACTCGCTACGTGCCAAGTGGGAGATTGTTGGATAATATGACCCATAGCGTCACTATTTGCACAGATCATTGTGTTGTTGTAGCAAATTAACTATGTAATAAGGAAATTGCACTCTTATCATTTGTGATTAGATCACCATAGATATATAAATGAAGAGAGGTCCTATGATTAGTTCCTGGATTGAGATGATATGAGACAGTATCAGTCCACGAAGGATTAATCATTAAATATCCCTAGCCGTAGTATTATCGAGACTGGACATCGATAATGCGGAATAGGCTAGTATTGCACTTGTGCGCGTTGTGAGGGCACAACGGCATAGTTCTCATATATATAAGTGTTGGAGACTTATGCAAGTGCGATAGGAGGTCGTGTTTCACCGATGGTACGGGAAACAGCTTCGCTCTGGATAGACCATTCGGAATCCCATTGGTATTATGACTAGGTGTCTATGGGAGGTCGAAATCAAGGTAGGTGTGTATAGTCTTAACCTGAGACTTGCATCGCTAATACTTACGATAATCGATAAACTTTGGTCTTGGTGGTAGGGGGCTTTGACCAAGTTCTGTGTACACCACTTCTGGGTTTATCAGAGAGTCGTAGAGTATTGGGTGTGATGTCGAGACGGAAGTATCACTCCAGTCATAGTGGAGATGATGTCACGCAGGATACGGTATTAGTGCTCTTAAGTGATGCGCATCCAATAGTGATATTATGACCAGGTCATGAATATCCGATTATAGAGACTAGTTACCAGACATCCGATATGTGTTTCGGACGGGGCAGACACTTATCCAGCCCCAGCCCTAGCACGTGACTATCCGATACTGGGCCGATACGCACAATACATTAGTATACTACGCTTGATATAGATCTAAATATTCTTAAAAGGATATGTCCGGAGAATTTGGTAGACATCGTGCTTTGCTAGGAGTCGACCTTGTCTCGTAAATCGGTAGAACGTAGTACTTGGTACGTACGTGATTCGGTTACACCGACGACCGTATTTACTGCCAACGTATCCGGAGATCTCATGGGTCGCTTCCCGATAATGCACCGATGACGCATAACTCGCACTCATTAATAATCTGGGATTATATAGAAGAAAGAGAAATCAATCTGGATTAATTACGGAGATATTTTGTCTCGGATAAAATATCGTCTAGAGAGAGATAACGATTAATTCGGAATTAATCGATTAAATTAATATATTCGATATATTAAAAGAAATTAGATTTCGACGCGGAATTAAATTAGATTTTAATTCGGGCGAACGAATTAATTTAGAATTAATTCGTTAGCGACGTGAATAGTGAAATCGCTAGGCGGAATCATTTAATTACGACGCGACGGAAAAATCGTTAATTTGGAATTAACAAACCCGAGCCCGAGTGTGATTGCGAGCGCATTCGTATTTCGAATTCGAGTGCGGCGACGCAAGTCACATCAAGCGTCAAATCAATCATCACATCAAACGTCAAATCAAAAGTCACTTTGAGTGATTGATTGATTGATTGATTGACTTGATTGATTGATTGATAGATAGACACACATCATATCACCTTTTATATTGACATGTGAATAGTGATGGGTGTTGGTGGAATAGTGACAAGCTAATAACTTTTACCATTTTATTATATTTGATAAATGATTTGGTAAATGGTTTTAGCATATTTTCTTGGAAAATATATAATGCATTTTTGGTAAATGCTTTACTTACTCTCACTCACTTTTCCATCTCTCTCTCTCACCCCTTTTCTTTCTTCTTTCATGCCATTTACCCTTTCTTCTTCACTGGTTTTGAACCAGAAATGGCGTGACTTCAAGGGAAGCAAATGAGTGATTCATTTGATGAAATCAAGTGCTAGCACACTTGTGAACATTGCGAAGGTGTTAGGGAGGTTCACCCATGAGGCGGGACTCATCCGACGGAGTTTGGAGCTTCGTTTTGAGACCCGATTGAGCTCAAACCAGTGAGCAAATCTGCACAGTGGGCGTGACCAAAACAGTGAGTTCTTGGCTTCGATTCGTCTTCAAATCGACTCAACCGACCAATGTGAGTATTCCGCTACCTCCGTTGGTGTGTTCACACATTATTTCATGCATTGATTTGATCTTGGGACCTTAGAAAAACTCAACATCTAGGATTATTCCAAAGATCAAATAAGCATAGAAACGTGAATGAATAACAAAGAAGAGTGGCGGAAACACACTTACATTAATCAGTTTATAAGATGTGTTGAGAAGCAAAAGGAACTCCAAGAAGCTCCAAGCTTTTTTTTTTATTCCAAGCTCTTAGAGTAGGTTTCCCTATCACCTCTTGATGATTCCTTGAAGGTGCTAGCCTTGGTGAATTTTTGCAACAAAATCACTAATCCTTCTCCTTGTGTATTCGGCCAAGGGAAGAAAATTTGGGAGTGGAAAAACTTGCTTGTTGTTTCGGCTATGGAGAGAGAAATCAAGCTTATGTATTTTATTTTCAAAAAAACAAATTAAAGATATACCAAAAGTGCATTTGGTATATGTCTTTCAAAGCTTGACTTTGGAGTGCTTTCAAAGTCTCCACCAACTCCACCTAATCACAATCATCATCCAAAAGTGAATAAAGGTGACATTTGATGTGACACTTGATGTGACATGTGGGCCCCACTCGATTCCGAATGCGAGTGGGCCCGCAATACTCTCGGGCTCGGGTTTGCTAATTACGAATTAATGAACTTTCGTCGCAACATAATTAAATCGAATGTAATTAAATAATTATGCCTAGTAAAATTACTATTCATGTCGCTAACGAATTAATTCTAAATTAACTCGTTTGCCCGAATTAAAATCTAATTTTAATTCCGCGTCGAAATCTAATTTTGTTTAATATATCGAATATATTATTTAACGATTAATTCCAAATTAATCTTTCTCTCTCTTCAAATAGTACTTTATTCAAGATAAAATCTCTCCGCAATTAATCTCAGATTAATTAAGCTCGAATCATACGTCATCAGTGAATCTTCGGGAAGTGACCCAAGAGATCCCTGGATATGTTGGCAGTAAATCAAGTCGTCGGACTATCCGAACACGTACGTACCTCGTACTATATTTTTACCGATTTACGAGACAAGGTTGGCTTCTAGCAAAGTGTCATGCCTACCCAATTTTCTAGAAATATTCTTAATGGAATATACGATCTATATCAGGCATAGTATACCGTAGTATTGCGTGTTGCGATCCAGTATCAGATGTCACATGCAAGGCCTGGGGCAGGAATAGTGTCTGCTCTGTACGAAGCACATATCGGATATCAAGCAACTAGTCTCTCTGAATCAGATAATCATGACCTTGTCATATTATCCCGATGGTTGCAACACAATAGAGAATCAGTTCTGAATCCCTACATGATCATCATCTCCATATGTCTGAAGTGACACTTCCGTCTTGACATCACATCCAATACACTATGATTCTCAATAAACCCAGAAAAGGCGTACGCAGAACCTGTTAAAGTCCTGGACGACCAAAACCAAAGCGTATCGATTGTCGCAAGTACTAGCGATGCAAGTCTAAGGTTAAGACCAAATACACCTACCCTGAAGCGGACTCCCATAGACACATATACATACTACCAATAGGATTCCGCGGGGTCTATCCAGAGCGAAGCTGTTTTCCGTACCATCGGTAAAACACAACCTCCTATCGCACTTGTATAAGTATCCAATACTTAAATATATGAGAACTATGTCGTTATACCCTCACAACGCGCACAAGTGCAATACTAGCCTATTCCGTACTATTGATGTACAATCTCGATAATACTATGACTAGAGATATTTAATGATTAAACCTTTATGGATTGATACTGTCTGATATCATCTCAATCCGGAACTAATCATTAGGACTTCTACCATTTATATATCAAAGTAAATAAATACAAAACGGTAAAAGATAATTTCATCACTACATAGTTAATTTTGTATAAAAACACAATGTCTTTTACAAACAGTGACGCTATGGGTAATAACTGTCCAACAATCTCCCACTTGGCCTATAGCCAGTCGCTCAAGCATCTAATACCTGAACTATCCACATGTCGCTCAAACTTTTACTAAGGAATAGCTTTCTTCAGGGGATCTGCCATGTTGTCATCTGATGCGACCTTCTCGACCTTCACATCGCCACGATGTATGATCTCACGAATCAGATGGAAACGTCGAAGAACATACTTGGATCATTGATGAGACCGTGGTTCCTTAGCCTGTGCTATAGCCCCGTTATTTTCACGATATAATGGAACGGGCTCAACTGCTAACGGAATTACTCCTAATCCAATTAGGAATTATCAGATCCAAACTGCCTCTTTTGCTGTTTCAGCTGCAGCAATATACTCCGTTTCTGTTGTTGAATCGGCAACAGTCTCTTACTTGGAAGATTTCCAGCTTACTGCTCCGTTATTCAAATAAAATATGTACCCAGATTCTGACTTGCAGTCGTCTTTTTCGGTTTGGAAACTTTCATCGGTATACCCAATTACCTCAAGTTCTCCATCTCCATAGATTAAGAAAGTATCCTTAGTTCGTCTAAGATACTTAAGGATATTCTTAACCATCATCCTGTGACCTTCACCTGGATCGGTCTAATAGCGACTACATATGTTCAAAGCATATGAGACATCAGGTCGCATACATATCATAGCATACATGATCGATCCGACTACCGAGGAGAACGGTATCCGACTCATATTGTCTCTCTCATCTTGAGTTTTAGGACACATGTCCCTTAGATAGATAGACACCATGTGATATTGGTAACAGTCCCCTCTTGGACTGGTCCATGTTGAATCTCTTCAACACTTTGTTAATGTACGTACTCTGGGAGAGTCCAAGCAGCTTTCTAGATCTATCCTGGTAGATCTTTATTCCCAGAATAAAGGCTGCTTCTCCCAGATCTTTCATGGAGAATTTCAATGAAAGCCAAGCTTTCACCGACGTTAGCATGAGAATGTCATTACCTATAAGCAATACATCGTCAACATAAAGGACAATAAAAGTCAGTGCTCTCCCTGTTGAGTTTCTATTAGGTCCCAAGATCAAATCAATGCATGAAATTATGTGTAAACACATCAACGGAGGTAGCGGAATACTCACATCGATCGGTTGAGTCGATTTGGAGACGATTCGAAGCCAAAAAGTCCACTGCATTACACGCCCACTGCAGCAGTCCACTCTTAAAAAATTTCAGTTTTGAGCTGAGAAAACGGAGCTCCAAGCCTCGTCCGACGGATCCCGGCTCATGGTGAACCTCCCTACCACCTTCGCAAGACTTGTATGTGTGCTAGCACATGATTTATCACCATGAAAATCACTCATCTCTCTGCTTCCCTATTGTTCACGCCAAATGCTTCAAAAACAGTCCCTTTTTCAGGTTTGGGCGTGACCAAGAAGAAAGAAATGATGAGAAGAAATGTTTATCAAGTGTTTGGCATTTGCATTTCAAGTGTATATATACACTTTTGTGAATTCAATTAATTTCACATGCATTTGCATTTCATTTGCTTTAAAAAAGTCAAACCAATAAAGCAAATCACTATGCACATCATGTCCATCACTATTCACATCAACTTTAATAAAGTGATGTGATTGTGTGTCATGTCTTTCAATCAATCAATCACATCAATCAATCACATCACTCAAAGTGACATTTGATTTGACGCTTGATGTGACGATTGATTTGACGCTTGATGTGACTTGTGTCGCCGCACTCGAATTCGAAATACGAATGCGCTCGCAATCACACTCGGGCTAGGATTCGCTAATTCTAAATTAACGAATTTTTCGTCGCGTCGTAATTAAGTGATTATGCCTAGCGAATTCACTATTCACGTCGCTAACGAATTAATTCTAAATTAACTCGTTCGCCCGAATTAAAATCTAATTTTAATTCCGCGTCGAAATCTAATTTCGTTTAATATATCGAATATATTAATTCATCGATTAATTCCAAATTAATCGTTATCTCTCTCTCGACGATATTTTATCCTAGATAAAATATCTCCGTAATTAATCCTAGATTAATTTTCTCTCTCTTCTATATAATCCCAGATTATTCAAGAGTGCAAGTTGTGCGTCATCGGTGGATTATCGGGAAGCGACCCATGAGATCTCCGGATAAGTTGGCTATAAATACGGTCGTCGGTATAACCGAATCACGTACGTACCAAGTACTACGTTCTACCGATTTACGAGACAAGGTCAACTCCTAGCAAAGTACCAAGTCTACCCAATTCTCCGGACATATCCTTTTAAGAATATTTAGATCTATATCAAGCGTAGTATACTCACGTATTGTGCATATCGGCCCAGTATCGGATAATCACGTGTAGGGCTGGGGCTGGAAAAGTGTCTGCCCCGTCCGAACACATATCGGATGTCTGGTAACTAGTCTCTATAATCGGATATTCATGACCTGGTCATAATATCACGATTGGATGCGCATCACTTAAGAGCACTAATACCGTATCCTGCGTGACATCATCTCCACTATGACTGGAGTGATACTTCCATCTCGACATCACATCCAATACTCTACGACTCTCTGATAAACCCAGAAGTGGTAGACACAGAACCGGTTAAAGCCCCCAACCACCAAATCCAAAGTTTATCGATCATCGTAAGTATTAGCGATGCAAGTCTCAGGTTAAGACTATACACACCTACCTCGATTTCGGCCTCCCATAGACACATATTCATAATACCAATGGGATTCCGAAGGGGTCTATCCAGAGCGAAGCTGTTTCCCGTACCATCGGTGAAACACGACCTCCTATCGCACTTGCATAAGTCTCCAACACTTATATATATGAGAACTATGCCGTTGTGCCCTCACAACGCGCACAAGTGCAATACTAGCCTATTCCGCATTATCGATGTCCAGTCTCGATAATACTACGGCTAGGGATATTTAATGATTAATCCTTCGTGGACTGATACTGTCTCATATCATCTCAATCCAGGAACTAATCATAGGGACCTCTCTTCATTTATATATCTATGGTGATCTAATCACAAATGATGAGAGTGCAATTTCCTTGTTACATAGTTAATTTGCTACAACAACACAATGTTCTGTGCAAATAGTGACGCTATGGGTCATATTATCCAACAATCTCCCACTTGGCACGTAGCGAGTCACTCAAGTGTTCCAACACTTGAACTATGTAAGGTTCGCTCAAATTGCTGAGGAAAGTTTTCGTCAGCGGATTTGTTTGATTATCGTCTGACGCGATTTATACGATCATCACATCGCCACGATGTATGATCCGAACGAATCAGATGATATAGAAGTATATATCTGGATCGTCGATGAGACCTTTAATTCCTAGCGTGTGCTGACGCCTAGTTCAGCTGCTAACAGAACTATATCTAATCTAATTAGATTTATGTTCGATCCAAATGGCTTCTTCTTCTGCTGCCTCAGCTGCAGCAATAATCCGTATCCGTATTTGTTGTTTATTCGGCAACAGTTATCTTGCTTAGAAATATTCCAGCTCACTGTCCCGTTATTCAAACTTTATAGTACCGTAGTATTTAATAGTTTGGAAACTTGCAGCGGTGATCCCAGTCACTTCAAGTTCTCCTTATCCATAGTTTTAAGACAGCATCTTTAGTTCTCTAAGATACTAACAGATGTTCTCAATTTCAATTTAGTGACTATCACTAGGATTGACCCGATTGTGACTCCATATGCTCGAAGCGTATGAGACACCAATACAAGTACATTTTAAATGTACGATTTCCCAGAGAGTGTTAACAACTCCAAATCTATCCCAGTAGATCTTTATTCCTTGAATAAAGGTTGTTACTCCCCAGAATTCTACGGAGAATTTTCTATTGAAAGAATATCTATGAAGCCAAGCTTTCATCATTGTTTTATGGGAATTTCATTGTTAGTGCGCTCTCCCACTAACCTCCTTATATACACAAGAATTATTTCGTTTTGAGTCAAATCATAAACCATTATGATTATTTCAAAACGTCAGTTCCAAGAACCTTATGCTTGCATTGATCCAAACATGGATCGAATAACCCGCAAACCTTGTTTGTCGGTTATACAAAATCGTCAGATGTTATAAACATTCTCCAAAAGGTTTCCTTTTTCAGGAAAGCGATTTTGATTTATAACTGACACATTTCATAAATGAAATATATAGTTATTTTCAAGCATTTTCAAAATGGATTACCATGGCAACAGGTAAAAGGTCGAACCGTTATTAACACAACGTTGATAACGACACCTTTCCGTCAAAAGCCCAGCTTTGTACGTTGGTGTTGCCTTCATGTATGTCTTCCTTGAAGACGTTTAATGTACCATAGGCACAATGCCTTGTGGTACAACAACCAGTATCCAAAATAGTTGTTATACATGAAATCCATTTCGGATTCATGGCACTTTGCCATAACAGGGAGTCGATACCTCGTATCACTTCCTCTAAACGTAGTCGGATGGTACACCTCCATAAGATTGACATCTTTATGAGGTAAGATCAGAAACCCATACCCTAGGTTGTTTTCTGACTCTATCCGATCTACTAGTTTCTTGTGTATTTGAAGATTAATGGTATAGATTCATCATAGATGAATTATTTGTGTTCCATTAAGGACTTCATGCCTTGAACAGTGTTACTCCGATTTTCATCGAGTATCACTATCCTCCCACTGACCACTGCATATCGGCATTCCTCTCAGGAAAACCGCATGGTGAGCAACAATTACATTGTTCTCATGTGGGATTTATAAGTACTATACTTAAGGTTTCCCTTAGGATAACCTATATTGGCACTTATCCAATTTGGGTCTTATAGTTTGGTATCATCCAAACGTTATGCCTGGCATACCCAAATTATCAGGAATGAGAAACCCCGTTTCTTTCCTGTTCATATCCTATATGATATCTGTTAAACAGATTTTCATGGAACCTTATTCTAAATAAGTTTTGCACTGTAAATACATGTCTCAATGAAGGAAATAGTAGCTCAGAGCGACTCGTGATAAACCTTATCATGTCCAACAAAATTTGGTTTTTGGTTCGGACACACCGTCTAACTGACGTGTCTCGAGATGAGTCCTCATATGAAGAATACCGTACTCTTTCATGTATGTATGAAACTTACTTGCTTAAGTAATTTCCATTACGGTCTAACCGTGGCGGAATAATACTATAGCCGATCTGTTTATACTTCGTGTCGAAACTTCAAAAGTTCCGATCTGTGTTCTTCAAAAGAAACACATAACCATAACGTAATGCCACATTCGTTAAGGTCACGAAATATTCATGTTCACATCTAGCCTAGCTAGATATGGGCCCACTAACTTCACCATGAATAGGGCTAACAGATCGGTGGCCCTTTTACTATTACCAAGTAAATAGTATTTTAGGTATTTATCCTAATAAACCAGATTCGTAGACCTTATTTGATTAGTCAAATCAGTCCTAGTACCCACTCTTCAAAAGTGTGGATATACGATTCTAGTTCAGTTGTGTCCTAGACAACAATGCCACAAATAAGTCTCTATTGATCACATCAATTTGAGCTATTTATTTGTCATTTTATATGTTTGAGATTTTATATTCAAAAATAAATTATGTTATTACATCTAATGTATTTATCTCAGTATCATCTTTATATAATGAAACACTTTAGTGTTCTAGAATATAAAGGTTTTATCCGCAACGGATTAAACACTGATATAGAGATAATGTCTCTAGTCAAACTAGTTACATCATAACAGTTCCTAATTAAGTACATACCCAAAGGGTAGTTCCTAATTTAGGTATCTACGGTCGAAACAGCGACTTTCGTCCCGTTTCCGATTCGCAGAGAAATCTCGGCTTGAAGTCAGTATCCAGCTCACAGCGGATTCTGAACATCAATACATATATGTATTATGTACCACACTAAGTATTTAAAATCCAATTTTAATACTCGTAGTGAACATACTTTGACAAATATTTTCAAAGTTAGAGCCTCGCCCTTTCTTTAATTCCTTCGTGTCTTCCATATCTAAATGGTAGTCACTTTGGGATATGTTAATTATCTTTTCAATATTTCACAAACCTTCGGCCAAGCCTTGGGTTTCGGAATATCGAAACGATATGCACCTTGTGCAACATGCCCAATTGCAAATTTTGACTTTTCTCTACTAGAATAGTCAATTAATTCTATAAGAATTATTAATTGCAATTTTAATACTTTTAAATCTAATGATAGATTTATTATAAGTATTTTAATTAAGCATTAAAGTCATCATCACATAAATCTTCCAAAGATTTTATGCTCTACTATTTGCTTAATTACGGGCTTAGTCATAATAAGTTATTTTATCAAATAAATTAACCTATTATTAATTCCCAATTGAATATTAAATCATTTAAAACATTAATCCCAAGGATTATATATTTTAAATATTTAACTTTTAAATTCTTTCTTGATTTTATTAGTCCAACTATTTAATCAATTTTAATAAGGTACTATTTATTATAATGATTACAATAATCCAATTATTTAATCAACTATAATTTTAATATTGATTACTATAATCCAATTATAAAATCAACTATCATTTTAATTCAATTATATTGATTACTATAATCCAATTATAAAATCAACTATATATTGAATAAGTTTGTATATAGTCCAACTATATATATTTTTAAAAAACAACGTAAAATATTGACGAATGATATTTGTTTGAGCGTGTATGGCGAGTGATTGAACGAATGTTGCAAATTCAATACTTGCCTCCCACTATTTTTCGTCGAGCCTCTAACCCTCTGTGGAGTACTCGGGAAACCGCGTTTCCTAGTGGGCTAGGATCCTGTCAAATAACATACAACCTTGACTTTGGCCAACAAGCTGTATGCTATTCAACCAGGTAGATCTCACAGATCAATTGGATCGAATCCAATTCCTAGATCCGGTTAGGTGGACATCCAAGTCCTAAACATATTAACTATGCCAATGTATCTAATACATTTTCTAACCTTATCCTCCGAATCATCTAGGCCTTGGCTTTGGCTCAACAAACCTAATGACTCCAGTTAAGCGGGACCCATTGACAAGGAAAGTTTCGTAATCAATGTCTTTGGACAAGAAGTGATCTTGACTTTGGCCAACAAATCAAAACTTGGACTAGACACCGATGTGGAACAAAACTCTCATGATTCAAATACATCCAATTGACAAGGTCTTGACTTTGGCCAACAAACCAATGCCAATCGGATCTTGAACAGAATCATTCAATGGAAGGATAATCGCTTAATATAAAACGAGGGTTTTTCGCGTGCAAATTGGCTACCAATTTAATTATCTTTGTTAGGTCTCATCATCATACACCCTTAAGCATGCATTCTAAACCATAATAAAGCGAGTATGAAATAAAATAATAATGATATGCGGATGGATATTTAACACATTGATCCTAGATCAAATCTCTCCCTTTCTCACTCAAGCTAGCACTAGTATTACTTCTATACCCGTTACACTACACTTCTAAAGAACCTCATATACATAGAGGGGAATAGGTGAGAAGAGAATACAAGAGAAAGAAGGTGATAAGGCTGGACACGCAGGTCCAATTTAATAAATCGAATTTATTACAACAATTTCTAAAATTGCCCACCCATCTAATATCCATCCGATATGCATTATTCATTCAACACAACCATGTATTCACACATATAGCATGTTATCAATCAATCTAATCAAATTAATTAATCTGATAATTAGGTGATCATCCAATGTTCAAACAACGATTTGATTTTGATCGAGTCAAACTCGTTTTTGCGAATAAGTACTTAAGTACGAATTCACGAATTAAATTAAACTACATTATTAAATCCAATTTAACATTTATTTAATACTAATTCACTATTCAATTCCAAATTAAATATTACACTTTATTTAATAAACCTTTTACGATTTAAATTCCGAATCTAATCGTAACGCGTCTCAAAGACCGATTAACGTCCAACGTCAATTCAATTAAAGTCCAATGGGCTTTTGATTGATTTCTTAAGGCGTGGACTTTTGGTCAACTCGGGTCAAACCGATAACCAAAGTCCATCCGGGATTTACCCCATAAGCCTATAAATCAATCTTGGCCCATTAGGCCCAATTGAACTTTAAAGGTTCATTAAGTCGCATTTGGGCTTTATGGTTAAGGTTTTGGGCCCAATTGGATCCAATCCATTTGGCCTAAACCAAACTGATAAATCAAGCCCAATAGGCCCAATTACAACATTAAAAGCCCAAATCCAATTTAAGCCTAAATAACTAAATTACATGAATCCAATTCCGCAACTTAATTACCTAAAGTGCGTTACATGATTAATCGACTAAAACAATATTTCTAAAACACAATATTACTCCAATAATCATGCTAAATACATTATCACATGTCCAACACATAAATTGAAAAATCAAACCCATTTACATGCTTTCAAGCTCTCGGCCAAGGGAGTGATTTTATGTCCAATTCGGTTTCAATCCAATTAATCCGCAATTGACATAAATACATATCCCGAATGATTTCCACACACCAATCATCAAAAATCAAAATTTACCAAGACATTAGGGCATATACACATTCGGCCAAGTGAGGGAATTTGGGGTTTTTGTCCAATTCGATATCCAATCCAATTCGATTCAAATTAACGTCAACCTAATCGATTCTAACTCATCAAATGAATCAAAAATCAAAAAATTCCAAGATCCAAAATCCCCATGAACATTCGGCCAACATGTTATATTTGGGGAAAATTATTCCAATGGATTTTCATCAAATTGATCCAACCAAAATGAAATTAAACATCATTTAAACATGCTCAATCAAACAATTTAACCAAATCATGCTCAAATCAATTTACCCAATTTTAAGCCCTACAAATTTCATGCTTGCAACTATAGCTCTTGATGCCATTGTTGAGTTTCTATTAGGTCCCAAGATCAAATCAATGCATGAAATTATGTGTAAACACATCAACGGAGGTAGCGGAATACTCACATCGATCGGTTGAGTCGATTTGGAGACGATTCGAAGCCAAAATCCACTGCATTACACGCCCACTGCAGCAGTCCACTCTTAAAAAATTTCAGTTTTGAGCTGAGAAAACGAGCTCCAAGCCTCGTCCGACGATCCCGGCTCATGGGTGAACCTCCCTACCACCTTCGCAAGACTTGTATGTGTGCTAGCACATGATTTCACCATGAAAATCACTCTTGCTTCCCTTATTGTTCACCCAAATGCTTCAAAAACAGTCCCATTTTTCAGGTTTGGGCGTGACCAAGAAGAAAGAAATGAGAGAAAGAAAAATGTGTATCAAGTGTTTGGCATTTGCATTTCAAGTGTAATATATACACTTTTGTGAATTTCAATTAATTTCACATGCATTTGCATTTCATTTGCTTTAAAAAAGTCAAACCATAAAAGCAAATCACTATGCACATCATGTCCATCACTATTCACATCAACTTTAATAAAGTGATGTGATGTGTGTCATGTCTTTCAATCAATCAATCACATCAATCAATCACATCACTCAAAGTGACATTTGATTTGACGCTTGATGTGACGATTGATTTGACGCTTGATGTGACTTGCGTCGCCGCACTCGAATTCGAAATACGAATGCGCTCGCAATCACACTCGGGCTAGGATTCGCTAATTCTAAATTAACGAATTTTTCGTCGCGTCGTAATTAAGTGATTATGCCTAGCGAATTCACTATTCACGTCGCTAACGAATTAATTCTAAATTAACTCGTTCGCCCGAATTAAAATCTAATTTTAATTCCGCGTCGAAATCTAATTTCGTTTAATATATCGAATATATTAATTCATCGATTAATTCCAATATCGTTATCTCTCTCTCGACGATATTTTATCCTAGATAAAATATCTCCGTAATTAATCCTAGATTAATTTTCTCTCTCTTCTATATAATCCCAGATTATTCAAGAGTGCAAGTTGTGCGTCATCGTGGATTATCGGGAAGCGACCCATGAGATCTCCGGATAAGTTGGCTATAAATACGGTCGTCGGTATAACCGAATCACGTACGTACCAAGTACTACGTTCTACGATTTACGAGACAGGTCAACTCCTAGCAAAGTACCAAGTCTACCCAATCTCTCCGGACATATCCTTTTAAGAATATTTAGATCTATATCAAGCGTAGTATACTCACGTATTGTGCATATCGGCCCAGTATCGGATAATCACGTGTTAGGGCTGGGGCTGGAAAAGTGTCTGCCCCGTCCGAAACACATATCGGATGTCTGGTAACTAGTCTCTATAATCGGATATTCATGACCTGGTCATAATATCACGATTGGATGCGCATCACTTAAGAGCACTAATACCGTATCCTGCGTGACATCATCTCCACTATGACTGGAGTGATACTTCCATCTCGACATCACATCCAATACTCTACCGACTCTGATAACCCAGAAGTGGTAGACACAGAACCGGTTAAAGCCCCCAACCACCAAATCCAAAGTTTATCGATCATCGTAAGTATTAGCGATGCAAGTCTCAGGTTAAGACTATACACACCTACCTCGATTCGGCCTCCCATAGACACATATTCATAATACCAATGGGATTCCGAAGGGGTCTATCCAGAGCGAAGCTGTTTCCCGTACCATCGGTGAAACACGACCTCCTATCGCACTTGCATAAGTCTCCAACACTTATATATATGAGAACTATGCCGTTGTGCCCTCACAACGCGCACAAGTGCAATACTAGCATATTCCGCATTATCGATGTCCAGTCTCGATAATACTACGGCTAGGGATATTTAATGATTAATCCTTCGTGGACTGATACTGTCTCATATCATCTCAATCCAGGAACTAATCATAGGGACCTCTCTTCATTTATATATCTATGTGATCTAATCACAAATGATGAGAGTGCAATTTCCTTGTTACATAGTTAATTTGCTACAACAACACAATGTTCTGTGCAAATAGTGACGCTATGGGTCATATTATCCAACACTCCCACTAACCTTCTTATATACACAAGGGTCATCTTCATTTTGAATGAAATCATATTCTTTTATGATCTCATCAAAACGTTGGTTCCAAGACCGCGACGTTTCCTTCAATCCATAAATGGATCGATTTAAATTACAAACCTTGTTTGCAAGTCTAGGCACGATATAACCGTCAGGCTATTGCATGTAAACATCCTCCAAAAGGTTTCCATTAAGGAAAGTGGTTTTAACGTCTATCTGCCATATCTCGTAATCGAAATATGCAGTAATAGCAAGCATTTTTCGAATGGATTTAATCATGGCACGGGTGAGAAAGTTTTATCGTAATCGACACCATGTCGTTGACGATACCCCTTCATTACAAGCCTAACTTTATACGTTTGTACGTTGCCATCCATGTCGGTCTTCTTCTTGAAGACTCATTTGCAACCAATAGGCTTTACGTCTTCTGGTGCATTAACCAATGTCCAAACTTGGTTAGTGTATATGGAATCCATTTCGAATTTCATGGCTTCTTGCCATAAAGCGGAATCGATATCTTGTTTCGCTTCCTCATACGTAGCCGGTTCGTTATCCTCAATGAGATTAATATCTACATGAGGTGAGATCAGAAACCCATACCTCTCAGGTCTCTCAGGTTATTTCCTGGCTCTCTCCGACCTACGCGGTCTTTGTGTAATAGAAGATTATGGTACAGTCTCATCCCGGATAGACTGTTCTTGTTCCGTTGAGGATTCTATGCCAGGAACAGTATCACTCCGATTTTCATTGAGTTCTACTTTCCTCCCACTAACCACTGCATTTAGGAATTCCTTTTCAAGGAAAACCGCATGTAGAGCAATAAATATTTTGTTCTCTCGTGGGTGATAGAAGTAATATCCTTTGGTTTCCCTAGGATATCCTACGAATAGGCATTTATCCGATTTGGGCTCAAGTTTAGTACCTTCCAAACGTTTGACGTATGCCCAGCAACCCCAAATCTTCAGGAATGAGAAACCTGGTTTCTTTCCTGTCCATATCTCATATGGAGTCTGTTGAACAAACTTTGATGGAACCTTATTTAAAATAAGAATTGCACTGTTTAATGCATATCCCCAGAATGAAATAGGTAGCTCAGTGCGACTCATCATAGACTTAACAATGTCCAACAAGGTTCGGTTTCTCCGTTTGGACACACCGCTTTATTGCGGTGTTCCGGGAGGAGTCCACTGTGAAAGAATACCATATTCTCTCAGGTAATCAAGAAACTCATTGCTCAAGTATTCGCCACCACGGTCCGATTGTAATGTCTTTATACTATTACCGATCTGTTTTTCAACTTCGTGTCGAAACTCTTTGAATTTCTCAAAAGTTTCCGACTTGTGTCTCATAAGATACACATAACCATAACATGATGCATCATCCGTAAAGGTTACGAAATATTCATATCCACCTCTAGTATGGCTAGACATGGGCCCACATACGTCACTATGAACGAGGGCTAACAGTTTGGTGGCGCGTTCACCTTTACCGCTAAAAGGTGATTTAGGCATTTTGCCTAATAAGCAAGATTCGCAGACGTCATATGAATTTGGATCAAATCCATCCAAGTACCAACTCTTCGAAAGTGTGGATATGCGAGTCTCGTTTATGTGTCCCAGACGAAAATGCCACATATAAGTTTCATCTTTATTACTCATTTTAAGCCTTTTATTTGTTATATTATATGTTTGAGATTGATTTATATTCAAAATATAAAGACCATTATTTGCGATGGCAGTGCACATTTCTATATCATTTTTATAAATAAAATACCTGGTGTTTCTAAATACAAAAGTGTACCCACATTGGGTTAACATAGATACAGAAATAATATTCCTAGTCAAACTAGGTACATAATAACAGTCTGTAAGTTCTAGTACATGCCATGAGGGTAATTCCAAAATAAAAGTACCAACGGCCAAAACGGCGACTGGTGCCCCATTTCTGACGCGTAGATCAATCTCCCCTTAGGCCAGTCTCCTGCTAATCCGCAGATCCTGCATATCAGTACATATGTGAGTACCACAAATAGAATCAAAAATCCAATTTTTAAAACTAGAAGTAGTCATGTTTATTTTAATAACAAACATACATGTTACCGGTGTCTTGCCCGCTTTAATCTCCTTCTAGAGCGCCTTGTACTCGCGGCAGTCACGCTTCCAGTGACCCCGCTTGCCGCACTGGAGGCATACATCCTCATATTTATCCTTAGGCTTCCCAGAAGCCTTTGATGATTTGGCCTTGCCCTTTCTTTTATGCTTCTTCTTCTTCATATCTCCAGTCGCCTTGGGCCCAACCTTCGGTGTATGAGATGTCGAAGTAAAGTGCGCCTCGCGCTTATTACCCTTGAGAAGCTCCTTCTCAGCTTCCTTGATAATTGACAACAAATCTCCAAGAGTGTCATCTTGGTTCATCAAGTTATAGTTTATGATGAACCCTCTCCAAGTGTCGGGGAGAGACTGCAAGCTCAAATCTATGGTAGTCTCAGCCTCCAAGACTATCCCCATCTGAGTAAGCTCGTCAATGTCAGCTATCATCTGTGCCACATAGGACTCAACAGACATGTCTTCTGACATACGTGCACGGAAGAGCTTCTTCTGCAACTCATATCTCTGCGATCTTCGATTAGATCGGTGAAGATCGTGCAACCTTGCCAACATATTATAGGGATCCAAGTCCCTGTTCTGTCGATGAAAATGATGAGTCATAGCAGCAAGCATAATTGACTAAGCAGTATCATTGTCATCGCTGTGAGTCTTCCAAAGCTCCAGCTCAAGTAACTAATCAGGTTTGGGTTTAGGCCTAAGAGGTGTCTATATAGTATATAGCAGCCTCTTGGCTCCAAGGACTATCCTCAGATTCATTTCCCAATCGATAAAGTTCTTGCCCTTGAAGACATTTTCACCCATGATAATGTCTCGGACATTTCCCTTTCCTGTCATCTTGATTACGATAGTCCAACTATCTAATCAATGATTGAAAAATAACATTATATTAGTCCAACTAATAAAATAATTTTGACGAAATAATTTGAAAACGCGTAAAGCTAAGTATCTGAACGAAATTGCAAATTCAATACTAGCCTCCCACTATTTTTTGGCAAGCCTCTAACCTTCTGTCGAGTACTCGGGAAACCCAGTTTCCTAGTGGGCTAGGATCCCGTTAAATAACACACAACCTTGACTTTGGCCAACAAGCTGTATGATATTTAACTAGGTAGATCTCGAAGTTCAATTGGATCTTATCCAATTCCTAGATCCGGTAGGTGGACATCCAAGTACGAAACATAAATACAATACATATGCCAATATATCCAATATATTTGCCTAACCTTTTTTCCTCTGAATCAACTAAGCCTTGCTTTGGCACAACAAGCTTAATGATTCCAGTTAAGTGTGACATGGAAAGCTCGTAATCAATGTCGATGGACAAGAAGTGATATTGACTTTGGCCAACAAATCACAACTTGGACAAGACATCGATGTGGAACAAAGCCTTCATGATTCAAACACATCCGCAATTGAAAAAGGTCTTGACTTTGGCCAACAAACCAATGCCAATTTTGGATCTTGAGTAAAAATCACTCAACAGAAGGAAAAACGTTTAATATGTTTTTGAGGGTTTTTCGCATAAATTGGAAACCAATTTATTATCTTTATTAAGGTCTCATCATTCACCCTTAATCATGTATTCTAAAAGCACAATAAGGCGCGGAAAGTAAATTAATAACGATATGCGGATGGATATTTAACAGATTGTTCCTATAATAAATCACTATATTTCCTCTCCCCGGCTAGCACTATTCTACTTCTACCCAATTACATAATACAATAAGAGAAACCTCATTACATTTAGGGGAATTAGGTGAGAAGAGAATACAAAGAAACAATGAGAGATAAGGCTGGACACGCAGGTCCAATTTATAAATTCCAAATTTACAACATTTTTCTAAAATTGCCCTTTCCCTTCTAATATCCATCCGATATACGTTATTCATTCAACACATCCATATATTCATTCATAGCATGCAATTCAACCAATCTAATCCAATTAATTAGTCTTTAATTATGTGATCATCCAATGTTCAAACAACGATTTGATTTTGCGTGAGTCCAACTCGTTTGAGAATAAGTACTTAAAGTACGCATTCTTGAATTATATCGAACTACTCGTTAAATCTAATTTAATTCGTATTCAATACTAATTCATGTATTTAATTCAAATTAAATAATTACACCTTTCAATGTGCTTTAACGACTTAGATTCCAAATCTAATCTTAATGGGTCTCAAGCCCAACTAACATCTAATGTTCGTTTAATTAAAGTCCGATGGGCTTTCAATTGATTTCATAAGGCATGGGCTTTGGTCAATGTAGGTCAAACCCAATTACCAAGTCCAATTAAGGAATCACCCTCATTTTCCATAAAACCAATTTTGGCCCATAAGGCCCAATTAAACTTTTAAAGCTCATTTATTACATTTGGACTTAATGGAATGATTTAGGCCCAATTTGGATCCAATCCAATTGGCCTAAACCAACTTGGCCCAACCAAGCCCATTATGCCCAAATATAACATTTCTAAGCCCAATTCAAATTAAGCCCATTAATCAAATTTTAAAATTCCAAATTTTATAATTTAATTAACCAAGTGTATCACATCAATTAATTAACTAAATCAATATTTCCAAAATACAATTTAACTAATTAATTATGTATCCTATTGTTCAACTAATGCCCAACATTCTTGAAACAAAAATCAAGTCCATTACATGCTAATAAGCTCTCAGCCAAGGTAAGGAATTTTGTCTGAATTCGTTTTTCAATCCGATTGAATTTTAAATCGACATATCCCAATCGTTTCAAGTCATCCAATGATCAACGAAACAAAAAATACCAAGACTTATAGGGTAACAATGTATTCGGCCAAGCCTATTCATGGGGCAAAAATTGATCCAATCAATATTTCATGAAATTTATCTAATACAACCTCAATATATCAACATTCAAGCATACTCAATCAATAAATTTTATCAAATCATGCTCAAATTGATTTTACCCAAATTTTGCCCTAATTCATTTCATGCTCATTTTCGCTCAAAGATACCATTGTTGGGTTTCTATGATTATTCCCAAGATCAAATAAGCATAGAAATGTGAATGAATAACAAAGAAGAGTGGCGGAAACACACTTACATTGATCGGTTTATGAGATGTGTTGAGAAATAAAAGGAACTCCAAGAAGCTCCAAGCTTTTTCTTTGATTCCAAGCTCTTAGAGTAGGTTCCCTATCACCTCTTGATGATTCCTTGAAGGTGTTAGCCTTTATGAATTTTTGCAACAAAATCACTAATCCTTCTCCTTGTGTATTCGGCCAAGGGAAGAAAATTTGGGAGAGGAAAAACTTGCTTGTTGTTTCGGCTATGGAGAGAGAAATCAAGCTTATGTATTTTGTTTTCAAAAAACAAATTAATGATATACCAAAAGTGCATTTGGTAAATGTCTTTCAAAGCTTGACTTTGGAGTGCTTTCAAAGTCTCCACCAACTCCACCTAATCACATCATCCAAAAGTGAATAAAGGTGACATTTGATGTGACACTTGATGTGACATGTGGGCCCCACTCGATTCTGAATGCGAGTGGGCCCACAAACACTCCCGGGCTCAGGTTTGCTTATTCTGAATTAACGAACTTCCGTCGCAACGTAATTAAATCGAATTTAATTAAATAATTATTCCTAGAAAAATTACTATTCACGTCGCTAACAAATTAATTCTAAATTAACTCGTTTGCCCGAATTAAAATCTAATTTTAATTCCGCGTCGAAATCTAATTTCGTTAATATATCGAATATATTATTTAACGATTAATTCCAAATTAATCTTTCTATCTCTTCAAATTGTATTTTATCCAAGATAAAGTCTCTCCGCAATTAATCCCAGATTAATTAAGCTCGAATCATACATCATCGGTAAATCTTTGGGAAGCGACCCAAGAGATCCCTGGATATGTTGGTAGTAAATCAAGTCGTCGGACTATCCGAACACATACGTACCTTGTACTACATTTTTACCGATTTATGAGACAAGGTTGGCTTCTAGCAAAGTGTCATGCCTACCCAATTCTCCAAAAATATTTTTAATGGAATATATGATCTATATCAGGCGTAGAATACCGTAGTATTGCGTATTGTGATCCAGTATCAGATGTCACGTGCAAGGCCTGTGGCAGGAATAGTGTCTGCCCCGTACGAAGCACATATCGGATATCAAGCAACTAGTCTATTTGAATCGAAAAATCATGACCTTGTCATATTATCCTGATGGTTGCAACACAATAGAGAACCAGTTCTGAATCCCTACGTGATCATCATCTCCATATGTCTGAAGTGACACTTCCGTCTTGACATCACATCCAATACACTACGATTCTCAATAAACCCAGAAGAGGCGTAGACAGAACCTGTTAAAGTCCTGGACGACCAAAACCAAAGCGTATCGATTGTCGCAAGTACTAGCGATGCAAGTCTCAGGTTAAGACCAAATACACCTACCCTGAAGCGGACTATTATAGATACATATACATACTACCAATGTGATTCTGCGGGGTCTATCCAGAGCGAAGTTATTTTCCATACCATCGGTAAAACACAACCTCATATCGCACTTGCATAAGTATCCAATACTTAAATATATGAGAACTATGCCGTTATGCCCTCACAACGCGCACAAGTGCAATGCTAGCCTATTTCGCATTATCGATGTCCAATCTCGATAATACTACGACTAGGGATATTTAATGATTAAACCTTTATGGATTGATACTGTCTCAATCCGGAACTAATCATTAGGACTTCTACCATTTATATATCAAAGTAAATAAATATAAAACGGTAAAAGACAATTTCATTACTACATAGTTAATTTTGTACAAAAACACAATGTCTTTTACAAACAGTGACGCTATGGGTCATAACTGTCCAACAGAGTCCACTATGAAAGAATATTATACTCTTTCATTTAGTCAAAAAACTTACTGCTTAAGTATTTTCCATCACAGTTCAATCGTGATGTTTTAACACTATTTCCGCTCTGTTTTTATACTTCGTGTCGAAACTCTTTGAATTACTCAAAAGTTTCCGATTTATGTTTCAAAAGAAACACATAACCGTAACGCGATGCCACATCTGTAAAGGTTACGAAGTATTCATATCCACCCCTAGCTTAGCTAGATATGGGCCCACTTATGTCACTATGAACGAGGGCTAACAGATTGGTGACAATTACACTTTTACCAAGTAAACGGTATTTAGGCACTTTGCCTAATAAACTAGATTCGTAGATATCATTTGAATTAGAATCAAATTTCGTCCTAGTACCCACTCTTTAAAAGTGTGGATATACGAGTCTTGTTTAATGTGTCCCAGACAACAATGCCACAAATAAGTCTCATCTGATTAATTCAGTTTGAGCTATTTGTTTGTCACGTTATATGTTTGAGATCTTTTATATTCAAAATATAAATACTGTTATTCACATCTAATATGTTTATCTCAATATCATCTTTATAAAATAAAATATTTTAGTCTTCTAGAATATAAAGGCATACTCGCAACGGGTTAAACTTAGATATAGAGATAATATTTCTAGTCAAACTAGGTACATTTTAATAGTTTCCTAATTTAAGTACATACCCTAAGGGTAGTTCCTAAACTTAGGTTTCTATGATTAAAACAGCGACTATTTTCCCGTTTCCGACTCGCAGAGCGATCTCATCTGAAGTCAGTATCCTGCTAATCAGCAGATTCTGCACATCAGTACATATTTATATACCACATATAGTATCAAAATCCAATTTTAAAACTAATAGTGAATATGTTTATGACAAACATTCTTGAAGCTGGAGCCTTGCCCCGCCTTCACTTCCTTCATGTCTGCCTTGTCCATTTGGCATTCACTTATCCAGTGATCCCGTTTGCCACAGTTTAGGCAGACATCTTGGGATATGTCATTTGTCTTCCTAGAAGACTGTGATGATTTTTCCTTTGCCCTTTTTGTAAACGTTAGCTTTGTCTCCTTGAGTATAGCCATTAACTCTCTAAGAGTTATTATATTGCAATTAATACTTCCAAGATCTAAGTATAGATCTATGAAGATCCTTCCATTTCAACATCATGGTTTAAGGATCTAATCCTTAATTATGACAACGAATTAAGGAGTCATTATGGCAAGGATAACGAATTAAGAACTAAAGTTATCATCACATGAATCTTCAAAATATCATGCTCTACTATTTGCTCAACTTCGGGCTTAGGCCCGAGATGTCATTTTATCAAATAAAATAACTTCTCAGTTCTCAAGACTATCCTAAGGTACTATTCCCAATCTGAAAATTGGAGCCGTTTAAAGACATTTTCATCCAAGATTATGTTTTAAACGCTAATCTTTCAGTTTATCTTGATTCCAATAGTCCAACTATCCAATTAACGATTTCGGGTACATCCGAATATAATGATTACTATAGTCTAACTATAAAATCAACTATAATCTTAATTTGGTTAAATTCAAATGTATTGATTACTATAATCCAATTATATAATCAACTATAAATGAAGCAGTTTGAATACAGTCTAACTGTTTAATTTAAAACAACATTGAATATTAGTCCAACTAATATATTAATAATAAAATAATGACGAAAAAGAAATGAGCTCGTTTTGGCAAGTATCTAAACAAAATTGCACATTTAATACTTGCCTCCCACTATTTTTCGGCGAGCCTCTAACCATCTGTTGAGTACTTGGGAAACCTAATTTCCTAGTGGGCTAGGATCCGTTAAATAACACACAACCTTGACTTTGGCCAACAAGCTGTATGATATTTAACTAGGTAGATCTCTAAGATCAATTGGATCTCATCCAATTCCTAGATCCAGTAGGTGGACATCTAAGTCCGAAACATATCTAATATATGCCAATATATCAAATATATTTTCCTAACCTTTTTCCTCTAAATCAACTAAGCCTTGGCTTTGGCACAACAAGCTTAATGATTCTAGTTAAGCGTGACCCATTGACTTTGGAAAGCTTCATAATCGATGTCGATGGACAAGAAGTGATATTGACTTTGGCCAACAAATCACAACTTGGACAAGACATACGATATGGAACAAAGCCTTTATGATTCAAACACATCCGCGATGGATAAAGGTCTTGACTTTGGCCAACAAACCAGTGCCAATCTTGGATCTTGAGAGAGAATCACTCAATGGAAGGAAAGCGCTTAATATTTATTGAGGGCTTTTCGCGTAATTGGCAACCAATTAATTATCTTTGTTAAGGTCTCATCATACACCCTTAAACATGCATTCTAAAAGCATAATAAGGTGAGTTAAATAAAATAATAATGATATACGGATGGATATATCACATATTGTTCCTAGAACAAATCTCTCCCTTTCTTCTCTTCCACTAGCACAAATCTTACTTCTACCCAATTACATAACACTTCTAAAGAAACCTCATTTACATTGAGGGGAATAGGTGAGAAGAGAATAAAAGAATCAAGAGGTAATAGGCTGGACAACGCAGTCCAATTTAATAAATTCTAAATTTATTACAATAATTTCCAAAATTGCCCTCACCCATCTAATATCCATCCGATATACATTATTCATACATCACATCCATGTATTCACACAAAGTATGTTATCAATCAATCTAATCCAATTAATTAATCTGAAATTAATGATCATCCAATGTTCAAACAACTTTTTGATTTGCGCGAGTCCAACTCGTTTAAGAATAAGTACTCAAAGTACAAATTCTTGAATTATATTAAACTACAATATTAAATCCAATTCAATTTGTATTCAATATTAATTCTTCATTTAATTCCAAATTAAATAATTACACTTTTAATGTGCCTTTGTGACTTAGATTCTAAATCTAATCTTAACGGGTCTCAAAGCCCATTTAACATCCAATGTTGTTTATTTAAAGTCCAATGGGCTTTCAATTAATTTCTTAAGACATTGACTTTGGTCAATATGGGTCAATCCCAAATACCAAAGCCCAATTAAAGAATCACCCTATTTGCCAAGAAACCAATTTCGGCCCATTAGGCCCAATTAAACTTTAAAGGCCCAATTATCATATTTGGACTTTATGGAAATGGTTTTAAGCCCAATTGGATCCAACCAATTCTCCTAAACCAACTTGGCCCAACCAAGCCCATTAAGCCCAAATACAACTTTACAAGCCTAATTCCAAATTTAGCCCAACTAATTAAATTACAAAATTCAAATTTCACAATTCAATTAACTAAAGTACATTAGCCATAATTGATTAGTCAAATTAACATTTCCAAAATATGAATTTACATAATTAATCATGTTTATTATCATAAACACATGTCCAACATTATTGAATCAAAAATCATTTCATTTCATGCTTTTGATGTCACTACAATTGTAGGGATTTCTAAACCGATTTCGATTTCAATCCAATTAAATCATTAATCAATTTATCCCATGTCCTTCAACTCATCCAATGATCAAAAGAACAAAAATCACCATGACTTAGGGCACACATAATTTTCGGCCAAGCCTAACTTTTGGGGAAAATTTATCCAATTCAATTTTCATCAAATTGATCATGCATAACACTATGTTATCATCATTCAAGCATACTCAATCAAACAATTTCACCAAATCATGCTCAAATCAATTTTACCCAAATCAAAGTTAAGAACATAAATTTCCAATTTCATGCTTAATCATGGCTCTGATATCATTGTTGGGTTTTCTAGGTCAAACCAAGATCTAATTAAGCATTTAAATGTGTGAATACATCAAAGAGAAGTTGCAGAAATACTCACTTTGATGGGTTTTGCGATGCGATGAAACAAAAAAATTTCTTCCACCATGAATGAAGCTCTCGGCTATGCCCTTTGTTTGTGCCCCTTGTTGAATCTTCAAGCTCGAAGCATTGATGATGGATTCCATGCTCATGAATAGGTTTCCCTATCACCTTTGTATATACTCTATAATGTGCTAGCACCTTGAGAAATTTGCCACAAATTTTCCCTTGAATTTCTTCATGTTCTCGGCCAAGCAAGAAATTGTAGAAGAAAATGGCCCTTGGCCGAATAGGAAGAAGAGAGGAAGAATTGAGAGTTGTGTGATGTATGTTGTGTAATCTAATACACAAAATAAAAGTCAAATACCAAAATAATAAAATAATGGTAAATGTCTTTCAAGCCATTAAAATCCTTCCATCAACTATTCACATCAATCAACGATGACAAGCATCACTTCACTCAAAGTGATGTGACTTCCATCACTTGATTGACTAGTGATTTGATGCTTGATGTGACTTATGGGCCCCACTTGATTCGAAATGCGAGTGGGCCAGCAAATACTCCCGGGCTCGGGTTCACTAATTCCAAATTAATAAATTTTCCGTTGCGACGTAATTAAATCAAATTTACTTAAATAATTATGCCTATCAAAATTACTATTCACGTTGCTAGCGAATTAATTCTAAATTAACTCGTTTGCCCGAATTAAAATCTAATTTTAATTCCGCGTCGAAATCTAATTTCGTTTAATATATCAAATATATTATTTTATCGATTAATTCCAAATTAATCGTTCTCTCTCTTTAAATAGTATTTTATCCCATATAAAATATCTCTTTAATTAATCCTAGATTAATTTTCTCTCTCTACTTATTAATCCCAGATTAATTATGTGTGAGTCATACGTTATCGGTGAATCTTCGGGAAGCAACCTATGAGATCCCCAGATATGTTGGCAGTAAATCCGGTCGTCGGACTATCCGAACACGTACGTACCTAGTACTATATTTTTACCGATTTACAAGACATGGTTGGCTTATAGCAAAGCACCGTGCCTACCTAATTCTCCAGAAATATTCTTAAAGGAATATGTAATCTATATCAAGCATAATATACTAGTATTGCGTATTGTGATCCAGTATCGGATTTCACATGCCAGGCTTGGGGCTAGAATTGTGTATGCCCCATACGAAGCACATATCAGATCTCTGGTAACTAGTCTCTATAATCGGATAAACATGACGTAGTCATATTATCCCGATGACTGCAGTACATAATAGTACTAGTTCCGTATCTTATGTGATCATCATCTCCACTATAATTGAAGTGATACTTCCATCTTGACATCACACCCAATACACTACGATTCTCAATATACCCAGAATAGACGTACACAGAACCTGTTAAAGCCCTGGACGACCAAAACCAAAGTATATTGATTGTCGCAAGTATTAGTGGTGCAAGTCTCAGGTTAAGACCAAATACACCTACCCTGATTCGGACTTCCATAGACACATAGTTATACTACCAATGGATTCTGTGGGGTCTATCTAGAGCGAAGCTATTTCCATACCATCGATAAACACAACCTCCTATTACACTTGCATAAGTATCCAATACTTAAATACATGAGAACTATACGTTATGCTCCCACAACGCGCACAAGTGCAATACTAGTCTATTCCATATTATCGAGTCCAATCTCGATAATACTATGACTAGGGATTATTTAATGATTAAACCTTCGTAGATTGATACTGTCTCATATCATCTCAATCCGGAACTAATCATAATGACCTTTTATCATTTATATATATCCCGGTAATCCAATTACAAATGATAAAAGAGCAGTTTCCTTTGTCACATAGTTAATTTGTACAACAACAACATGTTCTGTACAAATAGTGATGCTATGGGTCATAATTGTCCAACAGAACATCCCTGGGTCCGATTTACCCGAAACTCATGTAATCAAGGAGGCCATTTGGCCATACCCAAGCCAGATGGTCTGATGGTTCTCAACGGGATTCACTAGCCAACTCGTAGGGGAAGAAACCTCCATGAGACCGGATTACCATAGACTCCTGCAATCAAGGGGGCCATTTGGCCATACCCAAGCCAGGTGGTCTGATGGTTCTTAGTGGGATTCACCAGCCAACTCGCAGGGGAAAAAATCTCTCTGGGTCCGGTTTACCCGAGGTGATCCTCAAAAATACGACCCATGGGGTAGTAACGCTTCGACCTCGGGGGTTTGATAATGACACCCGGGGTTGGCGTGCCATGAGGGTTTCGTGTGTTTCCCACATGTGCCCCATCCATTGATGCGTTCTGGATCCTCAAAGGTGAGAGAAACCAGATCAGAACACTTTCACCCTAATAATAATACCTGGGATTGGCGTGCCACGGGCTTGGTGTCCTTCCCAGCTACCGACTAGCCCTTTGCATCTAGCACATCCCAAGCCTCCGGCCACATGATTTACTTGTGTTTGACTATTCTTTCTTGCGGTACACTGCTGAGAGGCACTGTTTTGAACTCCCTTTGTCTCGGAGGTGGCTTTCTCGCTTCTCTGTCTGGTCTCCGGGACATCTCTGACCTCAACACTTTTTCCTTTTGAACCCATCCCTTCCGGGTGGCCTTTTCCTATTCCTCCATCAAAACAGACTTCCTAGCTAACTCCAGAGCAGTGGCGTAGTCTGGTATGTCCTGGACCCTCAAGTGAGTCCACATTCCCCCGACCTTCAGGGCTCCCTTGAGACTTTACAGAGCCTTCGTCGACTCATAGGCCCCGACCTCGAGCACCATGCTGTGGTATCTTTCAAAAAAGTTCTTTAGGGGCTCATAGTCCCCCTACTTCATGAACCTCAATTCCCCTACTATCTTTTTTGGGACACTCGCTCCTTTGAAGTGCCGGACGAAGGACTTTCAGAGTTGAGAGAAACTGCCGATACTTCCCGGAGTCAAGCTTCTAAACCACAAAATTGTAGGCCCACTCAGGGTTAGAGGGAACACCCTGCATATGGTAGGCCCACTCAGGGTTAGAGGGAACACCATGCATATGGACTCTCCCACCATTCCTTGGACCTCTATCAACGAAACAAAACTCTCAACATGAGATTTAGGGTCATTATGGCCCCTGTAGGAGCTCATAGAAGGCATGATGAACCGCCTAGGAAATTCAGCGGACAAGATTTCTTATGTGGAAGGAGATGCCGCCTCCCCGTCCCAACTATCCCTTTTATCCGTCTTCAAGTTATCTTCCCACTTTCTCATTTCCTTTCTGAACCAAGCATTCATATGGTTGTCAGTGGCCTCGCGTTGTCTCCCACGAGCTTCGTCACACTTGCCACTCCGAGCTCGACATGTTTCGTGACTAGATGCCTCTCGAACCCTCCACCACGTCTCTTATCTTCTCCATTCTTAAAGCGTGGGCTATTACTTGAAGACTCTTGTGTTCGCCTCTATTCTTCTTCCCCCCACATTCTTGAAGCCTCCCGATATCACCACTGACCTCACCCTCTGTGGATCTTCCTCCCGGGTTCATCACCACCACTTAGGTCTACAATATTTTTCCCTTCCGCTAGCTCATTTCTCCTCCGACTTAGACCAGCCTCCAACTTTCATTATTCACTTTTTTCTAGCCTTTTCCAGCTTCTCCAACATCGCCTTCATAAGGGTCTGGTTCTCATTCCTATCCTTCCGCATGTTTTCCTTCATATTTCCCATCCACTCTGTTGTTGAACTCTCCGACGATCTATGGTTCCCATTTTCCGCCATCGTCCTACCACGGTAGTTTCCTTTTTCTATGTCTCCACAGACGGCGCCAACTGTTGACGGATGATTTTTGTCCTAGGGGTAGTTTCGAGATAACCCTTTCGAGGCAACCCTCCTTCAATCTTGGATTTGTTTGGTTATAGGGAGACCAAATGCAAATTTGGTCAAAGACAAGATAAATGCAAAAAAATGAACAGAGTGTGTTTTACGTGGTTCGGCGGAGCTAATCCTGCCTACGTCCACGCTAACAAAGTGGGGATGGGGGTTCATTTTATTACCAAACCGAGCTCGACCGACCTGTTTTAGAGAAGGTCTAAAGAAACCGAGCAGTTTGTTCTCTTTCAATACTTCTTACAAATGATTCTCAAATGGAAAATTTTCTAATCCTTACAAATATGATCTCCCTCCCCTTATATACTAATAGATATACACTACTGTCCCCGTATCTTTGTGATGCCTGCACTGCAGGTCTGCGAGTTTCCGGTGATTTGACATGTTCTCTTCCCAAATCTGTCATCGCCGAAAGCAATGTCTACCCTCTGATTTCCTGTCACATCACGTCGTAAAAGTACACTGTCACGCCTTTTCATTAATGATGACAGCCTATTAGATTTCGAATTTGCAAGTTGGTTTTGGAGGGAAAAATCCAACTGATCTGAACCCACATCGGTCTTTAAGAGGTCGGCCAAAATGGCCTGTCGAGCTTCCCAAAATATTTCCGTCCTGACCCGAAATATCTGAACTCATTAACTTTGTTTCAGGAGGTAAGATACATTAAACCGAGCTACCGGTCTTAAGTGGTCAGCCTTGGCTCTAATGCTGTCGGCTCATGAAATCCGCGCCAGATCCGAGGAAGGGGTGCTCGGATTCTCGTGTGGCCTGAGAACTGGCCCATACATATGGCCGTCTGATTTTCTAAACATGGAAGTTCCCTATTTATCCTTGCCGAACTGGTTGAATATATTAGTTGCAGAAATCCCCATCAACAACATGTAATTAATTTCATGTTTGAAAAAATTTCATATTTATTGATAGAGTTTGTAGGTTTAATGATTTCAATTGCATATTTAATACTAAAAATTATATGTTTGAATTAATAATATAAAATATCATTGGGATACTGTAGATGTGCCCAAATTTCTAACAACTTCAAAAAAGATACCAATTTACACATAATTGGCACTTTCAAATTTTCTATGTTCCCCATCAGGTTTACTGTTTTTTAAAATATGCCCCTCAAATGCTTTGTGAATTAAATTTTCTAATAGTACATTAAATAATTATAAAATTTAAAGCACCTCTAACTCTATCCGTGCTTTATAAATTCCAATCACTTTCGGTTTAATAATTATAATTACATGCAGGATATGTAGCTCCCTGTAAAAATAATAATAAATAGTAATAATGATGATAATATTGAATATTCTCAATGCATAGAAAGCGCAATCTCTAGATATATTTTATAACTCTAGAGGCTCGAGTAGATGTTTTTCAAGTACATTTTTTTAACTTGCTATCAAAGTTTAAATTATGAGAAAAATTGCGGGTAAAAAATCAATATAAACTCAGCTGAATTCAACCCTAAAAGTGGGTCCTAAAAAATCGGTGAATTTGATCAGTCGGTTCTTAAATTTTTTTAAAAAACCAAAAATTAATTTATTTTTTATAATTTTTAATAATTAAATTATTTATAATATCATCTGATTTTACCTATTCAACTAGAATGGTTCAATAGATAAAATCAATGATTCATTAAACTTTTTAGCTTCGATTTGACCACCGATGATAAGATCTCGAATAAACTTTTCGTGTTTTATGGATCAGTCTCTGCCAAAACGATCTCAGAATCATAAGAAACTTTATGAGGTATCTCTTGGACATAAAAGAAGTATGCAAATCGATTTTTTGGGCCAAATTAACTTGAAGTCGTGGATGATTGCATGACTTGGTCAGATCAATGTATTTAGGTCATTTGAGTAGATTTGGAAGATTCACGGGTTCTGGAGCTTGGGCCACGCATGAGACTTTATATGAAGACTTTATATGAAGACTTATTATGTCAACGACATATATGGAATAAGTCTTGCACGTGCATAGGCCGCCTTGATTGATTTTGGGTTTAACTTCCAAATGGTGCATTAGCAGTAGAGGGATTTACACAGTCTTCGTATTTTGATGATAACTTTCTCATCCATTACCTGATTTTGTTGATTCAAATTGCGAGGCAAAGAAGACTCAGAGATATACAACGTTATAGTTTATATCAAAGTCAAATTCAGATTTCTTCTTAGTCAAAATACGGACGAATATGTTTTATGGTTTTAAGATTATGTTATGTTAAGTATTGGACTGAGCTTTAATTAAATTAGAAAGCTCATGCATGAAAATTTGAATGATTTTATGTGTTATTAGGTTTATTTTACTGGGAATTTATTGTGTTTTTATAGAATTAGAGTTAGCCACCTATTTAAATGGGCATTATTCATTATAATTGATAATTAATTAATAATTATTTTTAACAAAACAAAGTTATTGTGTGATGCATGTGTGTATGGTTGTGATGTAGTCATCTTGAGGTTCATAATTCTACAAAGAAATAAAGAAATGTTCATAAGGGTAATGTTCCTTGAGGGGTGGGCTTGATCTTGCAAGAATTTTATTCTTATAAAATAAAAATTTGATATTCTTAAGATTTAGAACACCTGAAGGGTCCTCTTGAACTTAAACACAACCCATTTAGTTTTTAAAACATAGAAAGGGAGCGCCGCTTGGAGCTGGTTAAGCCAACTGAAAAATCAAATGGCTAGGCTTGGGAAGCTCAGTCAAACCTACAAGCTTTGACCAAGAATAATTTTCTTACGGTCAAACTTTGCTTTTTAGCTTCTTAGAAGAAGCAATGGAGGGAGACCCTTCACTTTAATTTAATGCTTGACTCACCAAGTCGCCTTCACCTTCAAAACGACCACAACTTCATTTCCTTTGTTTTCTAACACAACCAATATTTTACAATTACAATTATCCTATAAATTCCAGACACCATCTTGTTTTTTTCCTTCCATTAATTCATGGCCTCATCTTTTGTGAACAGCATGGACAAATATTTCACTTCTTCTTCACCTACCTGGGGCTTCAATAACTATGCAACTTCTGATCAAATTAGCGTTGAAGTTCCAAAGTTTAAATCTCTTTCACCATCTTCACTTCCCTTATCATCTCCTCTTCCTCCTGTTCCCCCTTCTTCATTTTTATCAATCCCACCTGCTGGTTTAAGCCCCAGTGTCCCCTTGGACTCCCCTGTGCTTTTCTCTAACGTAAGTCAATTTCATTACTTTTTAACAAGTTTATGAACTAGAAACATGATCACGGTTGTGATTTTAATAATGGATTTTTTTTTTCCCTGTTCTTGTTTAGATTCTGGGCCCAACAACTGAAGCCTTCAACTGGATTAACAATCAGCAAAATATTTCCACTGTGGAAAAGAATAACTACTTTGATTTCTCTTTTCAAACCCAAACATGGCCTTCTTCCAACTCTGTTTCAGTGGTATGTTTTTTTATTTTTCCCTTTTTTTTTTTTTTGGATAACATGTAAATTTATCAGATGTTTTTTGCTCTTAAGCATTATATAATTAGAATAGGATGGTTCCGTGGAAAAGGCCTTTTTTTTTTTTTTTTTTGGGAATATCGGAAAATTTAACATCATAAATTGATGCGTGGGTAAATCAAAGCTGTCCCAGGCTCTTACAAAGATGCTATAGAATTTGAATCTGTCCCAACCTCAAACCGCTGGCTTGGGGACTCCGTGGAAGAGACTTTCCACACTTTTTATTGTATATGAAACTTTGCTTTTGTTTTTCTTGCTATAAAAAAAGATGGTGTTTTCACGATCCGAATGTGTGAACTCCAGGTTGAATAATCCTACTTCTATACCAAGGCTTATATAAATTATATCTATTTTCAAATTTAAAATAAAGTTACTCTCCAGCTAAACTCGTTTTATTTTGTAAACATAGAATTATATCAGGACTGTAAATTGCTTATATATTTTGTGTATCTGCAGTTTGATTTGAAAGTTTTAATCATTTAATATGAGCAGGAGTCAGTTAAGAGGCAACAGGAACCACGGAACTTCCATAAGTCCACAGAGCAATCTGATTTTTCAACAGAAAATTCAGGAGTCAAATCAGAATTTGCACCAGGGCAAAGCTTCTCTTCTCAAATGCAAACAACTTTTCAGAGAAATGCTGATCCTCAATCTGGTAGTTACAATCACTACAATCAATCATCTGCGTATACGCGAGAGCAGAAAAGAGCAGAAGATGGTTACAACTGGAGAAAATATGGGCAAAAGCAAGTGAAAGGAAGTGAAAATCCTCGGAGTTATTTCAAATGTACATACACAGATTGCGCGATGAAGAAAAAAGTTGAGAGATCATTAGATGGACAGATTACTGAAATAGTGTATAAAGGATGTCACAATCATCCCAAGCCTTCATCTACTAGAAGATCATCATCTTCTCAGTCAATGCAGCATTCTACACATGTCAATTCTGATCAATCTGCCGGGCTGTTAGGCAATGCACAAGCAGAATCTTTCACTTTGCAGAATGAGTCTTCAGCCTCATTTGGAGAGGATGATCTTGAGCAAGGATCGTCAACGAGCAATCCTATAGGAGATGACGATGAAAATGGACCTGATGCCAAAAGATGGTAGATTTTGCAGAAAGATATTTTTAAAGACTATTTGTGTCTGATGAAATTGCATATGGATTCTAATTATAATTGTTCTTGATTTTGCAGGAGGGGGGAAAATGACATTGAGGGTGCTATTGGTACTGGGAGCAGAACTGTGTGAAGGAGCCGAGAATTGTAGTTCAAACAAGAAGTGATATAGACTTACTTAATGATGGATTTAGGTGGAGGAAATATGGACAGAAAGTAGTGAAAGGGAATCCTAATCCAAGGTGATTATTACTCTTCATAACCAAATAAATTTTTTAGAAGCTGCTTTGATTTTTGTTTCTTATTGCAAGTTTTCGTCTGTAGGAGCTACTACAAGTGTACAACTATTGGATGTCCGGTAAGGAAGCATGTAGAGCGAGCATCTCATGATACAAGAGCTGTGATCACAACCTATGAAGGGAAACATAACCATGATGTTCCAGCAGCTCGTGGCAGTGGCCATACATTGACTAGACCTTCATCCAATGTTAACGTTAGCAATGTGCCTCTACCGATAAGGCCATCTGTGACTGCAATGGCTAGTCATTCAAATTTATCAAGTTTCTCTCACTCCCCTAACAACACAAGGTTTCCTGCATCCTCCGGAAGTCAAGAGCCATATATAGCAGCAATGCTGCAGAGCTCAGGGAGTTATGGATTTTCAGGATTTGCAAAGCCAACAGGCTCATACATGATGGATCAGACTCAACAATCAGACAGTTTGTTTAATAGAGCCAAAGACGAGCCCCGTAATGATTCATTCCTGGAATCATCCCTAAATTCAAATAACTGAATGGGAGTGCATCATAGCAGTAAATTCGATCAATTAGTTACAAATTTTGATGTGTTCTGTAAATTCTTGGACTCAGATAGGTGAACTTACATGCATTCGTTCATTTGTTTGAGGTCATATTGAATATGACAGTTCTGAACTGGCCTCACTTGGAATTTTTTCCTTTATTTTCGTGTGTCATTTTTGTATCAAACGGATGATTTCTGATACTTTCTATTTGCTATTAAGCCACAAGACAGATTGGTTGCAGCTGCAAGAGCATAAAAAATTGGAAGAAAAAAATTGCTGCCACGACTGATTAGAAAATCAAAGCAACTCCAAAATATAATTACGCAAAAACAGAATCAAACGTATGTAGGTACTTTCCTTTGTCATTCTGCTTACAAACAATTATATAAAATATGAATAGCAAGAAGAGCTCTGAGCTGCAGATAATGGCTCTCTGTACAACACGAGATCTTAGATACAACATATTATGTAAGTGAAAAATCAACAATTGATGCACACAAAAATAGCAAATGAAAAACCACAGTTAGATGTAAGACTGAGTTGACAATTTATACCCTGAAATGATTGCTGACGATGCCACTGCTAGGAATGTTAAGAATTGCATGCTAATGGAAGCTGCTAAGGAGTCTGTAAATAAGTTATCACCTCCCTCCCTCATTCTATTTGTCATGGGAACCGCGGAAGATGCTGATGATATCAGTAGATAAGATATAATCTGTCGCACACAACAAAAGGCAGTGTCTTTAAATTCAATATAGCTCACCATTGTAGAAAGATAGTAATATTGCTTAAGAATTATCTGCAAAGTTTGTTAATCACAATAATTTTTCCATTGAGGAAAATGCTATGCTCCTTGTTCCATCAATCCAGCAATGCTCAGCTTCAAATGATAAAGGATCAAAGGCATAAAAGAAGAGCTAGTAAAGTTTCAAGATTAAATTGTTCTTGTTGGCTGCCAAAAGTGTTCTTAAAGATTAATATTATAGACACCCAAACAGCTAAAATTTTTGTTGACGACTGATTTTCATCTCAGAGGCAATACCGGGATAGTGCTCTCGGGACAATCCTCCTTCAACTGTGAATTTGTTTGGTTATGGGGGACCAAAAACAAACTTTGGTAAAAAAATAAATCAAACACACAATCGACAGAGAGTTTACGTGGTTCAGCGGAATGAATCCAGCCTATGTCCACAGGCATAAAACGAATGGGGGTGTTTTATTACTGGAACGAGCTCGGCCGACCTGTTTTTGGGGCATGTCAAAAGAAAACCGAGCTGTTTACATTGTGCTGCTCTTTACAAAATAGTTCATTCTGTGAGATTTTTGATAACCAACTACCCAACTACTCCTTACAAATGTGTTTCCCCACCCCTTTTATACTAAAGAATACATAACACTGTTCTCATGCTTCTGTGATGTCACCTATGTGGATCTCTGACTGATTGACGGGCTCCTGCCTCAGAACAACTCGGCTGAAAACAAGCCTAATCTCAGGCTACTTGGCCGAAAGTAAACCTACTTTATCCGTCAGCTTATCACATCACCTTATCTTGCACACTGCCCCAAATGATAACAATGATACCAACATTGAAAGAATTAAGCGATGATACATGTTCTAAGGAAAAGTCTAGAATATCCTGATCACACATCGGTCTGCAAGAGGTCGGTCAAAATGGTCTTCTGAACTATGAATGCTGTTACCGAGCTGACAATTTCTGAGCCATCGGACAAATGTGGTTGGTCTTAGGCCAACAAGGGTTCGGCAGCCGGTATTCGAACACATCATATCCTATGATTGGCAGGACCCTGAAGATCGTACCGGTACTTAGTGCTCGGTCAAGAGAAAGTCAACCCTTACGGAAGCTGGTCCTCATGATGAGGAAAATGCCCTTTCTGCCCTCGCCGCATTGTTCAAATGCCTTGGTATCAGAAATTATCATCAACATCTGTCCCCTAGTTCTCGGTTCCAATGAGTGTACAAGTTGGTGCCGGGAACTACAAAAAAAAATAGTGTGGCCAGTCAATTGGTGACCGGTTTCTGAATCCAAAAAGTAATTACCTCGGCCTGAAACCATCTCGTCATCGGTCTTATTCATATGCTCAGTTTAGATGTCTTCTCAAATATCTTTCCAACTTGAAGTAAAATCCCATTTTTACCCTTCTGGTAGCCGTCCCTCGAGAACTGTAAATGTCATATCTTTTTAAATGCCCATCAAATTATTTTTATGGTTTAATCTGAGCCCGACACTTGTCATCCATCCGCGGGCTTCCAGCCAAAAACAAGGAAATCGACCGTTCACCGTTAATCGAAGAGGCGTCCAATCTTAACCGTCCATTCGATTCTGACAGATTAATCCTGAAAGTGACACGTGGAGCACATCCGAGGATTTCTCTTAATCCAACGGCCAAAAATACACCAAGCCGGCTATTTAAAAGCAAAACAGTATTCCTTTCTATCTTTTATGAAAACTTGAACTCTCAAAACTGCAAGAGCTCCATTCTTTCCCAATTGAAACCAGTGAAATCACGAGCGACCAGACCATTCAGAGCAAATTTCAGACCTCCAATACGAGTCAAGTAAGATTTCGCTCGACCTCTATGCCTTATTTTTTGCGGACTATGAAATGGTTTCTGTTTCTTCTCTTCTTTGTGTGTTTATTTTTCTACCGTTTGTGGTGAAGCATGTTTCGGGTTTGGGTATGGGGTGTATGATGCATGTGTTCTTTAGTAGGATGATGGGTAGTGGGTTAGGATGTATGTAATTCAGGTTTTTTTTTTAGGTTTTGAGTTTAGTTCGATGATTTTTAGGAAAAGACTTACATGTTTGTGGCTATTGCTAGGACGCTTAAAGACTTTAGGCTTAGGTTCCTAAAAATTTAGAGTAGCTTTCCGAGTCCCTGGCATCTGAAATTAACCGCTGACTGACCTTCTCACCCATTTCGATTTCAGGAATGTCTGACGTCGAATCCTCTTCGGAAAAACCTGCAAAACCTCAACCTCCTAACGTTGAAGAATCTTCCTCGAGCTCGGGAGCACCCAACGTAGAGGATTTGGATACTACCCCTACCCCCTCTGAAATAGAAAATGATACCTACCATCACAGATTTCCTCGGAAGGACCTTGAACCAGGTGATCTAGACTATTCGGCCTTAGATATGAACTGGCCTTCTAGAATAACCGAGGATGCTCTGGCCGTGCTCCGTCAATAATATGAAATTCCCATAGATATAGCCCTGGAGGTCCCAGCCCCTTATCATCGAGCAAGTCAGCCTGACGAAGGCTCGGTTGCCCTTCTCCCTACCTTCTTTGAATGTGGTCTTCGTTTGCCCATCCAACCGTACTTCATTAGGATGCTGTCCAGGATAGAGATCGCCTCCTATCAGCTAAGCTTGAACAGCTGAAGAATCTTGGCTGGCTTTCATGTGATTTCACATTGGGCAGGCCTCGGTGAGCCGACCTTTGAAGAGGTGAAGAGGTTGTACAGACTAAAGGCCAATCCAAAAACACACCACGGTTGTTACTACCTCTCCTCTTATGCCGAGGTGCCTAACATCGTCCTTAAACTCCCCGACTCCAACAAAAATTTTAAAGATACATGGTTCTGGGCCACGGGAGATTAGGGTCGAACCTGGCCGACGTTTTCAGAGGAGACAAAGTCCAGACATCTTCGGGGCGGGAGGTTAGGAACCGATCCCTTAGTGTCTTTATTTCCCTCTCTTTATGATTGAATTCTAACTCCTCAATCCTTCTCAGCCTGCTGGAGGGATCTTCCCAAGGTTTCCCATGAGGTCCGAACTCGGATAATGTTCGCCCGAAAATATGCCAACCACTGGAAGAATCTAGTCAATGGCGTGACATTGACGGAGTCGGGCCTAATTCTGAATGCATCCCCTCAGCCCTCGAGGTGGCTAGGTAGATTCTTACTGGCCTTCTAACTGATCCCCTAGTATGCTTATCCCAAAAAATGATTGAAGTGATCTGAATACCGAACTAACCATGTCTCTTGCCTTGTTATTTTGCAGGAATATCGAGGCGGCCAAAATATCTTGACCAGCTGGTAGGTGCAGCAAAGGGGACCGGTCTTGTCGAAGCTAGGTCTTCTCGGAAACGGCCAACAGTGGCCGAGGCCAAAAGGAAAACTAAAAAGGTCACCCTGCCGAATGCTCAAGTCTCAATCTCCCCTTCCAGGGTGCTCGTGACAACCACAACCCAACCTTATAGCCCTCCAAGGCCTGCTAGCAAACGAAAACGCCTGATCACGACGGGAGAGGCCGAACTAGTGTAGTAGGAAGAGGAAGAACAGCCTCTGGTCAGGAGGCAGGCTGCTCGAAGAGAAAGAATAACTGCACAGGCCTCCTTCAAGAAAAGAAAAGGTGATGTGGTGCTTGGGGCGGATGACCTCAGTGAAAAATCCAAGAGGCCACTTCTCATCTTGTGCCGACAATTAATGAATTGGCCGACACGATTCCTCCAGAGGAGATCCCGAAATACGAAGACATCTCTCCCGAGGACGTGGTTACAGAGTTTTACTCCCAGATGGCCAATGTAACAAACTTCCCGTTTTCGCTCTGTATCTTTACTTGGCTGCTGTTCTGACTTATTCCTTTCCTTGTCACAGGAAAATTATCTTATGGCCAAAAATAAAGACTTGCTCATCAGTCTTCTATTCGAGGGAGGGCAGGCTCAGAGGCTTCAGAGTCAACTTTCAGAAAGGAGGTCGAGCTGGCCAAAAGGACGAGAAAATAAAGGCTCTGGAAAGGGTCGCGACAAAGGCCCTCAAACTGAATGACTCCCTCCGGAACTCCTCGGCCCAAGCCAGGAAAAACGCGGAGGTTGTCAAGAAAGATCTGGATGCTGCCCAAGCTGAAAATAAAAATGTAAAGTGGGAGATGGGCATCACTGAATCCAAGCTAAGAGCCATGACTGAAGAGATGGAGCGAGCTCGAGAAGAGCTTAAGAAAAAGGAAACAGAGTTGGAGGATGAGCGGGATGCCATCAGACTTGAGGGGGTTAGTGACTGTGCTGAAATCATTCTGTTGGTGATACCTGGCTTAGACATGGGGCCCATCCATGCGGCCATTCGGTTCTGCAAATTGGAGCTCTCAAAAGAGGAGCTCCAAGAATGGCTTCCTCCCCCTCCGGAAGAAGTCCAGGATCCTGACCCTATTTCAGCCATACCAATATCCCCGGCCCCTGAAGAGAATCAACCTGAGGCTCTTGCTCCCGCTCCCAAAGCCAAAATTACCAAAACCGCTCATGCCTCCCAGGACGAAGTCATTGCCCTCCCTGCCGAGGCCGAGCCTGTCCAGCTACCATCCGAGCCTACTGAAGAAGAAGCAGTTGCCCCTGCGCGAGCTGATCAATAAAGGGTGACCCGAATGGGGCCTTATATAAAATTGGAAAAAATGCACTCTTTCTTCTTCCTTTTGTAATAATATTTATAATTTTTCTTTTGCAATGTACTCCATATTTCATCTACTACTTTTCATAACTTATTCTGACTGTGATTTTGCACCCGACCAATTTGAGTCCGGCCACGAGGGGATAGTCTGTCCCCGAGTCGAAATCAAATGTATTCGGTGGGACGTAACCCGAGCTAAGAAGAACACTTGGCCCGGGGGGAATGTTACATCCCCAGACCAATGAGAATGGTTCGGTTGGACGTATCCCGACCCCGAGCTGAGAAGAACATTAAGGCCTCGGCGGAACGAATCTAGCCCCGAGCCAAAATAACCATAACGCCTATGTGAAACGAATCCTTCCCTGAGTCGAAATAACCATAACGCCTAGGCGAAAAGAATCCAACCCCGAGCCGATGTAATAATAAATCCTCGACGGAATGAATCCATCCCCGAGTCGATGTGCTAATCGAGACTTACTCAGGAGGGGAGAAATTCAACCTCTGAAGCTCTGCGGATCCTGGTACAGGCGTCCACTTGATAGGCATCGGTAAAAAAACAAAACTGAGATAGGACAAAATTAAAACAATAGAGGTGACTTAGCACATACTCCACATAGAGCCAAAAAAAGACAACAGCACTGGTGCCCCGAGGCAGCGTCTTGCCCGGTGCCTCCAAAACGCAATTATGAACCTTACAATTCAGTATCCCGGCAGACCAGGATACGGATCGGTGAACGGCCGAGACCCTAAGGGCAAAAACCTCCTCATACTGGGCGGCTCTAGAGCCTGCATACGCCACGAGGGCAGAAGCCTCCCCGTGCCATGCTTCTCCTGATCTGAGCGGTCAAGCTAAACCTACGGGGGAAAAAGATTTCCTGCAGTCGCCTCCCCTAAACCAGTTAGGCAGTTTGCTTCATGGGGGAAAAGCCTCCCCACGATTTCGCCATCCCGGGTGGTACTGCTGACTCGGTTAGATAGATTGCTTCATGGGGAAAAAACCTCCCCACAGTCGCCATCCCGAGGTTTTCCATAAAAATAAGAGTCATGGGGTAATAACGCTCCGGCCTCGGAGGTTTGACAATAACACCCGTGATTGGCGTGCCGCGAGGGGTTCGCGCTTTTCCCACATGCACTCCATCCTTTGACGCGTTATGGATCATAAAAAATGAAAGGAGCCAGGTTGGAACACTTCCACATGGGTTTGATAATGACACCCGTGATTGACGTTCCACGGGCTTGGCGTCCTTCCAGACCACAGGTCATCCCTTCACATCGAGCACATCCCCAGAATATTGAATATAGCTTTCACATTTAATTAAAAAAACAAGTAAAGTGGAAAAGTTTATTAATTCGAAAGAGAAAGTTTCATTCATATTCATGGGACCTACGACCCTTCTTACAACTCTCCGTGGGTCATTCCGAGAGAGGCTTTACAATAAGTTTCTAATCCTGGTCCTGTTGTCCAATGACTTTGCAGTTCAAAGAAAAGATCTACTGGAAGTATTTTCGTAGCATCTCGGCATTCCAAGGCTTCTTGAGCCAGGTACCGTCCAATTGATCCAAAAGATAGGTACCCGGCCGCATTATTTCCACCACTATATATGGCCCTTCCCACTTAGCACCCAACGAGCCCTCATATAGTCTTCGGGTGTTTAAGGTGACTTTTCTCAATACCAGGTCTCCTGGAAGGAAAGACTGGGTTTGAATTTTCTTGTCATAGAAAAGGGCTATTCGTTGCTGATAGATCACTTCCTTTATAACTGACTTCTCCCTCTTTTCTTCTATTAGGTCGAGGTGATTCCTGACGAGCTCTTCATTCTGTCCGTCTTCAAAATGTCGGACCTTGTGGGTGCTCATCCTGATCTCTGCTAGAATAACTGTCTCACACCCATAGGCCAAAGAAAATGGAGTTCCCCCGTGGAGTCATTGCTGGTCGTTTGATATGCCCATAACACTTTTGGTAGCTTCTCGACCCATAATCCCTTGCAAGATTCGAACCGGGCCTTAAGATTTTCCTTGATGGTTTTGTTGGTCGCCTCGACCTGTCCGTTAGACTTGGGATGGACAGGTGAAGCGAATCTTAAGGCGATTTGAAGGTCTTCGTAGAGTTTCCTGAAGCCCTTGCTGACGAATTTCTTCCCATTATCAGTGATGATGACTCGGGGAATCTCGAACCTGCAGATAATATTCTTCCTTACAAAGTCAGTCGCTCTATTTTCTGTGATTGCAAATAGGAGTTCGGCCTCAACCCACTAGGTGAAAAAATCAATAGCAACAATAGCAAACTTAGCCTGTCCTCACCCTGACAACATTGGCCCAATGATATCCAGCCCCCACTAGGCGAATGGTCAAGGGCTGGTTACAGTAGTCAACTGCTCTGCTGGTTGATGGTGGATGTTGGCATTTTTCTGGCACCCTCCACACTTCTGGGCTACTTTCACTCTGTCATGATGCATGGTCGGCCAGTAGAACCTTTGCCTCAATACTTTAAAAGCAATTGACTGTCCTCTGGCATGACTCCCGTAAATCCCTGCATGAATATCTGTGAGCACATAATCGGTCTCCTCAGTTGCGAGGCATCTTAAGAGTGGCACCGTATACCCCATTCATTACAAAACTCCTTCAATCAGGCAAAAATGTATGCTTCAACTTCCTTGCCACCTTCCTATCCTCGGGTGCTTCCCCGATCTCCAAGTACTTCCTGATCGGCTGCATCCAAAAAAACTAATTTTTTGCATCGACTTCCATCACCCGGGCTCTCCCACACTTTTTACTTGAAGACAGACCATAGGGATTGTTCTAGGCTTTTCTAATATGATTGACGATGCAAGCCGAGCCATAGAGTCTTCCGAATAGTTGCTTTCCGATCGATATGCTGAAATTACACGTTTCCCATTTTCACTGTCAACTTCTTTACTTCGGCTATATAGGCCATCATGTTTGGCTCATTGGCTTGAAACTCTCCTTTCAATTGTTGGATGGCCAGCTGGGAATCTCTTTTCACAACCACATCTCGGATACCCACCACTGTACACAATCTTAAACTAGCCAGAATTGCCTCATACTCGACCTCATTATTTGTGGCCTAGAAGGTGAACCTCAAGGCGTATACCACTTCCTCGCCCTCACTGCTTTTCAGTACAACCCCGGCCTCACAGCCCTGTAAACTGACCGAACCATCCACTAACAGCTCCCAAACACTCTCTACAACTACTAACATATGTGGCCCTGTGAACTCGGCCATAAAGTCTGCTAAAGTTTGGCCCTTCACTGCCGCTCTCGGTAGATAGGAAATGTCATGCTCACTTAGCTCCACTGACTACTTTACTAGTCTACCCGAGACCTCCGGCTTATGCAGAATCTACCTTAGAGGATGGTCGGTATATATCCCAATAGGATGGGCCTGGAAGTAAGGTCGCAACTTCCGGGCCTCAATAATTAAAGACAGAGCCACCAGTTCAGGGGTTGGGTATCTAGTCTCTGCATATATTAAAGCCTTACTAACATAATATACCGGCCTCTGAATTTTATCGGCCTGCTGTACCAGTACCAAACTTACAACATGTTCAGAAACACCCAAGTATAAGAACGAAGTCTCACCTGGGATCAGCTTAGCTAGGAGTATGGGCTGTGTCAGGTACTGCTTCAACTGCAGGAAAGCCTCCTCACATTCCGCCGTCCAATTGACCTCCCTCTTTGCCTTCTTGATGATTTTGAAGAAATGGTGGCACTTCTCGGAAAATAAACCGATTTAATGCGGCCACCCGGCCGGCTAAACTCTGTACTTCTTTGACTGTCCTAGGGATTTAAAATCCAGAACCGCTCGGATCTTCTGGGGATTAGCTTCTATGCCTCAGGAACTCACCATATAGCCCAAAAACTTTCCCAAGGCCACACCGAAGGCACATTTCTTCGGGTTCAGCCTCAGACTATGCTTCCTTAATAACTCAAAAGTCATTGCCAGATCGGCCAAATGACACCCTGGATATTTGGACATCGTTATCATATCATCGACATACACCTGCATAGATTTGCCGATGAGGGCCTTGAAAACCTTGTTTAACAGTCTCTGAAATGTTACCCCAGCATTCTTCAAACCGAAAGGCATCACTTTATAACAATATAGCCTCTGATCTGTGATGAAAGCTGTCTTCTCCTCATCCCCGGATGCAACTTGACGTAGTTGTACCCTGAGAAAGCGTCTATAAAAATGAGCATCCCATGACAGGCCGTTGAGTCCGCCAATTGGTCCACCTTTGGAAGTGGGAAATTGTCATTCGGACAAGCTTTGTTAAGATCGGTAAAATCTACACACATCCTCTGGTTTTTTCACTAAGACCACATTTGACACCCACTCCGAGTATCTCACATCTCTGATAAACCCGGCTTTTAAAATTTTTTCCACCTCGTCACCTATCGCCTCGCACCGTTCCTACTTGAATATGATTCTCTTCTGTTTGACCGGTTTGTGGGCCTGATCCACTACTAAACGGTGATTGATAAATTTAGGATCTATGCCGGGCATATCACTACGCCCCCATGCAAAAACGTCTGGGTACTGCTTTAAAAAGTTCAACAGGTCCCACTTCAGGGTTTCTTCCAAGCCTGCCCTTACTTTTATACTCCTCTCCGGTCCAAAGAGTGATACCAACTCCAACACTTCACTGCCCCTAATCGAGCAAATTCCTTCGGCTGGAGACCCGGAGACTCACTTGACCCTTCCTCGTCTCCCCTTTCTTTTCTTTTCCGACTACCCTCTTCAATACAAATAGTCTCCCTTAAGACGGTAGCGAAACAGCTTTGGGATGCTTTCTGGCTTCCGCACACTATCTCAATCCTGTCCCGGGTGGGAAATTTCAACTTTAAATAATAACATGACATCGCAGATTTTACCTTCAACATAAAAGGTCGGCCAATATTGACCTGGTAACGACTCGTATAGTCTACCACCGTGAAGTCCATCATGATCGTCTGAGTTCAGGGATATGTCCCGATTGTCATGGCCAATTGTATTCTTCTCAAGGGAACGACTGTTGCACCCCCAAAGCCGTATAGGAAGTCCCGTCATCAGTCACAGTAGCATACTCCACTCCGAGCTCGTCCAAAGCTTCCTTGGAGATTATGTCCACCGCACTTCCTGGATCCACCAGGATTCTATCTACCTCTGCACCACCGATAACCGCCTTAATTATTAATGCATCGTCGTGGGGGAAGCTCACCCCACGGGCAACTTCATCCGTGAACATCACTAGTACTGACCGACCCATCTGAACTCCGTTCCACTGCTAATACTTTTTGCCCTCGGATCCGGCTATAATTCTTTCTAGACCGATTAGAGTCTCCATCCAGCGTCTTCCTACCAGCGATGGTATATATATGTCCGTGATTTGGCCGTTGTCGGGCCACCATGACTTCATGGTCGATGTAATCATTCAGATAACCATTCTGTGCTAGATTCTCCACTTGCTCCTGTAGGTCTCTGCAACCTTCTGGCCCTTTCAAGTTGAGGTGCATATAGTAAGACCTTTCATTCTTCCTTTCTGGCTGGTACTTTCTCAATTCTGGCTCCATCAGGAGGCCTTTGCCTTGGATCTCCATGACGATCTGACCCAATGGCTTATTCAAGGGAATATACGTCGCTTCTCCAACCACATGGTTCACCTAAGTCGGAGCCCTAATCTCCTGATTACTAGGAAGCATCGGCATGAACTCCCTTTGTCTCGGGGAACTCCATGTCTGGTCTACGAGAAATTTCTGCCCTTACCGCTTTTTCTTTGGTAGCCGTGCCCCTCCGGGCGACCTTCTCTTCCTCTTTTAACAAAACAAACTTCTTGGCCATCTATAGGTCAGTGACATAATCCGGCGTGTCCTGGATCCTCATATAGGTCAACAGCTTTCTGACTTTCAGGGCCCCCTTCAAACTTTCCAGCGCCTCTAGTGACTCATATGCCCCGACCTCGAGCACCAAACCATAGTATCTTTCGATAAAATTCTTTAGGGGCTCATCGTCCCTCTGCTTCATTAGTCTCAACTTCCCTACTGTCTTTTTTGGAACGCATGCCCCTTTAAAGTGCCGAACAAATGACTTCCTAAGTTGGGAGAAGCTACTGATGCTGTCTGGGGTCAAACTTCTAAACCATAGAATAGCAGGCTCGCTCAGGGTTAGAGGGAACACCTTGCAGATGGAATATCCCACCATCCCCTGGACCTCCATTAACAAAACAAAACCTTCAACGTGTGACTTTTGATCGGTATGGCCTTTGTAAGGTTTATGGAGGGCATGGTGAATCGTCTAGGGAACTCTACCGACCATATTTCCTCCGTAAAATGAGATTCATTTTCCCTGTCCCGAGTATCCCCTTTATCGATTTTGAAGTTTTCTTCCCACTTTGTCATTTATTTCTAAATCAGGCTTTCATTCGGTCATCGACATTATCACGCTGCCTCCCGAGAACTCTTTCACGCATGTCACTCCGAGCATGATGCATGCCGTGACTAGAAACCTCCCGATCCCGTCCACCATGTCTTTTATCTCCCCATTTCCTAAAGCATGGGCTATTACAGGAGGAATCTGGTAATTGCCTCTCCTTCTCTTCTTCCCACATGTCCACCATCTGCGGAGCTCTCGCTACCACTACAGACCTCACTCCATGGGGGTCCTTCCTCCCTAGTTCATCATACCCACTAAGATCTACGACCCTCTTCCCTTCTGTTATTTCATTCCGCTTTCGGCTTGTCCCGGCTTCTAATCTTTCATTGTTCATCTTTCCATTCTTTCCAGCTTATCCATCATAGATTTCATGAAGGTCTGGTTTTCCTTCCTATCTTTTCTCATGCTTTGCTCCATTTTTCCCATCCATTCTGTTGTTGAGCTCTCCGATGACCTCTGGTTTCCACCTTTCACCATCGTCTCACTAAGCAAGTTGCTTTTTGTTCAACGTTCCCCACAGAAGGCGCCAAATGTTGACAGGTGATTTTCATCTCAGGGGCAATATCAGGATAGTGCTCCAGGGACAATCCTCCTTCAACTGTGAATTTGTTTGGTTATGGAGGACCAAAAACAAGCTTTGGCAAAAAAGCAAATCAAACACACAATCGACAGAGAGTTTACGTGGTTCGGCGGAATGAATCCAGCCTATATCCACGGGCATAAAACGTATGGGGGTGTTTTATTACTGGAACGAGCTCGACTGACCTATTTTGGGACGGGTCAAAAAGAAACCGAGTTATTTACGTTGTGCTGCTCTTTACAAAATAGTTCTTTCTGTGAGATTTTTGATAACCAACTATCCAACTACTCCTTACAAATGTGTTTCCCCTCGCCTTTTATACTAAAGAATACGTAACACTGTTCCCATGCTTTTGTGATGTCACCCATGTGGATCTCTGATTGATTGACACGCTCCTTGCCCTAGAACAACTTGGCCGAAAGCAAGCCTAATATCAGGCTACTTGGCCGAAAGTAAACCTACTCCATCTGTCAGCTTGTCACATCACCTTATCTTGCACACTGCCCCACATGATAACAATGATACCAACCTTGAAAGAATTAACCGGTGATACATGTTCTAAGGAAGAGTATAGAATATCCTGATCACACATCGGTCTCCAAGAGGTCGGTCAAAATGGTCTTCTGAACTATGAATGTTGTTACCGAGATGATAATTTCCGAGCCATCGGACAAATATGGTCGGTCTTGGGCCAACAAGGGTCGGCAGCTGATATTCGAACACATCATATCTTATGGCCAGCAGGTCCCTGAAGATCGTACTGGTACTTAGTGCTCGGTCAAGAGAAAGTCAACTTTTATGGAAACTGATCCTGCTGATGAGGAAAATACCCTTTCTGCCCTCGCCGCATCGTTCAAATGCCTTGCGTCAGAAATTACATCAACAATTTTATTTTTCTTTTGTTCTCCTAATAGCAAAATAAAACACTAACCTGATCTCCAAAGAAGTCAATTAATGCAGAAGTTCGCTGTTGCAGCAATTGTTTCCCTGTTGATACCTCATGAACATAAAGCAATGCTTGCCCTAGAGTATAAGAGTTGAAAGAATTGCTATTGCCAAAACATATCTGTAGTAAAAAAATTTACAGAAAAAGAAAATCAAAATTTGATCCAATCAAACAATACCCATATAGGAATTTTTAAAAAAATTTACCTGAACTCTTCATAGTTATCAAAATCTTTCCAATCACCATGTTGATTACTGGCCATAATAATAAAACCAAGCAAAGAAAATAACAAAGCTAATCCTCTCAAAGCCAGAGACCATCTCTTCATCAAATCCTCTCTCTTCCATCGCCCTGTAATCGCCGAGACACCGAACCCCGTGCCCAGATTCGACGACTGCGTTTGGTTCTCCACGTCAGCAGTCGGCGGAGCACTTGGTGTCTCTTGTTGCGGTGATTCCATGTGTTTTTTGTCCTCCATATGCGACATCTCTGACAATTCAATACGAGGAAACAATGTCAGAACTGAGAAACTGTGTTTATGGTGTGGATTGAGATGGGATTTTATTATTTTAATGAATGTAAATGAAAGAAATCAGTATTGTTAGGACAAGACAAGATCACAAGAAACTGAAAATGCTTTGGGATCGTCTTTGGTTTCTTAAAATTTAACGGAAATGAATGACAACTCAGCGTTGTTTTTATACAGAGACAGCTTTGTAACTAACTTCAGTTGATACGGTCATGTTGTGAAAGAAAGCAGTGGCTGCCCTTGAGTTTCAATTGGTTACAGGTGGACCAATTGCGTTTTATTTTCTTAAAATGACTATAATAGACTTTTCCTTTTGTTATATTGAGTCCTTTTGTGTATATCATATTTTACTAAATATTAAAAATATAATACAAAAATTTAGACAAAAATATTCAAAAATGTTAAAAAAAAAATTACTATTGGACTTTTAGAAATTAATTCTATTGGTTTTATAATTTTATTTATTTTAAAATAAAAATATTAAACCCTAGCTGACTTTACATTCATGTACTCCATAAAAAAAGTTAAGGGCATGGACCGTCATTTAGTTCTAATTTGAATTGAAATTTAGGGATAAAAAAAATTTACCTATGTACTGCAAAAAAAAAAAAAAAAAAAAATGTTTTGAAATTTTTTTAATTAGTAAAATTAAAAAAAAAAAAAATTCACTATTATTTTGTTTCACCATCTTGTTTCATTATTTTGTAGTCTAACTTTGAAATTTGTATGTTAAAATAATTTCATTATTTTTAATTAAAAAAATTAGTGACAACCAAATAACCATATTTTTTGGGTTAACGATCTATTTATAAATATTCAACTAGTAAAATATTTACTTGAAGAAGTTCTATGTGATCAATATAAGATTTTATTATTTATTTAATTAACAGGAACCCGAGCACTGTACTGGTTAATAGCCCTACATTCGAAATACACATATCGATAATAATTTTGTGCTTCTATGTTTTTATTTTTTTTATGTGATTATTAGAAACTCCGTAGTCAAATCACCAATTCCTTATTTAAGTAGAGCAAGTAAAATTCTCGACTATCTTAGAGTCTTACAAGAAACTCATTCACTGAATTCGAATCCAAGACCTAAAAATCAGATTCTGAACCCTACATCACCAAACTATATCCCCGAAGACTTCTATTTTATTTCTCTTGCAAGGTTCTCCTAAATGTAACATATAATTATGAGATAAAATGATTAATTGTGATTTATGTTGTTGAATGTTAATTATAGAATATCAAAAACTATGTAGCAATGATGTGATAAAAGCAGGCTACCATATACAATTAACCAAAAAAAATCAATAAACATGAGGGAAATGGAGATCTAGTTTTGTGTTTCAAGCTCTGTCTCAACCCTGAATATGAAGAAATTAATTTGAAATTTGATATTAGCCGTTCCACAATAAAAATATAAATTAAGCATTCCATAAATCCAAATTAATTTGAAAAATGAATACCCATGGAACAACTAATTTCATAAGGTAAATAATTGCAACTGTAATAACGACAAGTTGATAGTGACCATTTTCTAAAAGTGTCGAGACACATACAATGATGGAGGGCGTGAATGTAAAGTCAGCTAGGGTTTTAATATTTTTATTTTCTGAAATAAAGGTGTTAACAGGTGATTTTCGTCCCTACCATAGACAGTTTGAGATAATTCTCCCGAGATAATCCTCCTTCAACCTTGAAATTTGTTTGATTATGAGAGACCAAAAGCAAATGTGAAAGACAAAATGACACAAGATCGGCAAAGAGAGTTTAACGTGGTTCGACGGAGCGAGTCCAGCCTACATCCACGGCAGAAAGTGGGGTGTTGCTTTTTATTAACAAACCGGGCTCGACCGACCTATTTTCAAGAAAGGTCTCAACAGAACTGAGCTGATTACAAGTAATGCTCTCATTCTTTACAATTTTTGCCCTCTCTCTACAAATGAAACTAACTTTCTTTATATACTAAAAGAATTACAACACCATTCCCATGCTTCCGTGACGTCATCCACGTGGATCTCCGGCTGATTGGCGGGCTTATTGCCCCAAGACTGTCTTCACGAAAAGTAAAACTGCCACCTGATGGCTTGTAAATCACCATGTTTTCTCCACTGCCACAACGCAATATAATGAAGCCAGCCTGTAAAGAGCTTTTAAATAGTGGTATATGCCAGAGGGAAAAGTCCAAACTACATATGATCATACGTCGAACTTCAAGAAGTTGGCCAAATGATCTGCAGAACTATTCAAACTGCTACCGTCTTGACCAAAAATGCCCAAGCTTACTATCCCGGTCCAAGGAGAAGGTAGAATCTGAATCGAGCTACCGAGCTACTGTGGTCGTCTCGACTCTGACGTTGTCGGCCTCTGAAATTTGCATCATGTTGTGTCCTCTGGTCGGCCAGATCAGGGAAACTGGGTCTGGACTCTCTCCCCGGCTGTGGAATAACCCAAGCCCTCAGAACATCTGATCCTTCAACAAAAGAAAATCTCATCTCTGCCCTTGCTGAACCTGTTCAAATACTTGCCACAAAAATCACCATCAACATCTGTGCCATAGTTCTCGGTTCCAACGAGTGTACAAGTTGGTACTGGGAACTATAAAATCGGAAGTGTGACACTATCCAGCTGGTGGTCGGCTCCAGGAGCCATATATAAAAAAATTACCTCGGCTTTTAATCAGGTCGTCCCGGGCATCTTCATATACTCGGTCATCGAGAATTCTACTTTCCTTTCAAATGACTCTTCAATTTGAAGCAAATACTCCATTTACCCATCTGGTAGCCGTCCCTCGAGAATCGTAAACCATCACATCCTCTTAAATGCCAATCAAATCATCTCTAGGGTTTTATCTGAGTGTGACGCTTATCGAGCATCCGTGATTCTCCCGCCAAAAACCAAAATAGTCAACCATTCACGGGGCAGTCGAAAAGCTTTAAATCTCAACCGTTCATCTCAATCTGAGCAGATGGAGTCTTAAAGTGACATGCGGTGCACATCTGAGGCCTCTCTCTGATCCAACGGCCAAGAATGCCTCGAGCTTACTAGAAGAAAGGAAAGCAACATACCTTCATCTCTTTTACGAAAATTAGAAATTTCAAAGTGCAAGAGCTTCATTCATTCCTAAGAACAGCAAATTCTAAGACTGACCTGATCAACCACCGACACCTTCTCAAACCAAGTAAGTTTTCTGCTCGACCTCCTTCTTTTTAATTACTGAAATCTACCATGACTGTTTGTTTCTTGAGTATATGTGTTTACTTGTTGCTGTCTTTTCTTCATTTTTTTAGCATGTTTATCCCTTGGTTCTATGTTGCAAAGTGTGTTTTGGGTTGGGTGTGTTATGTATGATGCACATGTTTCTTTGTTGAAGGATGGGTTGTGGGGTAGGACATATATTTTTCTGGTTTTCTATGTTTTATGTTTGGTTTGATAATTTAGGGAGAGATTTGTTATTTCTGGCCATTGCTAGTACATTTAGATACCTTAGGCATAGGTTCCAGCTCTCGAGTCCGTGTTGTTGGACAATTATGACCCATGGTATCACTATTTGTAAAAGACATTATGATTTTTATGCAATTAACTATGTGACAAATGAAATTGCTATTTTATCATTTTGTAATTAGATTACTATAATATATATAAATGATAAAAGTCCTTATGATTAGTTCCAGATTAATAAGATATGAGACAATATTAATCCACGAATGGTTTGATCATTAAATATCTATAGTCTTAGTATTATCGAGACTGGACATCATGATTCAGAATAGACTAGTATTACACTTGTGCGCATTATGGAAGCTTAACGACATAATTCTCATGTATTTAAGTATTGGATACTTATGCAAGTGTGATAGGAGATTCTGTTAGCCGTTGGACCAGGAACAACTTCGCTCTGGATAGACCTATCAGAATCCTATTGGTAGTATGATTTTGTGTCTATGGGAATCCGCATCAGGGTAGGTGTATTTGGTCTTAACCTGAGACTTGCATCGCTAATAGTTGCGACAATCAGTACGCTTTGGTTTTGGTCATCCGAGGCTTTAACAGGTTCTGTGTACGCATCTTCTGGGTTTACGGAGAATCGTAGTGTGTTAGGTGTGATGTCAAGATGGAAGTATCACTTCAGTCACATGGAGAAGATGATCACACATGGATACAGAACTAGTACTCTAATATGTTGCAGCTATCGGGATAATATGACTAGGTCATGACTATCTGATTAAAGATACTAGTTGCTTGTGATCCGATATATGCTTTGTACATGGTAGACACAATTCCAGCCCCAAGCCTAGCATGTGACATCCGATACTGGATCGTAATACGCAATACATAGTCTACTATACCTGATATAGATGATATATTCTTCGTTGAATATTTCTGGAGAATTGGGTAGGCACGGTGCTTTGCTAGAAGCCAACCTGTCTTGTAAATCAGTAAGAACGTGGTATGAGGTACACACGTGTTTGGATAGTCCGACAATCAGACTTACTGCCAACATATCTAGGGTTCTCTTGGGTCATATTTCAAAAATTCATCGATGACACTTGACTCGAATAGAATTAATCTAGGATTAATTATGAGAGAGAAAATTAATTTGGGATTAATTACGGTAATATTTAATCTGGGATTAAATGCGTACGGAAGAAATAACGTGATTAATTTGGAATTAATCGGTCAAATAAATTTAATAGTTAAATTGGATTTTTCTATTAAATTTATTTATTTGGGCTAAAATAATATATCGGATATATTAATTGAAATTAGATTTCAATACGAAATTAAAGTTGGACTTTAATAAGAGCGAACAAATTAATTTAGAAATAATTTGTAAGCTACTTTCGTAAAAATTTTACGAGGCATCATTATTTAATTAAACTGGATTTAATTATTTAGCGACAGAAATTTATTTAGTCGGATTAAACGGATCCGGGCCCAAAGTATATTTGTTAAGACAATATGAATTTTGAATTCAAAATTTTGGGGCCCACTTCACATATGCCACACATGTGAGATGTGGTGGTTGGAAAAGTGGTTGGGAATTAATTCAATACCACTTGCTTTTCAAAAACCAAGTTATGTTTTTTAGAATACACAAAACTCTCTCAACAACCAAGTTTTGTGATAAGTCAACATAATACACAAAACACAAAAGCTCTCTCTACACAAGCAAATGGGCGTGAGCTTCTAATTTTCCTCCCTTTGATTTTGCTTCAAAAATCAATCAAGCTAGCACTTAAGGAGTCTTGTGAGGTGATAGGGAAACTCATCCTTGAGTTGGATTCAACATTGAAAGCTTGGAGCTTCATCTTCAACACTCAAATTTTTGAAATTCCAATCCGATCTTTGTAAGTACTTCCACAACTTCTTTGATCTTATTCACATTAAATCATGTCTTATAGTTCCTTGGCATGTTCTAGGAACCCTAAAATGGTATCATTAGCGAATTTTAAGCATGATTTGTTCTAGGGTTTATATACTTTAATTTGGGATTTTTATGTTTTGAGCATGATTTCTTCAAATTGATTGTTTGGTTATGCTTAGATTATGATAACTTAGAGTTATGCATGATTAGATTTGAGAAAAATTGATTGGATCCAAAATCCCCATTTACCTTAGTTTAGCCGAACCTAACTCTAGGATGTTCGTGGTGATTTTTGAATTTTAGACCATTGGATGAGTTTAAAGCATGAGATAAATTGATCGTTGATTTAATTGGATTGAAATCGAATTAATTGCTATTTTATGCCATATTACCGTGATCATCAAGAGCATGTATAGATTGATTTTGCTTCAATTTGTGTTGGACATGAGTTGATTAATTAAAACATGACTAATTAGTGTAATTGGTGTTTTGGAAATATTAGTTTAACTAATTAATTGTGGCTATTACACTTTAATTAAAATTAATACAATGTTTGGAATGTTATATTAATTAAAATTACTCTTTAAATTGGATTGGGCTAATATTATTGTATTTGGGCTTAATGGGCATGGTTGGACCATGTCGCTCTTCAATCTTCCTCCTTGGATCTCTCTAAAACATGTGTTTTTAGTCTTGTGTTGTGTATTTTCCTTCCCCCTAGTGTTTTAGACGAGCTTGTGTAGTTACAGAAAAGTTTTGGAGTCATTGTGCATGTAAAACCCTAAAAATTGATATTACTGAGAGTCTGCGCAGCGCCATGATGTCGAAAAGTGGCATCGCAGTGCCAAACTCTCGGCCATAATATATGAGAAGCTGAAGGGGCGCAGCAACACCATTTTTGGGGACCGCGGCACTAGAGAAAAATTATGGATGTCGATTTTTGCGTTTTTCGTTCTTTCTGTGTGCTTCCAATGCTTTCGCAGGGTCCCAAAACAATCCAATTACCCTAAGATCCATGTTCCAATGTTTCCTACAAATAAAGAAATAAATGAAACTACAAAAGACATTAAACAATATGGAATCTAACAAAATAATCAGCTAAGAATGCATGAATAAGTGGGTTTATCATCGGTGGTTGCTCAAGTAGTGTAAAATGTATCGATCCTAGGGGTATGCATCGGTCGGTTCGGTCGGTTAATCCTTGATTTTTTAACAATAACCGAAATTTTCGGTTAAATAAAACTGTGACCGATTTAACCAATTTATTTCACATAACCATTAACCAATTAACCATTATATTCCGATCGGTTATGGTTAATTCGGTTATTAACCAATCCAATAAATTAAAATTTAATATTTTTTATAATTTTTAATTAGTAAAATTATATATGATGTAGGTCGATTCTACCGATTTTTTCGGAACGTTTCAACCGTTCGAACCACCGACGTATTAAATTCTTTTGATCACTAATTCAATCACATATCCGATTCTAACTAACATTTGATTAAATATATCTATATGTAATTAGTGTGAGAGAAATATTTTTTAAACCCTCGATGATCAGATTTCGTTCCAAACCTGCCATGTTAGAAATTTTAAGGGTAACGAATCCACCACGATACAAAATCTACAAATTTGAAATTTTATGTATTTTTACCTTTAAATTCTTGAGAGAAATTAAAAAGAGTCAAAGCCAAGCTGTTAATGCAGCTTGTCATTTGAATTTTATCAATTTTATTTTCGGATAGTATTATCAAATCAGTATAAATATAACCAATTGAGAGTTTACATGCAGACTATCTTAACTATAAAAAATTAAAGGATTCGCACATGACCGAATAACCGAAAAAGTTAAAAATTTTAACCGCAATAACCGATTTAACCGAATTAACTGAATCGTAATAAAAAATGAGTCGGAATGGTTCGGTTAATCGGTTAAAACCGATTAATGCACATCCCTAATCGATCATACGAGGACTTAATACCTATGCTATTAATTTATGAAGTTAAATTTCTATACGTATCTAATTGATTTGATTGTTGTTTGGAAGGTGATTTTTATCTAAAACAAGTAAACAAAACAAATGTAGATTTTAAGTTTTAAACAATGATATGAAAATTTTCAGGGTTGTGAATCCTACCAATATCTTTCTAAGGATGAGTTAATTACCTTATGCTGGTGTAATATGTTAGTTTATTAACTTGGAACACAATGTTATACAAAAGCCTATTCCGATGGTCAGATGCAAACACCCAAAGTAACGCAATTAACTATATTCTTATGTTAATTAGGAAACTTTGAATGCATTAAGTTTTAGTTCCAATTATGACTACCCATGCTCGATAGGTATATTCTTATTCTAGAAGGAAATCTCTACGATGAGTATGAGATCGTGCGCTATTGAGTTTACGGCTAAACCTAATATCCATTTTTCAAGTTCATTTTAAGTTTACCTAATCAATCTTATTACTGGCCAATTAATAAGAAGTATTAAAAACTAGACTCAATAAATAAACCAATACATTACACAAGACATAAGAAAAGTCAACTTATTAAATAATTGATATTGGTTTTCATCACAACCCCAGACAACCTATTTAGTTATGACACATATCTAGGACTACTAAAGATATAAATAAATAAAACATTATGCAACTAATTGAAAATAAAAAGGTAAAAAAATATAATAATGAAATAAAATATTGGGGTTAGGGGATCTACTTTTATTATTTCAAATATAGAAATCTCTCTTCTTATAATATATAAATTTGCATTAGATTTCCAACTGACCATATAGGCGTATCGTGATTAAGTCATATTTTAATTAATTCCAACCGACATAAAGGCGGTATCCAATTAAGTCAGGTTAAAATCAATTTAATTAAGTCCAACCGACCATAAAGGTGGTATCCCATTAAGTTAGGGTTTAAGATAATTTATATACTATAAATAAGAGAGATTAATTTAAACTATCATAATAAAAGTTACACCTTTTCACCCTCAACAGAAAGAAGTCACCTACTTATGCTTAAATTAAAATAAAAGAGGATTTATTGCTTAAAATAAAAATTAAATGCAAGAAAACTGAAATTAAACAAACAAGATACTTTCTTCTTAGTATTCTAACGAAATTCCCAGAAGAAAGTATGAAGAATTCAAATGAAATTAACCTCTATTTATAGGCTTCAAAATCGGGCCGCGTCGTGACGCAAAGGGCCTACGTGTCACAATACGATCTACAGGAATTGGTGGCTGTCGGTGGGCTGAATTATTGGCTCGGCATCACAACGCATGAAGGCTTGGCGTCACGATGTTGAAGTCATGATGATGCAAGTGATGGCGTTTGTTGGCAGGCCGAATTATTGGCTGACATCATGATGACGTGATGATGACGCACATGATGATGCGATGATGATGCGTTTTGGCAGCTAAATTGAGATGAGTCACAACACAAAGAACTTGAGCGTCGCGACGCGTGAACAGTAAATTTCCCATTTTGCCATTTTTCATCTGTTTTCATCGTTTTGGCCCCGATTTGATTTCATTGAGTCCTGAAATCTTATTTATCTAAAAAATAACACAAATACATCAAAATAATCCCAAGACTCGAGAAACTATATAAAATATTAAGTAAAATAAATGGTAAATATTGATATATTTTCCATCTATCACACCCCCAAACCTAATATTTTGCCAGTCAACAAGCAAAAAAATAAAATAAAATGCAATAAACAACTTAAAAATAAAATTAATCTAAGCCATTTTCGTAGGGATCACTGTTGCATTTAGCATATGCAACAAGCCTTTAACCCTTAAGTGTCTCTAGTGGACGAGTTGTAGTCTTATGAGGGCTTACAACAACGATACCCACAAACATCAATCAAATGTACAGTCAATCACACGAAATAAAATAAAAGATAAACAATTTAGTGAAATTCGTATCCAAACTAATCGTTGTTTTTTCTTTCTAAAATACCAAATAAGTAAATTCTCCGATTATTTTTACCATTCTCCATATACACAACCAACAAGGTATTAATCAAATCATTGTGCCCATAATATTCGCAAGTGTAGTTAAAAAGAGAGTAATATTTTTGTCCTAAAGTTATATCAGAATTCACACCTTTTTTGGCAATGGATTTTTTTCTTATATTATTTATATATATATATATATATAACATCTTTGATCTTTGTAGCGAACTTTGGGTCAGTGACTCCTAAACTAGTTGGCTTTAGGGCAATAGGTGTTAAGACACCCCTACGAACTTAATTACTTAGATTTCAGATGTTAAAAGTTCTACTGTTTGACGTGAACAATCATTGTTTACTGAAGCAAGATGTTTGGTTACTAAGTAGAAACTTTATTTTTATTAACTCAGGCTTTACCGTTTGACGTGAACAGTCACTACTTACTGTGGCAAGACGTTCGATTACTAAGTAAAAGTATGATTATTATTTATATACACACTTTTTTTTAAATTATTTCATTGCTTTCGATGCTTCCTCCAATACACTAGAACACTGAATATTACAAATTTTAACATACAATCCATGTCCATATGTTACCATGTATATTGATAATATCTGTCAAATGAGCATATGCAGTTCAAATTTAAGTCAATATTATGGAAAAATTCACGAATTTAAATAATTCAAAAAGAAATAAATAAAAATTAACTAGTTACAAATTAGGCTAAGATAAGTCTAAGAAGTGGAAACTCCTTACACATCTACCTCAAAGCATAATTTCGTATGGATAGTCAAGTTTAAAGTATAAAAATATTTTTTTAAAAAAAAAACTTTTTTGACTAAAAACAAAGCAAACAAAAAAAAAATTAAAAACAAGATACTAGTCAACTATTCCCCTCCCCCAAACCTAATTGAGACATTGTCCCCAATGTCTAAAAAGAAGAAGAAACGTTTAGAAGACAGTACCTAGTTAGCGTGAAATTGTACATCTAAAAAGAAAACTAAAAGTTAAGATCCAGATTTATCCGACGCTTCTTACCACGATCATTATCATACCAATTTATTTTGGAAAAGATATGGTCAATTTGTGGTTTAAAGGATAATAGTTGGTCAACTAAATCATTAGCTATTCTGGCAGTGAAAAGGATATCTTTTATGAGTTTTGAAAGAAACCTATTTCTCCAGGCATCTACAAGAATCACAAAAAGAAAGTCAAAAAATCCATCAATATCAAACAGACCAATTAGTTTCTGGTGTATGTTAAAGTTCACCCAAGATATCACTGTAAAAATTTCCTCCATCGTGCCCAAGTCACCTGACAAAGCAATAAAAGAATCAGCACAGTTAATCATTTCAACAAGTCTTTCGGACATACCTGGCATGATGCATTCCTCTCTGTTTGATTGTCCAATAAGATTTACGTTCGCCAAAGTTTTTAGGATGATTTCCAAAACTTGACTACCTCTTTCATGTACGTCACTTGAACGTACCTCATTAGTCTAAGATTGCCATTGCCATATACTAAGTGCATATTCCTCTCTACCATGACTCTACCCAATTCTTTTGCTGCTTCAGCGAATTCTAGTTTATAACCATAACTAGTACTGCAAAATATACAAATGTTAACAACTCGTCTTCTTGAAGTTTCTTCCATTTTTTTAAAATATTATTTTCTCAAATCTGGATGTGTTAAAGAGAGCAATGATGAGATGAATTTATAGATCCTGAAAATGGTGAGTAATAATTGTATTAGTACTTGCAAAATGATAATTATTAGCTAAACAGTAAAATAAATCGTGAAAGTTAAAAAGTCTTGATCTTGTCGGCGCAAATAAAAGAAAATAACAAAACAAATCACAATTATTAGTTAAAGATAAAAAAATTTAAAATATAAATATATACATGTAGTAACGGCTTGAATGACATCTATGTGTCAGGGACAAGCTTCTCATCCAATTTTCTTATAAATTGGCAAACATGGTCTTTTAAAGTCGGATTCCTGAGACTTAATTGTTGTCTTTCTCTTCGAAACTGTGTATGTAAAGTGCCAATCACGTGATACACATATCCACTGGGATGCGTCTCAAGAGTCAATGATATGTCATCTAAAGACTTTTTACTCATGCCATCCCTAATGAATTGTATTTTATCTTCGTGGATATCAGACATCATTCCTAAAGAACAACAATGAGTATTACATGTACAGCGTGCACGTTTATAATAAACACCTAATTGTTTAGCTCTTTTTTTCTTAGCATAGGTTCTTTTTCCTGAACCAGGCAGAAATGAAATAAAGAGGCAGATGACTCACCTTCCAAGCAAACTCATGAATCAATTATCCGATGAATATCACTAGGAATATCTTTAATCATCAGTAATCTCATCCTTTCAATGCGTGATTTGTAGACTTTCATCGGAGAGTTTTGAGAGAGAGAAGGAAAATGCTTGTGAAGTTTTGCGAGAATGTCTTCCATCCTTTCTGTGACTTTTCCTACAAAAATTAAACATACAAAAATTAAACACACAAAATCTCAATATATACACAAATTATATGGGTTTCCTCCCTTCTAGTACTAAGTTTAACGTCCTCAGCTAGACATGACTGCCCGAATATTAGAGTGGATCTGCCAGTGTGAGACTCTCTTTTTGTATTCTCCCCAATAGTGTTTGACACGTTGGCTATTGACTATGAATGTGTTGCTGGAGTTGGGGTTATGTATCTCAACTACTCCGTAGGGTAACATCTGGGTAATCACAAATGGACCTAACCATCACGATTCAGATCGCCATGGAAACATTTCAACCTTGAGTTATATAACAACACTTGCTACACTAGTTCCAGTTGTCTGCATACTATTTTTTTATCATGCCTCCTCTTGGTGTTTTCTTTGTACAGTTTGCATTCTCATAAGCATGAAGGTGAAATTCCTCCAATTTATTTAGTTCGTGGAGCCACTTCTCTCTTGCTGCTTGCAAATCAAAATTTAGTTTTTTCAATGCCTATTACGCTTTATGTTTGAGCTCCATAGGCAGATGGCATGCTTTCTCAAACACCATTCGATATGGGGATATTCTAATAGGTGTTTTGTAAGCTGTCTGGTAGGCCCATAATGAGTCATCCAATTTTATAGACCAGTCCCTCCTTGTTGAACCAACGGTTCTCTCCAAGATTCTTTTGATTTCTTAGTTGGAGACTTCAAATTGCCCACTTGAGTGCGGATGGAAAGCAGTGGCAACTTTATGAGTAACTTCATATTTGGACAGGAGTGCATCAAAGTATCTGTTGCTGAAGTATATGCCACCATCACTGATGATCGCTCGAGGTGTTCCGAAGTGAGTGAAAATATTCTTTTTGAGAAATTTTAACACCACTTTGGAGTCATTTGATGGTAGTGTTGTTGCTTCAACCTATTTGGAGCGTAATCTAATGCAACCAGAATGTACAGATTTCTATATGATGGAATAAAGGGTCCCATAAAGTCATTACCTCATACGTCAAATATCTCCATTTCGAGAATGCCTTGAAGAGGTCATTCATTTATCTTTGAAATATTTCCCATTCTCTGGCACCTGTCACATTGAAGAATGAATAAGTGAGCATCTTTAAATAGAATGGGCCAGAACAAACCTGATTGTAAAACTTTGGCTGTGGTTTTATCTTCACTGAAGTGTCCACTGTATCGTGATGAGTGACAATAATGCATGACACTATTAACCTCCTCGTGTGGTACACAACACCACAATAATTGATCAGCACTGTTAGGGATATGCCCTATACCCAACTTGTGGATGGGCTATATATACATGTATTTGTAATATTTTCATTAATTAATAAAATGGAAATCTTTATTATACGTGTCTTACATAACTTATATAAATCATCTACACTGTAATAAAGCCCTTGGAGTAATAAGACGATGACTTCCACACCTTATGAGAATCATTACTCTTAAATATTCCTAGTCATAGTTTTGTGAATAATCTGAGCGTTCACAAAGCGGAAAGACTAGCATGATGATATGATCCGCCCTTAAGTGGGGTAGCTGATCTCATAGGCTACTAGTGGAGATCCGTCCGCTTGGTGTATCACATGGATGCATGAGTTTCCCGTGTCCATCGAACTGACCGTCGAAAGTTTTCATATGGAGTGTTTATCCCATGTGTCTGTGAGAACTTAATATGACTAGTCTTTAGACTTGAGGTCTTTACAATCTTATGTGTGGATAAAATAACTTTGACATTATCCTTCCCCGGTTCAAAAGATCCAATCATAAGGGCATGATTAGGTCATTTGTTGAAACACATGAAGTTTGTAAAGATACAACAAAGAATCGCCACTCTCTCGGATAACATTTGCTTATAAGAGTAGTATTCCAGTTCGCGGGTTGATATATGTGATCGGTACTTGAGATTGTGGCCGCAGCGGAAGAATCATGTGAGATTCTTGGGTTAGCACGATTCATGACACTATCAATATCATACCTTTGACTATATTGGTAGACACTTTCCATACCCTAGGTCAAACCGTGGGGATATAGTGAGGCGATGGACCGTATCATATGTAAATCATATACATAATGGGTATATATATATCTTTTCTTCTCATTTGGAGGCCTTGACATGTTGCTATATGTCAACCTTGGTCATTGAAATCGAGCGACCATCTGATCGGAGGATAATTTATGTTCAATTAAATTATCAGTATTCATTTTATGTCCAACTTGAGGGGAATCCAAAAGGTCACACACAATAAAGTCAAAATCAAGGTTAACAATGCACATTACATATTTAACAACATATATGATTGCTGTAGGAATTGTTCATAAATGGTTCAATTTGTTTAATTATTGGACAAATCATTTATGAGGTTCCATAGTGGCTTATGGATTGGTGAATGACGATAGGGGCACTTTGGGAATTGGAATAAATAGATTATATAAAAAAATACTATTCACATGAATAGTACCACATTAATAGTAATTTTTTTTAATTTTTGTTGTTTATTTTGAATTTTAATTCAGTCCAAACTCTTATTAGGGTTTTATAATCTCATTAAACCACTAAATTAAGATCCAATGACTAAGATTAAATTAGCTTTTATCCCACATCGGATTCGTAATTAATTTTGTTGTCTTTGGAGCACTATATAAACCCAAAGAATTCTTCACAAATTTTTACACCAAAACCTTTCATATCTTGGGTTTATATAAGTGAGAAACTCTAAAGTTTAATCGTAAGCCACTGATTTTAAGGATCCTTAAGTCTAATTGACTAGCGGAACCTCGAGTTAAAAGTTTTGAGGTGTTTACCTAGGCTAGCACCAAAGGCAAAATACCCGTGCACTCAATGCGTAGTCTTGCAGTTGAGTTTTGACTTTGGTGTGTGCATCTTTGGAGGCCATACACTTGGGTGGCTCTTTGTAACGTGAAGAGCTTGTTGAGTTCAAGAAAAGCTTGTAGATTGGAGGGAGGGTTGGAGGAGTCTTCAGTTCAAGTAAGTCTTTTTCTTTCTTTATTTTAATTAGAGTTCTTATGATAGTTAGCATGTTTAGGTTTATGTTCTTTGCATGTTTTATGAGTTTTATGCTTATAATATATAGTAACATGCCTAGGCTTATAGAATAATCAAAAGAAATGGGTATTGGGCAAAGGGAAAATGACATAATAATTTATTTTTCCACTGCGCACTCACGGCCTCTTCCCAACAAATACAACACTTGAATAGGTATGGCTCATCCCAGATATGGTGTTTGACTTCTTTGAAAAATTTCTTTCATCGCTAATGTGTCCATTTTAACGCCCATTTCCCCGATACTATACAGTTCACATAGTCAGCATACCATGGGATTTCCTACTGCTTGATGAAAAACAGCTATCCATCTGGAAAAGTGTATTTGATTATCAGTTCATTACCGGTTGTACCTCCATTTTCGAGCCTTGCAAGTAATTAGCCACTTGATTTTCTGTCCCCTTCCTGTCTCAGACTCCACGTCAAATTCTTACAGTAGAAGCACCCAATGGATCAATCTGGGCTTGGCACCTTTCTCCGTGATCAGGTATTTGATTGCTGAATGATCTGTGTAGACCACCACCTTGGGACCCATCAAATATGAGCGAAATTTATCAAAAGTAAACATAACTGTGAGCTAATACTTTTAAGTTGTTGTGTAGTTAAGTTGTGCTTCATTCAAAGTTTTGCTGGCTAGTAAATGGTGTGAAAAATTTTTCGCCTTACATTGTCCCAAAACTGCACCTACAGTAAAATCACAAGCATCGCACATCACTTCATATGGCAATATCCAATTTGGTGCTACTATGATGGGGGCAGAGACCAGCTTCTGTTTCAAGATCTCAAAGGCATGGTGGAATTATTTGGTGAATCGAAACATCACGTCTTTCTCTAGCAGATTACATAATGGTTTGGAAATCTTGGAGAAATGTTTGATGAATCTCCGGTAAAATCCTGCATGCCCAAGAAAACTTTGAATCCCTTTGACATATGATAGTGGAGAACGTTTTTCTATCGTCTCAATTTTTCCTTTGTCTATCTCAATTCCTTTTTGTGAGATCCGATGTCCCAGGATAATGTCTTTTTGCACCATGAAGTGGCATTTCTCCCAGTTGAGTACCAGGTTGGTATTTTCACATCTTTTTAACATTTTTTTCCAGATTTTGCAAGCAATGATCGAACGAGTCTCCAAATACTGAGAATTCATCCATGAAGGCTACCATACTTTATTCTATCATGTCTGAAAAGATGAACATCATGTAATGTTGAAATATGGCAGGAGCATTACAGAGTCCAAATGGCATTCTGTGGAAAGCAACAGTACTATATGGGCATGTGAAAATTATTTTCTCCTGATCTTTTGGGGCGATGACAATATGGTTTTATCCTGCGTATCCATCCAAAAAATATTAGAATTCATGTCCTGCCAATCTGTCTAGCATCTGGTCAATGAATGGTAGTGGGAAATAATCTTTCCGTGTTTCTTTGTTCAGCTTTCTGTAGTCCATATAAACTCTCCATTCAGTCACTGTCCTTGTTGGAATCAACTCATTCTTTTCATTGATGAGTACAATCATTCCTTCTTTCTTGGGTACACATTACATAGGACTTACCCAAGAGCTATCAGAGATGAGATAGATGATCTCGGCATCCAACTATTTGATGATTTCTTTTTTTACAATATCCTTCATGATTGGATTCAGTCTCCGTTGATGCTCCACTGTGGCTTTGTATTCATCGTTCATCAAGATTTTGTGAAGCAAAATGATGGACTAATGCCTCGAATATCTGCTATAGTCGAGCCAATAGCTCTTTAGTGCTCGCGTTACACTCTCAGTAACTTATCTTCCGACACCCAAGTTAGAGATGAAGAAATAATCACAGGTAAATCAGAAGAGTTTTCCAAGTAAGCATACCTGAGATGGCTCGGAAGTGGTTTTAATTTCAGCATTGGTGGTTCTTCAATTGAGGACTTGATTCGTTTCTTTTTCGGTAGTTTTAAAATTTCCACATATGGTGTTGATATGAAGCGAGAGGCTCCATCAAAATTGTTGATACATTCCAAAATCTCATCATATAATTCTCTGTCAATCATATTGGTGATGCATGCTTCAAGTTTGTCAGTGGAAAATTACACTGCATATATGTTTTGGATGATACTATCTATTACATCAAGTATGAAACATCTCTTATCCTTTTCGTCATTCGGGAATGTCATGGCTTTGAAAACATTGAATGTTACTTTTTGGTCCTTTACCCTCATGGTTAGTTCACTTTTTTGTACATCAATAATGGTTTGACCTATAGCCAAGAATGATATCCCGATGATGATGGGTACGTCTTTGTCTTCCTCCATATCAAGGACAATAAAATCCACTGGGAAAAAGAATTTTTCGACTTTGATAAGCACATCTTCCACTACACCTCTCAAAATGTGAGTGATCCATCAGCAAGTTGCAGAGTGACTGAGGGGGGCTTTGCTTCTCCAAGCTGTAATTTCCTGTAAATAGACAAATGCATCAAGTTAATACTAGCACCTAATCACACAAAGCCTTACCGAAATAATGTTCTCATATAGTGCAAAGGATGGTGAAACTACCAGGATCCTTCAACTTTGGAGGGAACTTTCTCTGAATGGTGGCGTTGTATTCTTCTTTCAATCCTACTGTCTCGTAATCTCCCAATCTTCGATTCATGATAGAATATCTTTCATGAGTTTGACATAGCTGGGCATCTATCCTAACACTTCTGCAAATGGAATGTTGATATGTAGGTTTTTGAATATCTCCAGGAATCGAGCAAATAGCTTGTCCAGTTTGTGTTTCTAGAGACGTTGTGAAAAGGATAGAGGTGAAGTTAATCTTTCTTGAACATTTTCTTTTGACTCTTTTTCCTCTATCTATGTATCAGCTTCATTGCTTTCTTTTGGAACTTCCTTAGTAGATGCCTTGACTCCAACATCTTTATTGATTTCATTGCCGTTTTTCAAAGTGATGGTTTGGCATTGCTCCTTCCCTATGTTGCTTGGATTTGGTTCTGCGTTGCTAGGAAGGGCAGCTTGTGGTCTATAACACTACATATTGGCCAGTTGTCTCATTTGATTCTCCAGTGCCTTCGAAGATGCTGCTTGATTTTAAACCACAGCTGCTAACGCGTCGTATTTGGCTTTCTACTTTTTCATTTGGGCAAGCACTTATGCTATTTCCGGTTCTTTTTCATACTCCTGGCTTTTATTATGCTGTTAGAATCCAGGTTGTGGATTATTCATTTGCCCTGAAGTGTTGCTCCATGCGAAATTGGGATGATTTCTCCAACCTGGGTTGTAGGTATTAGAATATGGATTATTTCTCTGTCTATTGAAATTGTTGACATAATTCACAGTCTCATCATGTTAGTTGTAAGATTCTTCCTCTAGTGCTCCTCCATATGGTGAACTTGTGGATCCAGCATTAATCTGCATGCTAAGAGTTTCCAGATATTAATATATCTGATCCAGCTTGGCATTTACAGTTATTTTGGCTCATACTTTATGAATTCTTGCTATTCGATGAATCATGGTTCTCTCTGTTAGCCATAAGGAATTGATGTTGGCCATTTCTTTAATTAAGTCTGAGGCCTAATCTTCTCATTTTTTCATTAATTCTCCTCAACAACAACATCTATTATATTACTCATTAGTCTAGAAAGTCCATTGTAGAAGATTTGGACTTGAAGCCGCTTTGCAATCTCATGGTGAGGACACTTTTGGAGCAATTCTTTATATCTTTCCCATATTTTGGAAAGGGATTCTGAATCATGTTGCACATATGATGTGATATCATTTCTCATCTTTGTTGTTCTGGCTGGGGGAAAGTATTTTGTAAGGAAATTGGTGGCAAGAGTGTTGCAAGTTGTGATGGAACCTGCCGATAGTGAATAAAGCAAAGCCTTAGCTATGTCTTTTAAAGAATATGGGAACACAAGTAGACAAATTGCTTCCTCTACTGTTCGATTTTAATTAAATATGCATAAATTTTAGGAAGTTGCTGATGTGGGCATTAGGATCTTCAGTTGCACTTCCTCGAAGTTGAATTGATTGTTGTATCATATTAATGCATGTTTTGATGTCACAAGCATTTGCTGGTAAGAGTGGAAGTACAATGCATGATATGAAGCCTTCAACCACCGGAATTGTTCTATCTCGAATGGGAATTAGTGGTGTAAATTCCAAAGGTTCAGATTCTTGATTGTTCATGTTGATCAATGCTTCTTGATCTTATTGCCTTTCCCTACTCACTTATCTGATAGCTTTTTCAATTTTAGGGTCAAGAGGACGAATTTCAAAGCTTCTGCTTCTTTTCATATAGTATTTGATAGGGGTGGGCGCAGTTTGGTTTGGTTCGATTTTTACTAAAAATCGAACCAAACCATATTTTACGGTTCAGATTTTTTACCTCTCAAACCAAACTATTAAAAAAAGGTTTGGTTCGGATTGAAAATTTTTTAAACCAGTGGTTTACGGATTGGTTCGGTTCGGTTTACGGATTATTATATTTAAAACAAATTTTCATCCACTTAAGTGAAGACCCAAAAAAAAAAAACTAGTCTATCCAACAAATGATATGAAGTGCTAGGGTGAAAGCTGTGACTCCAGGGAACATATGCACTCCATAAGGGATTGAAAAATAAGGCACAATTAATTCATGTATTTTTTCAAAATTACTTCGAATAATGATACTACCATCATTCTAATTAAGAGACAAATCCAACATCTTACTTTCAAGAATAATGATGCTATCATAAAATAAATTAATTGAATAATAAAAGTATTAACAAATAAATATATTAACAAAAAATTTAAGAATAAAAGTATTAACATACTAATAAAAAGAAAACATAAAATATAATTAAAAGAAAAATACAATTTTTTTTATAAAAATATATATTTTTTAATTACAACGGTTCGGTTTGGTTTAACAGGTGCGGTTCGGATTAGCTTCTGAACCGAACCGTAAACCGTTTGGGGTGGGCCAATCCGAACCGCAAACCGAACCGTTAGGAAAAAACCATAAATTTGGTCCGGTTTGGTTCGGTTTGTGGTTGGTTTGATTCAGTCGGTTTTTTTACCCATCCCTAGTATCTGAGAACCTGAAACACAAGAAAATAAAAATAATAAGTAAAAAATAATTAGATACAAGTAAAGTATCTAACCTCAAAATTAATAGTAAATGATAAATAAGTTCTGGGCAACGACGCCAAAAACTTAATCGATTGTAAACATACAGGTAACGCAAGCTCACGTATCGCTAAAGTAGTATAAAATTTATAGATCCCACGATGACTTAATACCTATGCTATTAATTTATGAATCTAAATTTCTACATGTATAAAATTGATTTGACTGTTGGTTGGAAAGTGATTTTTATCTAAAACAAGTAAACAAAATAAAGATAGATTTTATGTTTTAAACAATGATATGAAAATATCCAGGGTTGTAAATCCTACCAATATCTTTCTAAGGATGAGTTGATTACCTTATGCTTGTGTAATATGCCAGTTTATTAACCTGAAACATGAAGTTATGTAAAAGCCTCTTCCGATAGTCAGATGCAAACACCCAAAGTAATCCAATTAACTATATTCCAACGTTAATTAAGAAACTCCAAATTTATTAAGTTTAAGTTCCAATTATGGATACCCACGCCCGACAGGTATATTCCTATCCTGAAAATAAATCTCTACGGTGAGTATGAGATCGTGAGCTATTGAGTCTACGGGTAAACCTAAAATCTCTTTTCCAATTATTGGTTTTATTAAGGTCTCAAGATCAATAATAAGCATGAAATAAGTGTGAATAACAATGACGAAGTTGCGGAATACTCATATCGATCGGTTGAGCGACGCTTTGATGAATAAAAAATATTTTTTTGCCCTCTATGAAGCTCACGGCAATGAGCAGTCCATGCTCCTTGATTTTCTGATTTTGAGCTCCTCGAACAAGCTCCAAGCTTCGTTAAACGATTCCCGGTTCATGGGTAAACTTCCCTATCACCTTCGCATGACTTCGTAGTGTGCTAGCACCTTTGATTTTCCCACAAAATCATCACCTTCATCCCCTTACTTCTCACGGTTTTTGGGCAGTTTTTCAGCCCCTTGGGCGTGTGATAGAGAGAAGAAAAGGAGATGAGAGATGGGAGGAAAGAGAGAAATAAAAAGGTGTAATGATTTTGGTAATTATTTTTCAAACATATACCAAATTTTGGCTTTAAAAAGTCAAACCAAAAAAAGCCAACAACCATCCATCACTATTCACTTCAAGTCACATCCATCAAGTGACATGTTGTCATATCACTCAATCAATCAGTGGTCAAGTCACATCACTCAAAGTGACAAGTGATTTGATGCTTGAAACGACTAGCGATTTGATGCTTGATGCGACTAATGATTTGACGCTTGATTTGACTTGCATGCCGCACTCGAATTCGAAATACGAATACGCTCGCAAATAATCTCGGGCTCGGGTTCGCTAATTCCAAATTAACGAATTTTTCGTTGAGACGTAATTAAATCTAATTTAATTAAATAATCATGTCTAGCATAATTACTATTCATGTCGCTAACGAATTAATTCTAAATTAACTCGTTCGCCCGAATTAAAATCTAATTTTAATTCCGCGTCGAAATCCAATTTCGTTTAATATATCGAATATATTAATTTACCGATTAATTCCAAATTAATCGTTATCTCTCTTTAAATGATATTTTATCCTAGATAAAATATCTCCGAAAATAATCCCAGATTAATTTTCTCTCTTTTCTAATTAATCCCAGATTAATTAAAGTGCGAGTCATACGTCATCGGTGAATCTTTGGGAAGCGACCCATGAGATCCCCGGATATGTTGGTAGTAAATTCGGTCGTCGGACTATCCGAACACGTAAGTACCTCGTACTACATTTTACCGATTTACAAGACAAGGTTGGCCTCTAGCAAAGCGCCACTCCTACCCAATTCTCCGAAAATATCCTTACAGGAATAAAGGATCTATATCAGGCGTAGTATACGTAGTATTGCGTAGTATTACGTATTTCGATCCAGTATCGGACTGTCACGTGCTAGGCCTGGGGCTGGAGCTGTGTCTGCCCCGTACGAAGCACATGTCGGATGTTTGGTAACTAGTCTCTATAATCGGATGAACATGACCTGGTCATATCATCCCGATGACTGCAGTACTTAAGAGCACCAGTACAGTATCCTACGTGACATCATCTCCACTATGACTGGAGTGATACTTCCATCTTGACATCACACCCAACACACTGCGATTCTCAATATACCCAGTATAGGCGTACACAGAACCTGTTAAAGCCTTGGACGACAGCAACCAAAGTATATTGATTGTCGCAAGTATTAGCGGTGCAAGTCTCAGGTTAAGACCAAATACACCTACCCTGATTTCGGACTTCCATAGACACATAGTCATACTACCAATGGAATTCCAATGGGGTCTTTCCAGAGCGAAGATGTTTCCCGTACCATCGGTGAAACACAACCTCCTATTACACTTGCATGAGTATCATATACCCAAATATATGAGAACTATGTCATCATGCCCTCACAACGCGCACAAGTGCAATACTAGTCTTTTACGTATTCATCGATGTCCAATCTCGATAATACTCTGACTATGGATATTTAATGATTTATCCTTCGTGGATTGATACTGTCTCATATCATTCTCAATCCAGGAACAAATCATAAGGACCTCTCATCATTTATACATCTAGGTGATCTAATCACAAACGATAAGAGTGCAATCTCTTTTTTCACATAGTTAATTTGTACAACAACACCATGATCTGTACAAATAGTGATGCTATGGGTCATAACTGTCCAACACCAATTTCATTTTAAGTTTACCTAATCAATCTTATTAGTGGCCAATTAACAAGAAGCATTAAGAACTAGACACAATAAATAAACCAATAAATTACAAAAGACATGAGAAAAGTCAACTTTATTAAATCATTGATATTGGTTTTCATCACAACCCTAGACAACGTATTTAGTTATGACACATATCTAGGACTACTAAAGATATAAATAAATAAAATATCATGCAACTCATTGAAAATAAAAAGGTAAAAATTACAACAATGAAATAAAATGCTAGGGTTAAGGGGATCCACTTTTATTATTTCAAATCTAGAAATCTCTCTTATTATAATATATAAATTTACTTTATATTACCAACCGACCATATAGGCGGTATCCTGATTAAGTCAATTTTAATTAATTCCAACCGACCATAAAGATGGTATCCAATTAAGTCAGGTTAAAATCAATTAATTAAGTCCAACCGACCATAAAGGCGGTATCCCATTAAGTCAGGTTTTAAGATAATTTATATACTATAACTAAGGGAGATTAATCCAAACTATCATAATAAAAGTTTCACATTTTCAACCCAGCTGAAAAAAGTTATATACTCATGCTTAAAGTAAAACAAAGGAAGATTTATTACTTAAAATAAAAATTAAGTACAAGAAAACTGAAATTAAACAAACAAGGTACTATCTTCTTAGTATTCTAAGGAAATTCCCCAGAAGAAAGTATGAAGAATTCAAATGAAATCAGCCTCTATTTATAGGCTTCAAAATCGGGTCGTGTCGCGACACAAAAGGACTATATGTCGCAACGCACGCTATAGGAATTGGCTGCTGTCAGTAGACTGAATTATTCGCTCGGCGTCGCGACGCGTGAAGGCTTGCCGTCATGACACTGACGTCATAATGATGTAATTGACGACGTGTGTCGGCAGGCTGAATTATTGGTTGACTTTATGATGACTCAGTGATGACGCATATGATGATCCACGTGATGTCATGGTGATGATGCGTGTCGACAATTGAATAATTGAGGCCAATCGCGACACAAAGAACTTGTGCGTTGTGATGCGTGAATAATAAATTTCCCATTTTTCCCCTTTTTCATCTGTTTTTCACTGTTTTAGAATTGATTTGATTTCATTGAGTCCTGAAATCTTATTTATCTACAAAATAATACAAAACACATCAAAATATTCAAAAGACCCGAGAAAATATATAAAATATTAAGTAAAAATGCGGTGAATATTGATATATTTTCCGCTTATCGGTATAAACCACATTTATCAATATCATAGCATTATCCTCAAACATTTCACTTAAAAACACATCAATACATACATACAAACATTAAGATCATCAAATATCTCACTTCATATAATAGGAATAACAAAAGTCATACATGGGATGGTCGATTCACTTAATAAATATAGATTTGAACTTCGTTCTCAGACTATCTCTTAACTAGTCTCGATTTATCCTAAATGATTAAATAATCTCTATATACATTTAAAAACAAATCAATTATACAAGTACTCATTGCATGGGTTACTTACCTGACTTCATGAACGCTCCAGATCCTAGTCAAATATGCCAAAACAAGGGCGAAACACTGTTAGAATCGCAACTTACATAATTCTCGACTTAACTAAGATAAAATTTCAAATCTCCCTGGGACAACCAAATCAAGTCCGATTTTAATAATTTCCGTTTCAGTAATTATAGAAAACCATTAGAAACTAATTCATGCCACTAGTTAACTTGAGTCATCGGTTTATGTGTTTTTGGAAAATCTTTCGAAAATGTTTCCCCAAACACTATGGAATAGTCCCGAACCATCTAAACCTGCCCGGATTTATCTAAACATTATCATACCATCATATATATCTTAAATCTATCATTACGATCAAAACACATTAATACACGGAAAATCCACTTTTATTGGAAACTTACATAATCTATTAGATCGATGCAATCCATTCCGTTTTCACCTGTATTCTGTCAAATGCACATATTTAATATGCTCATGCTCAAACAATTCAATTTATATCAATACGCTACTCTATAAAGCTACGAGAAATATCTGAACATTTAGCGGAAACTTGAAATTTGTGAGTTTTTAGCAGTGCGGTCTTACATAGATTTCGAAGGCAAAGACGGACTCTAAAATAATCCCACGAATGCACTGAAATTGATGGAATTTCTATCAGAGCTAATGTTCACTCATAGTTCACTATTCATAAAATGTTCCTTCCTCATTTTGTGTGTAACCGTGCATAGAATAGAAAATCCATTACCACTAACTTGTAGTATAGCTTCGATTTGGCGAGTGGCTCGATCTATGAAATGAAGCAACAATCCATGATTGCAAAACCCATTCACATACGTATATCCATTATTTTCTCATCATTCTCGCTAGGGTTCTGGGCTGTCGTCGGCCACCAAAAGATGGAGGGGTGGCCGATACACCCCTCTGATCAGTCATGCCATGACAATGGGTCGTTTAATATGTGTTTTGGGATGTGAGGGGTTTTATGGTATTTTTCCTTTTTCGCAATAACCAAAAACTACGGGTATTTATAAAAAAATATTCTGAAAATTACATTCTAGCCCCTGTGAAATTACAATTAGGTCACTCATATGGAGTTTTCATGGAAATTCGCTTGTGGAATCCCTTCTAACAAAAATTTTGAAAAGTGTTCAACACGAAAGTTATTCGTCTCAAAAACTGAGTCCAGTGGTTCAAGAATCAGCTCAATCAAAATTTATTTGCTCTTTTATAGATGAAACAAGAAACTTTTATGCATGCGTAATCGATTCTCAAAACCACGTGTTTTTCAACTCGATGAAGCGTCACTTTACATTCTAATCTATTTTCCAATACATAAACTCTCATTTTCAAATAACATCTTGTTCTACATTCTTAACTTTAGTTTAGAAACCTTCCAACACTGTTCCTATAAACTCGAGATATTACAACTAAGCTTTTCAGAACTTTTACAAATGGTGACAGAGTTTCACCCATTTACATAGTGCGTCTAGATCGATTATACCACCAACTCGTGACGTCAGCTCTGTCACTATCGCCCATACTTTTTTCCCCAAATACCCTATAAATAGTAGCTTTGGTTGTCTAACACAATCACCGTTTTCCAATTGAAAATCATCATTCCATATTTTTTTCCCATTGTTGCATGTTCCGCTCATGTGTTAGAATGTATTTCAATTATTTCCACGATGTTCTGTGTGTCATGGATAAGCCTCTGGCCTACTCCCCTCTCATCAGCCTTTTGGGAGGCTTAAACTTTCATGTAGGGCTTATATCATTCCTGCATAAGCACAAGATACTGTAGCCCCAACCTTGGTCCTCGGGTCGATATGTCGAGGTGAACAATGTTTTTCCTTACTTCTTTACCAGGTCGGGTCGGGAAAGGTTTCTTCACTTCCCTCACTTTCTCTATGCAATCCATGAATATTTTATAAGTGTTTGAAGGCTTATTATCATGTTAGGTCGGTATTCACATATGCAAATGCTACTGAGTCTGATCATTCTCATCTAGCCGGGTGCCTCTGCACCTCGAGCCCGGGTCTTTCTGCATGGCCTCTCATATGTGAAGTATAAACCTGTAACAACCTGGTTTTCATGGTACAATTATGAAATTTTTCAGTGTGTTGCATGAAATCCTTAAGCATTCAAATATGCATTATTGGCATTTTATTACTTACTTAAATTATTTTTTAAAAAAATTAGTTTCTCTGTGTATTTAAATTTTAATGCGATCCGGACAGCCTTCGGTATTTCAGCTATAATATTTCATATGATCTCCGATTTTAGTGAACTCTATATCTTCGGAAAGGTAAGACCAATAGTTATATATTTTTCGTTGGATAATTTCCTAAATTCATAACAGAACTAAGTTAAAAATCATCATGTCAGTGAAAGCTATAGTGAAAACATAGACTATTTTATATTTTGCCATGTGGCACCACTTGTATTTCACCCCAAAATTCAACTCCTAGTATAAATATGAGACACTATTCATCAACCCCCCCTAATTTTGCAAATAAAAACTTGAAGAAGAAGAAGAAAAAGTTCACATCGTTTCTTCTCTCCATCTTGTCATCATTTTCAAGCCATTTTTTTATCCTCCGAAGCTCATTTCCAAGCATGGTAAGCTTCCTTTCTCCTTTTCTCTTCTTATTTTTGAGTTTAGGGCTTGATTAGAGAAAGACTTAATTCACCGAAAGAACCCTAGACCTTCATTGTTTTGTAGATTAGCTCAATTAGATTAGCTAGCATGTATTTTTGTGCATATAATGACATTGTAAGCATGAATTAAACTTGTTACATGAAATGTTCAAATTTTCTCCAATATTAGGAGCTTGGTCGAATCTGAACTACTTTATAGGGTCTGATTTGAGATGTTTTGATGATTAATAATGATTGAATCGAGCATTTCTAGGTTGTTTAGACATGGATTCAGCTGGAGCTTATAGAATGCCCAATTTTCCCTATACCTAGGCGCTGGCTGAATTTGTCAAGCATGATGAGGGTTTGAATTTTTTTGTTTGGGAGTTGATTCATATTTGTTTATGTGTTAGAGAGTGAGTTGTGTTTGTGTATTGATTGATAATTTTAAGAGTGGTTAATAGGCCCCTTTTGCCGAACTATGCTTGTGATATGGGGTTTGAGTTTTGTTCTTGTGTTGATGAATTGTTGTGATTCATATATTTAGTGATGCTTTAGTATGACTTGTATTGACTTGTGTTGAGAAAATCCATGTTGTGATTGAAACCTTCAAGTTTATTAATTTAAGGGTATAGTCGAATACATGTTTGTGTGGGGAAGGATTGAGTTTGTGATTTTTGATGAAGAATTGCTATGGTTCATCCTTAGGAATATATTGACATGAGTTTAGGTTGTGTGAGTTGTAAAATTGAGTATGTTGTGTTGATAAGGACTTATTGTATGTTGTATATTGGTAAACTTACTACATTGAGTTTGGTATTTAAAACAAAGTGGTGATTAGTTATGTTTGTAATATTTATTGTGATGTTGTAAATATATAAAGCCTTTTAGAGTAAGGTTTGGCTAAGTGGCTGTTGATAATTGAGTTTGTTTAAATAAAAATCATGTATATATTATGACGTGGTTTTTATTATTTTTATTTATGAAGGATATTGATTCATGTACTTGAATGATACTACATTATCTGTTGGGTGATATTCTGATGAGAATTTCAAAGTAGTAAGTTCTTTGATTTTGCCGAATTGCATGGGCTAGTTCGGATTTATTTTTTGTTGTTTTTGATAAAATAGATGATGTTTCATGTTTTTGGATAATATTAAGTATGAGCATGTATTGGCATGTGTTGGGAAAACTTTGAAGTTGTAACTTTTGTTTATGTTCGATGAATCTTGTAAGCTTATGTTGTGATGTTTTCTTGTTGTTTTGATGATTTTGATGATGATTTGTTATGATTGAAGTTTGATATGAGGTGATGAAATGAGTTTATTTTGTTGGAGTTAAAAACTCCAGAGGTTGTAAATTGAGTCCCTTGGCCGAATCTATAGATGTGTGAAATGATATAAGATTTTCGTGTGTTTTGATAATGCTAAAGCTTGATGTTGAGTTGGTATATGTGTAGTGTGTGAATGCATGAAACTTGATTTAAGCTTGGTGTGTATAAAAGTTGATGCTAGTGATAATAATGATGGTAGTGTTGTGAGCATTGTTGAAGTACCTAATGAGATATTGATATATGTTGTCTATGAGTTAAGATGAAAATTTAAGGTGTATTTTCTTGTTATGGTCGGATAGTAAGTCAATTAAAATTTGATTTTGGTTTGTGTAATGTATTGGCCGAAAATAAAAGGGATGGTTAGGGGTTGCTTTATTATCCTCGATAATGAATTATTGATGAGCATGAAGATGAGTTATAGTTAGTCTTAATAGTTGTATATAAACTCTTATGGTATGAGTGATGATAAGTATTACATTTGAGTATGAAATTTTACTTGTGATAGTGTTAAAATATCAGTTAGTAATGACTTGATGAGAAAGCTTTTAATGTTCTATCATGAATACCTTGATCAATTATTTTGGATTATGTGTAATATGAAGTCTTAATGTTCGACGAAGTATGCATGTAACTTGTTTTTTATTCACGTTAGGTATGTCTTTTGAACCCATGTTTCCCGAAATAAAAGAACAATATGAGTTAAAAGTATTCTAATAAATAATTATAAATATGTATATATGTTCATAAATATTATATTTAAAGTTTACAATCTTGTTCGATTGTAGTGTGTGTGTGGGGATACTTACTAGTTTCTATAACTCATGCCACTACCGCTATTAGTTTTGCAGGTTGGCAACCTGATCAGTCATCCACTTTGGCTCAAACATCTTGCTCGAGATGATAAATTACTCAAGCTTGGTCACCCATTCTAGAGTCTTAGGAAAAGCCTTATGGTTTAGTTAATTATGACATTCTTGTATTTATTTGTATTAATCAAAACACACCATTATATGTGTGTAATGTTAAGTGTTGAATTGAATATTTTGACTTGGGCACGGAGCCATGTAAATTGATAATGAGAATTTGTTGTTTGAGTTCGGACTGGAGGTTATTTATATAGGTTTGATAGTTGTTCAGTTTTTATAGTGCTGGATTGTGAACCAGGATATCCATTTTTAGGAGGCGTCATTTTTTTCTGTGTAAATTTGGAGGCTAATGAGGATGGGTTAATCTTGTCTTCTGCGGTAGCATCCTGCCAGTGGGGGGGTGTTACAAAATAATTTTTATACCATTCTTCATATTTCAAAGTTTTTCGGGTCTGAAAATTACCATCAACAGCATTGGCACTACAAGAAAATGGACCTAAAAATTTTGCGACGCTAATCTTCAACCCGTTAACGTCAATATTATTATTCGACATTAATTGGTAAACCTTTTACGTCAAAGTACAATAGCGATGCTAAAAGAAATAACTTTTGCATCTATTTTTATTCCGACGATAAAAGTTCTGATAAACCCACCGACGGTCCTATTACCTTTAGCGTCCAAAATAAATTTTGACACTAAAATCTTAACATTTAGCTTTGAATTTTACAGCTTCAACTTTAAAGGGTTTCTAAAATCCCAAAACTATCGACACTTGTTTCTCCTATACTTTTTCTCTTCTTTTCAAGTTTTACTCATAATTTTCTTGCAAATTTTAACAAAACTCTAACTTTTCCACAAGGTAATTTTTATTCTATCTCTCTTTATTTTTCCTTATATTTGAATTACTCTCACTTAATAATTTTTAATTTTAATCTCTCTCAAAATTTAGGGTTTTAATTTTTCATAATTATGTTTATTGTATACATTTTTTTAGTTAGTTAATTGTTATTAGTTGATTATGATACATATATGTGAGTAAGATTAATTTATTTTGTCATTAATTAATTAATTATGTGTATGCTTATAATTTTATAATTTTATTATATAAAAATAAATATAGAATTTTTTTTTATAATAGCTAATAATTATAAAAATAAATATAATATCCAATAGTTATATTTTTATATCTTTACTATTAAAAAATTATGGTTCTAATTTTTTTAAATTATTTTTATTTATACATTGTGTTAGTTAGTTAATTTGTTGTTAGTTGATTATGATGCATATATATGTAATATTAGTTTATTTTGTCATTAATTAATTAATTATGTGTATGTTTAAATAAATAATTAATTAATGGTGATGTTGATGAGTTTAATATAATGTCTAATAATTATATTCTTATATGTAGATATTTTTCTGAAAAGGATAGAAATTAGATGAGCTCGGTGGATAAATTGGAGTGTTGAATATTGTAATGGAGTTTATGAGTTTATGGAAGTAGCAAAGTAACACATTGATGTAGAAGGACGTGTTCGGTGTTCGTGTACAAATTATTTGAATAGGAAAAGGAATGGTTAGATGAAGTTTACAATCATTTATACATGACAGGAATAGCATCAACTTACCGTACGTGGATTTAACATGGTGAGCAGTATAATTCTTAATCATGGTTTATTGATTTCGGTTAAGGGAGTATTAGTTACAATCAACCTGCAAACAACGAGATAACTGATGTTTTGTGCGACTTACAAGGTCCACAAATCGGTCATAGTATTGGCGATGACATACCAGTGTTTGATAGAAATGATCAAAATTTGTTTAGTCAACTACGTGAGGAGCCACAAAAATACCATTTGAAGGTACTAATATGTTGATCTTGAATTTTGTTGTGAAACTATTGCACATTAAAGTGATGAACAGAATGACCAATAAAAATATTGATGTGATGCTAGACTTATTTAGCCAAATGTTACCGGTTGGCAGTGAATTGTCTAAGTCGTATGATGAGACAACTAAAATATTACGTGATCTGGGAATGGGGTATGAATCTATTGATGCTTGTAAGTATGTGTTGGGGTCAGGCGCAGCGGAAGGCGCGTTTCGGGCGAAATCGTTATTTAAAACTTTTTTAAACTTACCGAATAAATTATTCAATATCTCATATGAATAATTCATTCATATTTCACCTAAACATATTATATTTGATATCAAATAACGATATAATTAATATAGAAAATATTGCAAAATTTTTACGAAAATATTTTTCCGTAAAATAACATAAAACGCGTTTTTGGCCAAAATGACCAATCAATATATATGAGGCTGCCCAGATCAGCCCAATAGTAGTTGGACAGTTCATGGACTTTCCGTACAGTGAGTAATTTACTTTTTGAACAGTCGATATACAGTAAGCCCGAAACTCACCCCGAAAATACCATTTTTCACCGTTTTCGTCACTCTGGAAAAATTCTCGGCAATTATTCTAATGCTAATACACATCCAATATATTTAAATAACATATTTTTCATCACAAAATTTTCAAAATTTCCAGATCTGATCTGGATGCAAAAATTATCATTTTTCATGCTTTAAATCTAATTTTCTCAACATTAATCATATTAATATTTACACCAATCAAAGCCACCACCAATGAAAGAGTCAAGAATAATTATAGGTATTACAAGAGTTGTCATAACACTCTAGAATGAAAACAAGTCATCACAAGATAAAATTGAACTAATATTACACTAATATTACTCAATCTTATTATACACATGCATCTAACCACCAAATCCATCAACATGTAACATCATCCACTAAGAGATGCTGCCGGTAGAAAATAGACCGTACTATCCCCGGAGCCTTTGAATTTCTAGCTATGGACAACATTGATACTCTTTTATCAAACATAATCTCATATATGGGACCATTGCCCAAATCCATGATATAAAATGCAAAACAGTACCCACAAGTGAATACTCAACATCACATTTCTGAATAACTATATATATGAATACTTATAACACAATTTTATTATACAAATATCTGGAACTTGACTTGACTGAACTCTATCTCTGGCTTGGCTTAGTGGAACCAATACCCTAGTGACTGCCATCAATATCCATCCTCCTGAGCTAATCCTCCGGGTATTCCTATAAAAAAAAAAGAAACTAAGAGGTGGGGGGTTAGATCGTTGAACGATCTAGTGAGTGGAAAATTAAAATGAAAATTGATTCTTTTTGAAAATTCATTGTTTTAAAAACTGAAATCCTCCTAGAAAATATTCTTTTCTGAAATCTCTTTCTTATCTGAAAACTCAACTTTTATGAAAATCTTTTATGAAAACTCTATTATAAAATTCATTGCTTCTGAGAAATCTTTTCCTGGAAATCCATTTCTGAAAAATCTATATTTGAAAACTTTGTATATGAGAAATCTGTATCTCTATATCTAGCGCATGGGGGTGTTATGTATCGTCGTTCCCCATATGCAAAATCTGATACTTAGGGGCGTCCCTCCGTACGTAAATATCTAGTGGTCTTGGGGCATTACGTCTCGTTGTCCCCCAAACTAAAAATCTGAAGTATGGGTGCAATCTATGCTACCCTTCAGACTCAAAATTTGGGATCTAGGGGCATCAATCATCCCTAGTACTGAGCTGCATGCGCACACGATATCTAAATCCATCAATTCAATATCTGAGTCAAGTTACACATAGAGATAGGTTTTCCCCATGTCTCGAAAAATCATAAATCTCAAACCTAGAAAATCATTTCTCTCTGAACATTCCTCAAAATATTCTTATTTAAAATACAATTGAAAATGATATTGGCTAACGCCCTAAGTGCTCAAAATTAAGTTTTAATTCAAAAACACATAAGTAACCACAGTTTAAAAGAATGGTCCACTCACAGATTAGCAACTATTGCCAATGATCCTAAATATGACTGAAGAGGTTCCTGGAAAACTGGCCTATCTTATAATCGAGTATGGTTAGTATATATGAACTAGAATATATTCATATTTATGGATTGGGTGAATATTCATGCATGTAAAATACGGAACCCTTAGGGCCACGCCTAAAATCTTAGGATAAAATTAGAAATGATAAAAATTTGATCATGAGAAGAATCACATGTCGTGTAGCCAGGCATAGCATGTCATGACACTCATACTAATAAATCGAGGGAGAAAGTATTTTTAGATTTGCGTCATGACTCGCTACTAGAGCATTGCGACGCCCTCACATCAAAAATTGAAATTGGGGGCACCTCAAAGCTCGGCATCGCGACACTAGTCATACACGTCGCGATGTTGGCCTGATTCTAGGTCTACACTTAGTTATCCAAAACCAATTCCTAAAATGCAATTCCAACGCTATCATCACTTATTATCTAAAATCAAAAAAAAATCAATCCCTCACTTGAACTATCCAACTTAACAAAACTAGAATCATGCTTAAACATCAATCCAACACTTGAACTAATATCATTCAATCATCAATGGAAACAAGAACAATCACCCCATTAACTAGGTGAAAAACGACCCTCATGCCTTTTTTGTTAGGGTTGGTTGTCAGAGCGCCAATTTTCTTATGTATTTCCCTATAAATACTTATGTAATATTTTATTATGAATAAAATAAACAGGTTCTATTATATAACATTTCTTTATATATAGTAAAGATATAATTAACTTTAGAATGATTAGTTATGATACAATTGCAAAAGCGTCGTAACTGACTTTGAGTTGTATCACAACAATATCATTTCTTTAACAGTTTCTAGTCAATGATTACTGTAGGCACTGTATTTTTGCATATAAGTCCCGATGATGAGTCTCACATGGAGACACTAACTCTTTAAATTGTGAAAGTCGCGGGAAACGTACATCGGAATGGAAGAGGCAGATATTGACATTTTATTGGATTTAATTCGCTTGTTTCACTTCGGGTTAACTTGTTGGACCTCTATTTTAAAACACATCCTTAGCCCAAACCCCTGCAAGTCACACACCAAGCCAACACATCACCAAACCACACACCAAGCCCACCAAAATAAGCCAAAGCCCACGCCCAAGAGACCAAACCCCACGCCCAAAACCTTCCCAAAATAACAAAATCACACATTAAACACATGCTAAAATAAATAAAATCACCTTCCCTAATTAAAAGATACAAATCAAATCTCATCAAATATTTTCCTAATCCAATTAAATTACATTCCCTAATTAAAATCAAATCATACCCCTAATCAAAAGAGAAGAAATCAAATCAAATTAAAAGACATTCCTAATTAAAAGATATCCCCATAAATACACAAATCCTTTCCCTATTCGCATAAGGAAAACCCCAACCCTTTGCCTATAAAAAGAAGCCTTCACCAACCTTTTCAACGGTAGCTGAGACTCACAAAAAAAATTAACAAAAACAAGAAGAATAAACCTTATAGCCTTCACACCAAAGCCCCATCCAAATCTGCCCATTCACGCACTCCCTAAACCATAGCCAAACTCAAAAAATAAACACTGCCTCAACAGCCCATTACCATACACCTACGCCACCTGCCTTCAACCACTCACGTAAGGCACCTTCAATTCAATGCCACATAACCTTCAACTCATGTTCATCAGCCTCACGTAACAGCCTCACTCACGCACCCTCAACTTCACTCCACAAGCTACATTGGACACGCAACAAATCTCCCTTCACGACAGTGGCCTTGCCTTCACGCAGTTTGCCCTTCAGCATGTCATTACTGCCCCTCATTCTTCATGCACAGCGCAGCCACGTGATACATACAGCCCACAAACTGCCTACGCCTAGCTCACTCACGCCACTTGCCCTCAACTCCACTCACGCCCCTTCACCACACCTACAAACCACAACACAATCTGCCTTTATTCAAGCCACAATCTACCCCTGAAATAGTCCACCAAAACACCCCCAAATACTGCACAAACAGTCCCCAAATTAACCCAAAACAGTCCAGTTTTTTACTGTATAAAACCCCGTAAATTTTGCCCAGTTTTTACCACAAATTCTGCCCAGTTTTACCTGCAAAACCCCAAAAATTGCCTAGTCAAAAACCCCGCAAACAGTCCAGTTTTCTGCCCAAAAAAACTGCATTATTTTGGCCCCTAAAACTGTCCAAAACCGCCCCGTAAAACCCGAACACCGTAAGCCAAAATAGTCCCGCATCACCGCAAAACAGTAAGCCTATACCGAGACCAAAAACAGTTGTAAAATGGAGTAAAACAGCAGCCCAAACAGTGAAGCAGCGAAGGAGAACGTTAAACCAGTGAACCGAAGGAGTTACAGAGCATCAACCCTTCCGACAACCGAGTACTGTACTTCTGAGAGACAACTTAAGAAGTTAGACCTGAGGGCACCTTTTTGTTTGTTCATCCTGAATTTTTTTATTTATTTTCTTAATTTATTCCGTATGAGTATTGTTGATTGGTGTATGCTATGATTTTCGGATGAATGGAATATGTGTTCTCTCTTGCAGTATATCGGATGGAAATCTAGACGTAAATCCGTAGTCGAATTTGAATGTACGGTAGTACGGTCTGCACTCGGGATACAATGCCACATACCCCTTGAGAGACACACATATTTCGTTTCATCCAACCTTGTATTCGAGCATGATTTAGTCTAGTATGTTCTTTATTCCTTAAGCATTATTGGGTCGTTAGTACGTTATTTCATGTTGTATGTTATAGTTATTTTCTTTGGCAATAGGAATTTAATTTACCTTTATGTTTAGATTTTTATTTATTCGTTTGTGTTTGATGATTTAATATGCTCATGAGATTATTATGTGATATCGTGTGTTTGCCATTGTGACGACTTACTTTTAAAGCATGCAAACTTAGACATAGGATTTATTTTTATGAATGTGAACTAGATCTAGGTTATTCTTGGATATATATATATGTTGCGTAGATTCGGTTAAGTTATTGCACTAATCATTTCATTACAAGTGGCATAAGTAAGGGACTATTCCAAACCCAACGGTTTGAGGTCTTCCTTTGCGAGGGGTGAGTGCGGCCTTAAATCTTTGTCTCAGTTCACACTGGGTGGTGACTCCATTTTATTCTCCGGATTAGTTCCCCATGAGCTATTTCGTACTCCCGACTAAGCCGCGAGCCTAGAACAGCGTCGTCGATTTATGTGTCATATAATTACATTACTTGGTCATTATGTAAAGCCGCTGGAGACTCGTATAGATATATAGGTATTTATATCAGATAAACATTGAACGACTCACCGAAGATTCTTAATAGATTCTACACCAACGTCAATAAGAATCATCTCTGGTTGAGTAGCAAAAAGATTTTTTGACATGAGATACCACTGTGGATATATGAGATATCCTTCACACTTTGTCGGCAGTCACATCACTGACCTATTAAAGTTAGACCTCCGTATGTCAGTTGGGTGTTGACTGATCCTCAGGATACAATGTGTATGTCAAGATAGAATCCGTCAACTCTGTGTACAGAGCATATATATTCAATATGGAATTAGTAATATGTTAAATCCATGGGCTCGTGGTACACTGTAGAAGTAAGTTCGAAGTATTATTAAGAGATTGCTAATAGAAACGTCGACATGATCATATCTATAGAGATTTGATGTTTATATCTATATCGTTGGAATAATCTGGATACTTGTGATGGATAGATTATACATATGTAATGACCTCGACCTGTATGGTTCAGTGAGTTTATTCATGTTTGTCATAATTTACGGGTGGGTAGATTATGGACACGAAATTGGACTTCATGACATATATGCCTGAACCTAGAGAGTCTCACTAATGAAATATACTCGTAAGGTACTAGGGCTACTTTTATGAATAATATTGATTATTTATAAATCGTTTAACTGTTAAATAAAAGATACATGCAAAATGACCTTTTGGTCATTTTCTAATTCATGTGTATTTGTATTTAATGTATGATTTTATATAAAAAAAAAAAAAACACATTAATTAAATGTCAAATTATGATATTTGACATATATCATTAATATATGTATTTTAGATTTAAAGTAAATATAATACATATATTTGAGATATTAATATTTAATTAATTAATTAATTGTTTAATTATTAAATGAGTAATATAATTAAAATATAAATATCTACCATTATGATAAAGTTAGGAATGTTATTTTGTGTATAAGTTTGATTTTATAATTAAATGAAAAGGTTATCAAATTGATTTTGACTTCTTTTATTTGTTAAAAAACAAAATATCTTTTTTTTCCTTAGCCAAATTCAGCCATGACCTAGAACTATATAAGGTTTCTTTTTTCATTTGCTTTAAACTTTAGGTTAAGCCTCCAAAGTTACAAAAGGAAAGTTCAGAGAAAAATTTAAGTGTTAAAGAAGAAAAGTGAAGAAAATTTTAATTTGTGTAAGTTTTTCTTACTTTCTTTTAACTAGAAAATTGTTTCTATTGTTCTAAGCTACAACATGTGTTACATGAAAGTTTTTTTTTACTCTCTTGATTTTGTAATAAATGTGTTGGAAGTTTAATAAAAGATGTTTGCATGTATGTTTAACAAGGTATGCTTATAAATGGTGTATAAGCACACTTTTGATCATTTGATAATCTTGTTGTCATTCTAGAGCTATTAGGCCACTCGTTGATGTCCTAGAATTGTTCCTGAGTTGTTTCAAAGTGGTGAGACTTGTTTGGTGTTGTAGAGATTTGATTAAAGTGTTGGATTTGGTTAATTTTAGTTAATTTTCTTAATTGGATTAATTTGAGAAATTAGGATTTATACCTCCACCAAAATTGGGGATTTTCATATTTGTGTTGTATAATGATGTATATAAGATGTAAAAAAATATTTGGTGTTGATTGGAAATCATTCAAATTTATTTTGAACAAATTTGGACTAAAATATATATAAAAAAAAAAAAATTGAAACTTTTATGATGGATTCGGCAATTGCAAGATTTTTTGTGTTGTGAGTTGTATTTTGATGTATATGATATGTACAAATCATTTTGATATTGATTTGAAATCACTTAAATTTGTATTTAACAAATTAGGACTAAAATGATCAAAATATAAATTATTCGGATCTTACGACAAATATGAGAAAATCTCATTTTAAAATTCAATTTTTAAGTATTGAGTAATTATAATAAATGACTTTATTTTAATTGCCTAAGAAAAATTATTTAAATCGGAAAAATTTATTTTTCCACGTTCCACTGCGTTTACCCCTAAAATTCCCAACAAAATGGTATCAAAGCGAGTCTGATTCCGAACACATGATATGATTATGCCTTTAAATTTAATGTTTAATCTAATTTTTACTTTATGCATGCATGTATTTATTTATTTTGATTAAATAAAATGATAAACATCTTTTACGGAAATTCGCTATTGTTAATAAGGTTTTGTGTTTAATATGTATTTGATGCATGTTACTTGGTCTGTCTTGTCAATACATCTTATGGATAAATAATCTATGACTATTTCTGAGAACATGCCAAAGCTGTGAGGATATAGCAATAGGAATTTATCTATACCAGATATATTTATGATATTAGGTAAATGCAAGCGAAAATTGAATCTTAAACTTAGCAAAGCTGTCAAGGTTACGCAAGTATCTTGAATTTATCATTGACAAGTTTAACCTTGATACGCCTTCTTGTAAATATGCCAAAGCTGTCACAACGAGAAACGACCATGACCGAAACACGAGTCACTGGTATCTAATGAATATACGTAAGTGAGAACGTGTCAAAACTATAAGTTGAAATAAATTCATGGGGTCCACTTTTTACTATTGTATTTAATTTGATTATTGCTTGTTATATATTCTGTTTGGGATTACAGTTTTGCATGAAATAGTGGGAAAGATATTTTTAGATTAAAAATCTATGATATGTTTAATGCTTATGATATTATATGAAACTGTTTTTTCTGCTAATCATTTATTCGCTATCTATTTGATAGAGCTACTACGGTGGCTTGATCAGTGGTAAACACACACATTACGCAAACACACATATCGCTTAAGTAGTATAAAATATATCGATCTCACGAGAACTTAATACCTAAGCTATCTATTTATGAAGCAAAATATCTACGAGTATATAATTGATTAATTGTTGGTTGGATGATTATTTTTGTCTAAAACAAGTAAATAAAAACAGTGTGAAAGTAAATTAAAGGAAATATCAATATTATAAAGCTATTTAGGATTGTGAATCCTTCCAATCTCTTTTAAAGATGATCTCATATTTGTGCAATATATCGGTTTATTAACCTGAAATATGAAGATATGAAAAAGCCTCTTCCGATGATCAGATGCAAACACCCAAAATGACCCAATTAACTATATTTTTATGTTAACCAAGTTACCTGAGTTCATTAAGTTCAAGTTCCAATTATGGGTACCCTCGCCCAATAGGTATATTTCTATCCTGTAAGGAAATCTACCTAAGAGACATTTACCCCTAAGTGAGATCGTGAGCTATTGAGTTTAAGATTAAACCTAAAATCCATTTTCCAAGTTCATTTTAAGTTTAATAAATCAATCTTATTAATGGCCAGTTAACACGAAGCATTAAGACTAAGGCTCAATAAATAAACCAATATACTACCCAAGGCATAAAATAACCATTTATAAAATGGTGATATTGGAATTCATCACAACCCCAGATATGGTATTTAGTTACAACACATATCTAGGACTATTAAAAACTTAAATAAAGAAAATGAAATAAAGTAAAACTTGAAATTAAAAAGATAAAATTAAACAATAAAATAAAATACTAGGGTTAGAGGATCCACTTTTATTATTTCTAATTTAGATATCTCTCTTATTATAATATATAAATTGCATGACATTACCAACCGACCATATAGGTAGTATCCTGATTAAGTCAATTTTATGATTAATTCCAATCGACCATAAAGGCGGTATCTCATTAAGTCAGGTTAAAATCAATTTATTTAAGTCCAACCACCCTTCCCATTAAGTCAGATTAAAATCAATTTATTTAAATCCAACCGACCATGAGGGCGGTATCCCATTAAGTCAGGTTTTCAGATAGTTTATTTATTATAAATAAGGGAGATTAATCTAAATTATAATAATAAAAGCTTTACCTTTCACCCCAGCTGAGGGAAGTTACTTACTCATATTGAAAGTAAAATAAAGAAAGATCTATTGCTTAAAAGAAAATTAAATACAAGAAAGATGTAAATAAATAAACAAGATACAATCTTCTTAGTATTCTTAAGGAAATCCCCAAAAGAATGAATGAATTTTCCTTCTTATTTCGGCCTCAATTTATAGGCAAAATTTTACCCTGCGCACCGTTGATGCTTGACACGTGTACGCAGTTTGCTAAGATGATGACAAATGGATGTCGGTAGAAATCATTTGCTCGACATCGTGATGCGTGAAGGCTTGAGCTGCTGACATAAGAAATGATGCGTGTCGACATACTGAATTATTATGCTGACATCATGATGACATGCGATGACGCAAGTGCTGACGTGGCGATGACGAGTGTTTGCAGAAAAGTAATTGAGGCTGACGTCATGATGACGTGTATCGCTCAAGTAATATAAAAATATCAATCCCACGAGGACTTAATTTTACTGTTGTTATTAATTATTGAAACTATTTATTGACATGTATCTAATTAAAGGGAGAAGAGAATGATTGCTGATTGGTTAATTGAATGTGGATTTGCTAATTAAATAAATACACAAAAGAAAATACTAAGGAAAATAAACAATAGACACAAATATCTAGGGTTATGATTCCACACAATATTATTCTAATGAAGAATTGATTCTCTTATATATGTGTAATAAATCAGTTTGTTAACTTGGAACACAAAGATATGCAAAAGCCTCTTCCGATGGTTAGATGCAAACACCCAAAATAACCCAATTAATCATATTCCTATATTAACCAAGTTACGTGAATTCATTAAGTTCAAGTTCCAATTGTGGCTACCCCCCACCTGACAGGTATATGTCTATCCTGGAAGGAAACTACCTGAGGATCATTTGCCCCAATGTGATATCATGACCTATTAAATCTAAGGCTGAAACCTAAAATCCTTTTCCAAGTTCATTTTAAGTTTACCCCATCAATATTATTAGTGATTAGGAAACAAGAAGCATTAAACTTAAGATTTAATAAACAAACTAAAGCATTACTCATAATATAATTAAATCAATTATTAAGTATGTGAATATTGTGTTTCATCAATTCCCTATATTAAAAATAAAATGTTGGGGGTTAGGGGATCCACCTATACTATTTCTAATTTAGAAATCTCTCTTATTATAATATATAAATTTGCATGATATTACCAACCAACCATATATGGGGTATCCTGATTAAGCTAGATTTTGAATTTATTCCAACCGACCATAAAGGTGGTATCCAATTTAGTCAGGTTAAAATCAATTTAATTAAGTCCAATCGACCATAAAGGTGGCATCTTATTAAGTCAGATTTTAAGATAATTTATATATTATAATTGATTAGCGGAAAATATATAACTATTTACCGCTCATTTTACTTAATATTTTATATAGTTTCTCGAGTTTTATGAATATTTTGATGTGTTTTAGTTTATTTTATAGATAAAATAAAATCGGGACTCAATGGAATCATTCATGAAGAAATATGGAACAAATAATGATAAAAAATGGACTTAACATATCGATTTTGAAGGTTGGAAACTTGAAATGGCGTTCTAACGAAGTACAATTTCAGAAATTTCAACTTTGCGCAATTTTCGTATTTTGGCCATATCTTTTTACTCCGATATTGGATTGAGATAATTCAAGTTCCAAATTAAAGAAGATGCAAAGATCTACAACTTTGATGATTGTAAGAATTTCGAATTCTGAGTTTTTCATGATCAAAATGATGAACAATCGAAAATTATGTTATGTTTAATTACTAAAGTCATTATCAAAAAAATAAAATAAAAATAAAAATTGTCAAACTTCATGTTCGGTGGAGTGTTTTGTGCCATGTTTGGTGCTATATGCGGTGGAGTGTTTGGTGGAGAAATTGATGGAAGCCTTTTTTTGCCTATAAACACCAAGCCATTTCATTTGTAAATTTCATGTTTTTCTTAGGTTTTTGTAAGGAATTTAAGGATTGCATCTTGTTTATTTATTTTTTTATAATTTAAATTATGTATTTTTATTTTCATTAATAGTAGTAGTTTCTTTTCTTTTCTTTTCTTTTATGTTTTCTAGTTAGATTTCCACTGGGGGAAGGGTGCAGCTTTTATTATTTTAGTTTAGATCAATCTCCCTTAATTATAATATGGAAATTATAATTTAAATTAAAAGATTACCGCCTTAATGGCTGGTTTTATTTATTTGACATATATGACACCGCCTATATGGCCAGTCTTTAGGTGACAAATGATTACCGCCTATATGGCTAGTTTATGGAAAAATAATAACACCGCCTTTATGGTCGGTTGGACTTAATTGAAAATCTGACTTAATGAGGATACCGCCTATATGGTTGGATTGGTAATATCACTGATAATTTCTATATTATAATAATGGAGATTTCTAAATTAGAATTAGTAAAGGTGGATCCCCTAACCCCCATTATTTTATTTTTTTTCTAGGGAAGTGATGAAACATAATATTGACATATTTAATAATTGATTTAATTATATATTGGGTAATTTTTTAGTTTGTTTATTGAATCTTAAGCTTAATACTTCTTGTTGCCTGATCACCAATAAGATTGATGTGGTAAACTTAAAATGAACTTGTAAAAGGGATTTTAGGTTTCAGCATTAGATTTAATAGCTCATGATCTTCATCGAGGATAGATAACCCTTTAATAGATTTCCTTACAGGATAGGAATATACATGTCGGGCAGCAGTAGCCATAATTGGAACTTGAACTTAATGAATTTATGTAACTTGATTAACATAGGAATATGATTAATTGGATTATTTTGGGTATTTGCATGTGACCATCGGAAGAGGCTTTTGCATATCTTCGTGTTCCAAGTTAGCAAACTAATTTATTGCACATATATAAGAGAATCAATTCATCATTAGAATAATATTGTGTGGAATCACAACCCTAGATTTTTGTGCCTTTTGTTTATTTTTCCTTTGTATTTTCTTTTGTGTTTTTATTTATTTATTTAGCAAATCCACATTCAACCAAACAAAAGCAATCAATCCCTTCTCCCTTTAATTAGATACATGTAATAAATAGTATCAATAATTAATAACAACAATAGAAATTAAATCCTCGTGAGATCGATATTTTTATACTACGTGAACGATACGTGCACTTGTATTATACATGTGTGATTACGACGGTCAATAATTTAAGGGAGATTATATAAATTATAATAATAAAAGATTAACCCTTCCCCCACCAAAAAAATCAACTACTAAACATAAAAGAAATATAAAGTAAATAAATTAATATTGCTACTAGAAATAAAAATACATAATTTAAATTATAAAACTGAAACAAATAAGTTACAGTCCTTAGATCTTTATTAAAACCTTAAGGAAAGTAAGAAAATTCTAAATGAAATCAACTTGAATTTAGAAGCAAAACTTTGGTTCACGAGTCGCGACGTAAAATGCTTTGTTCGTCGCGACACGCCATTGATTGTTGACACTTGTACGCATTTTACTGAGATATTGACACATGGATATCAATAGAAATTGTTCACTCAACATAGTGACACGTGAAATTATGCGCATCGCGACGCTAATGTTATGCTAACGTAAGTAAAGACGCGTGTCGGCAGAGTGAATTATTGTGCTGACATCATGATAATGTAAGTGTTGACATAGCACTGACGTGGCAATGATGAGTGTCGATAGCACAGTAACCACGACTGACATCATGATAACACGTGTCGGCAGCAGGATTATGTTAGTGTGTCGCGATGCAGAAGTTGTTCGCGTCGCGATGTGAAATTCCAAGTTTTCCCTTTTGTCCGTTTTTCATCGTTTTAGCCCCAAGTTGATTCCATTGAATCCCAAAACTTTATTTATCTGTAAAATAATAAAAAACACATCAAAATATTCATAAAACTCGAGAAACCATACAAAATATTAGGTAAAAGGGGCGGTAAATAGTGATATATTTTACGCTCATCAGGCTCCTTCAAACAACCCTTTACTCGTATGCTTGATATGAAAAAGCTCAAGGGCACTAAGAACTTTGCAGACTGGATATTGATTTGAGGATTGTCCTTGGATCTGAGAAGCTGGGATATATACTGAAGGGTCCACCCACTGTTATATCTATAGATGCATCACCATAAGAGATTGAGACTTTCCAGAAATGGAAAGATGATGATTTAAGGGTTAAATCATACATTCTCAATTCTCTAGCTTCTGAACTGAAGAGGCAATACTTTGAGATGCATGATGCTTATAGCATGATAACACAATTCCATGAATCGTTCATGAACTAAGAACGGGTCTTGATTTCTAAAGTAGCAATGGAACTGAACTGTTCCATTCTAAACTTGATGAGGGATAGGCTGTGAGCACACATGTGCTGTTGGACAGTTATGACCCATAGCGTCACTGTTTGTAAAAGACATTGTATTTTTGTACAAAATTAACTATGTTATAATGAAATTGCCTTTTACCGTTTTGTAATCTATTTACTTTGATATATAAATGGTAAAAGTCCTTATGATTAGTTCCGGATTGAGATGATATGAGACAGTATCAATCCATAAAGATTTAATCATTAAACGTCCCTAGTCGTAGTATTATCGAGATTGGACATCGATAATACAGAATAGACTAGTATTGCACTTGTGCGTGTTGTGAGGGCATAACGGCATAGTTCTCATATATTTAAGTATTGGATACTTATGTAAGTGCGATAGGAGGTCGTATTTTACCGATGTTACGGAAAACAGCTTCGCTCTGGATAGACCCCGCGGAATCCCATTGGTAGTATGTCTATGTGTCTATGGGAGTCCGCTTCAGGGTAGGTGTATTTGGTCTTAACTTGAGACTTGCATCGCTAATACTTGCGACAATCGATACGCTTTGGTTTTGGTCATCCAGGACTTTGACAGGTTCTGTGTATGCCTCTTCTGAATTTATTGAGAATCGTAGTGTATTGGATGTGATATCAAGACAGAAGTATCACTTCAGTCATATGGAGATGATGATCACGCAGGGATTCAGAACTGGTTCTCTATTGTGTTGCAACCATCGGGATAATATGACAAGGTCATGATTATTCGATTCAAATAGACTAGTTGCTTGATAACTGATATGTGCTTCGTACGGGGCAGACACTATTTCAGCCTCAGGCCTTGCACGTGACATATGATACTGGATTGATATACACAATACTACGATATACTACGCCTGATATAGATCGTATATTCCATTAAGAATATTTCTGGAGAATTGGGTAGGCATGGCGCTTTGCTAGAAGCCAACCTTGTCTTGTAAATCGGTAAAAACATAGTACAAGGTGCGTCCGTGTTTGGATAGTCCGACGATCGGATTTACTACCAACATATCCAGGGATCTCTTGGGTCGCTTCCTGAAGATTCACAGATGACGTATGATTCGAACTTTATTAATCTGAGATTAATTATGGAGAGATTTTATCTGGGATAAAATACTATTTGAAGAGAGAGAAATATTAATTTGGAATTAATCGACAAAAATAATATATTCGATATATTAAACGAAATTAGATTTCGACGCGGAATTAAAATTGGATTTTAATTCGGGCAAAAGAGTTAATTTAGAATTAATTCATTAGCGACGTGAAAAGTAATTTCGCTAGGCATAATTATTTAATTACGTCGCGATGAAAGTTCGTTAATTTGGAATTAGCAAAACCGAGCCCGGAAGTATTTGCTGGCCCACTCATATTTTGAACCGAGTGAGGTCCACAAGTCAAATCGCAAGTCACATCACTTGTCACTTTAGTGATAGATGTCTTGTCACTTTAGTGATAGATGTCTTGTCACTTTTTGGTGAGTGACATGCAGTCACTATTCATGAAAGAATTGGTTGTGAGCATTTAATGACAATTTGGAGCCAAAAATTTAGATTTTGACTTTGGAAGCATATACCAAATATTTGGTAATAGATTTTCATTATTATTGGTTTTAGAAAACAAAAGAAAAACACAAGATTTTCTCTCTCTCTCTTCTCACAATGAGCTCTCAAGGACAAAGGAAGATTCATTTTCTTTCTTTTATTGCTAGCACAAAATAGAATCATACAAGGTGTTAGGGAAGCTAATCTTAGAGCTTGGAATCCTTAAAAGGTTGGAGCTTGTTCATCTTCTTCAACAAATTCAAGCCTTGGCCAAATCCATCATAGTACAAGGAGAAAATTTTATTGATCATCACATCCTAAATCCGGTCTTTGTAAGTGTGATTCCGCCATACTTCTTAGTTGTATTCATTCATTTCTATGCTTAATATGATCTTGGGACTAACCTAGAAACCCAACAATGGTATCAGAGCCATTTTGAGCATGAAATGAACTTATGGTAAAATTTGGGTAAATTGATTTTGAGCATGTTTTGACTAAATTACTTGTTTGAGCATGCTTGTGAATGGATAACTTAGAGTTATTTGTAATCAATTTCATGAAATATTGATTGGATCAAAATTTTGCCCAATACTAGGCTTGGCCGAATACTACTTACCCTTATAAGTCATGGTATTTTTTATTTCTTTGATCATTGGATGGCTTGAAGTAATTGGGTAATGTTGATTTAAAATTCAATCGGATTGAAAATGAAATCGGACATGAAAAACCCTACATTACCGTGAGTGAAGAAGCATGTAATGAGATGATTTTTTGAATCAATATGTTGGACATGTGTTGATGATGAAAAGTATGATTAATGGTTAGATTAGTATTTTGGAAATATTGATTTAAAATATTAATCATGGCTTAACACTTTAATTAATTAAATTAAGAAATTTGGAATATTGAAATTTGATTAATTGGGCTTGATTTAGAATTGGGCTTGAAATTGTTGTATTTGGGCATAATGGGCTTGGTTGGGCCAAGTTGATTTAGGCCAATTGGATTGGATCCATATTGGGCCTAAATCATTCCATTAAGTCCAAATATGACAAATGGGTTGAAAACTTTAATTGGGCGTAATGGGCCTAAATTGGTTTCTTGGCATATAAGGGTGATTCCTTAACTTGGGCCTTGGTATTTGGGTTTGACCCATAATGACCAAAGTCCATGCCTTATGAAATCAATTGAAAGCCCATTGAACTTTAATTAAGGAACATTGGATGTTAATTGGGCTTTGAGACTCATTAAGATTAGATTTGGAATCTAAGTCGTTAAACCGCATTAAAAAGTGTAGTCTTTTAATTTAGAATTAAAAATTGGATTTAATTAAGTAGTTCGATTTAGTTCGAGAATTCGTACTTTGAGTACTTATTCCAAACGAGTTGGACTCGCGTAAATCAAATCATTGTTTGAACATTGGATGATCATTAATATTCAAAGATTAATTAATTTGATTAGATTGATTGAATAACATGCTTGAATGAATACATGGATGTGATGAATGAATAGCGTATATTGGATGGATATTAGAAGGGAAATGGCAATTTTGGAAATTATTATAAATTTAGAATTTATTAAATTGGACCTGCGTGTCCAGCCTTATCTCTCATTGATTCTTTGTATTCTCTTCTCACCTAATTCCCTTAAATATTAATGAGGTTTCTCTTATTGTATTATGTAATTAGGTAGAAGTAGAATAGTGCTAGCCGGGGAGAGGAAATTGAGTGATTTGTTCTAAGAACAATATGTTAAATATCCATCCGTATATCGTTATTAATTTACTTTTCGCTCCTTATTATGCTTTTAGAATGCATGCTTAAGGGTGAATGATGAGACCTTAATAAAGATAATTAATTGGTTGCCAATTACACGAAAAACCCTCAAAATATATTAAGCGTTTGTCCTTCCATTGAGTGATTCTTACTCAAGATCCAAAGTTGGCATTGGTTTGTTGGCCAAAGTCAAGACCTTTGTCAATTGCGGATGTGTTTGAATCATGAAGGCTTTATTCCACATCGGTGTCTTGTCCAAGTTGTGATTTGTTGGCCAAAGTCAAGATCACTTCTTATCCATCGACATTCATTATTTCATCAAAATTATTTTATTAGTTGGACTAATATAATGTTATTTTTCTTGTAACAGTTAGACTGTACCCAAATATCGTTGATTAGATAGTTGGACTATCGTAATCAAGATGATGGGAAAGGGAAATATCCGAGACATTTTCATGGGCCAAAATGTCTTCAAGGGCACAAACTTTTCCGATTGGGAAATGAATCTGAGGATAGTCCTTGGATCCGAAAGGCTGCTATATACTATAGAGACACCTCTTGGGCCTAAGCCCAAACCTGATCAGTTACTTGAGCTGGAGCTTTGGAAGACTCACAGCGATGACAACTCTACTGTTCAGTCTATTATGCTTGCTGCTATGACTCATCATTTCCGTCGACAAAATAGGGACTTGGATCCCTATAACATGTTGGCGAGGTTGCACGATCTTCACCGATCTAACCGTAGATCGCAGAGATATGAGTTACAGAAGAAGCTTCGTACACGTATGTCAGAAGACATGTCTATTGAGTCCCATGTGGCATAGATGATAGCTGACATGACGAGCTGACTCAGATGGGGATAGTCTTAGAGGCTGAGACTACCATAGATTTGATCTTGCAGTCTCTCCCCGACACTTAGAGAGAGTTCATCATAAACTATAACCTGATGAACCAAGATGATACTCTTGAAGAGTTGTTGTCAATTTTGAAGGAAGCTGAGAATGAGCTTCTCAAAGGCAATAAGCACGAGGCGCACTTTGCTTCAACATCTCAGTCTCACAAGGCTTGGCCTAAGGCGACTGGTGGTGTTAAAAAGAAGAAGCATAATAGAAAGGGCAATGCCAAATCGTCAAAGGCTTCTGGGAAGCCAACGGGGTCACTGGAAGCGTGACTGTCGCGAGTACAAGGCACTCTAGAAGGAGATTAAAGCGGGCAAGGCACCAGCTTCAGGTATGTTTGTTATTGAAATAAACATGACTACTTATAGTTTTAAAAATTAGATTTTTGATTCTAGTTGTGGTACTCACATATGTACTGATATGCATGATCTGCGGATTAGCAGGAAACTGGCCTCATGGGAGATTGATCTACACGTCGGAAATGGGGCACCAGTCACCGTTTTGGCCGTTGGCACTTTTGTTTTAAAACTGCCCTCAGGGCATGTACTTGAACTAACAGACTGTTATTATGTACCGAGTTTGACTAGGAATATTATTTCTGTATCTATGTTAACCCAATATGGGTATAATTTTGTATTCAGGAACACTGGGTGTTTTGTGTATAAAAATGATGTAGAAATTTGCACTGCTATTGCAAATAATGGTCTTTATATTTTGAATATAAATCAATCTCAAACATATAATATAACAAACAAAAGGCTTAAAATGAGTAACAAAGATTAAACTTATATATGGCACTGTCGTCTGGGACACATAAACAAGACTCGTATATCCACACTTTCGAAGAGTGGGTACTTGGATGGATTTGATCCAAATTCATATGACGTCTGCGAATCTTGCTTATTAGGCAAAATGCCTAAATCACATTTTAGCGATAAAGGTGAACGCGCCACCGAACTGTTAGTCCTCATTCATAGTGACGTATATGGGCCCATGTCTAGCCAGGCTAGAGGTGGATACGAATACTTCATAACCTTTACGGATGATGCATCGTGTTATGGTTATGTGTATCTTATGAGACACAAGTCAGAAACTTTTGAGAAATTCAAAGAGTTTCGACACGAAGTTGAAAAACAGACCGACAAGAGTATAAAGACATTACGGTCGGACCATGGTGGTGAATACTTGAGCAATGAGTTTCTAGATTACTTAAAAGAATATGGTATTCTTTCACAGTGGACTCCTCCTGGAACACCGCAATTAAACGGTGTGTCCGAACGGAGAAACTGAACTTTGTTGGACATGGTAAGGTCTATGATGAGTCACACAGAGCTACCTATTTCCTTCTGGGGATATGCATTAAACAGTGCAATTCTTATTTTGAATAAGGTTCCGTCAAAGTCTGTTCAACAGACTCCGTATGAGATATGGACTGGAAAGAAACCAGGTTTCTCATTCCGGAAGATTTGGGGTTGCTGGGCATACGTCAAACGTTTGGAAGGTACCAAACTTGAACCCAAATCAGATAAATACCTATTCGTAGGATATCCTAGGGAAACCAAAGGATATTACTTCTATCACCCACGAGAGAACAACGTATTTGTTGCTCTACATGTGGTTTTCCTTGAGAAGGAATTCCTAAACACAGTGGTTAGTGGAAGGAAAGTAGAACTCGATAAAAGTCGGAGTGATACTGTTCTTGGCATAGAATCCTCAACGGAACAAGAACAATCCATCCGGGATGAGACTGTACCACAATCTTTTATTACACAAGGACCGCGTAGGTCGGAGAGAGTCAGAAAATAACCTGAGAGGTATGGGTTTCTGATCTCACCTCATATAGATATTAATCTTATCGAGGATAACGAACCGGCTACGTATGAGGAAGCGATACAAGATATCGATTCCGCTTTATGGTAAGAAGCCATGAAGTCCGAAATGGATTCCATTTACACCAACCAAATTTGGACACTGGTTGATGCACCAAAAGACGTAAAGCCTATTAGTTGCAAATAGGTCTTCAAGAAGAAGACCGACATGGATGGCAATATACAAACGTACAAAGCTAGGCTTGTAGCGAAATGGTATCGTCAACGACATGGTGTCGATTACGACGAAACTTTATCACCCGTTGCCATGATTAAATCCATTCGGATAATGCTTGCTATTGCTGCATATTTCGATTACGAGATATGACAGATGGCCGTTAAAACCGCTTTCCTTAAGGGAAACCTTTTGGAGGATGTTTACATGCAACAGTCTGACGGTTTTATCATGCCTAGACTTGCAAACAAGGTTTGTAAGTTAAATCGATCCATTTATGGATTGAAGCAAGCATCGAGGTCTTGGAACCAACATTTTGATGAGATCATAAAATAATATGATTTCATTCAAAATGAAGATGATCCTTGTGTATATAAGAAGGTTAGTGGGAGAGCACTGACTTTTATTGTCCTTTATGTTGACGATGTATTGCTTATTGGCAATGATATTCCCATGTTAACGTCGGTGAAAGCTTGGCATTCATTGAAATTCTCCATGAAAGATCTGAGAGAAGTAGCCTTTATTCTAGGAATAAAGATCTATAGGGATAGATCTAGAAAGCTGCTTGGACTCTCCCAGAGTACATACATTGACAAAGTGTTGAAGAGATTCAACATGGATAAGTCAAGAGGGGACTGTTACCAGTGTCACATGGCGTCTATCTATCTAATGACTGTTGGGGTTGGTGCTCACAGCGCCAATTCCCGGTTGTATTCCTTGTAAATACTTTTGTAAAACAATATTATTATGAATAATATATGCAGTTTCTTTATAATGAATCTTATAATATGGTAAAGACGTAATGACCCTAGAATGATTAGTCATGATACAGTTGCAAAAGCGTCGCAATGGGCATTGACAAGTATCATGACATTGTCATTCTCAGACAGTTCCTGGTCAAGGTTTACACTGCTTGGTCAGTAAAGTAAACCCGTTGAGACCGGTACAAGTCGTATACTGGAATATATATTCCAATGGTTTCTCAATGAACCATAAGTCTTGGAGACTGGTATAGACCTGTAGGTGTTTATAGCGGATAAACACTGAACGACTCACGAAGATTCTTAATGGATGGTACACCAACGTCAATAAGAATCTTCTTGGGTTGAGTAGCACTTGTGATTCTTAGACTTGAGATGCCATAGTGGGCACATGAGACATCCTCTACACTTAGATGGCAGTCACGTCACCGATCTATTTAGATCAGACCTCCGCCTGTTCGTTGGGTGTAGATAGATCCTCAGTGTGTCCTATGTGTGTCAAGATAGGATCGTCAGTTCTGTGTACCAGAGCATAGGTAGTCCATACAATTAGCAATAAGATAAATCCATGGGCCCGGGTAAAGTTTAGAAGCTAGTTCTAAACATTCTTATGAGAATTGCTAATAGAATAGTCGACTGGATAATCCCCATAGAGATTTGACGTTTACATCTATATCTCTGGGATAAATCCGGATACCTGTGACGGAGGAATTAAACATTTGCCATGACCTCGACCTGTATGATTCAGCCAGTTTATCCGTGATCGTCATAATTTATGGGTGGGATAAATTATGGACACGAAATTTGATTTCGTGACGGATACGGCTGAATCTAGAGAGTCTCAATAATGAAATAAACTCGTAGAGCACTAGAGCAACATTAATAAACAATACTGATTGTTTATAAAGTCATTTAAGGTTAAACGCAAAATACACGTGTAGGGACCCGATAGTCATTTACAAGATTATTGTGTATTTACATTTAATACTTGATTATTTTAAATACACATTAATAAATGTCAAATTGAGATATTTGACCTATATCATAATGAATGTATGTATTTAATATTTAATGTAAATATAATACATATATTGAGATATTTGTATTTAATTAATTAATTAATTATTTAATTGTTAAATGATTAATATAATTAAAATATAAATATCGTATATTTAGATATTTAATTTGTAATGATTAAAGTTGCATTAATTAAAGTAGATAAATATCTATAAAGCATATTTAGATATTTAATTTACTTTAACCAAATGCATTTGAAATGAAATTGAAATGAAAAATTTGGTATATGCTTGTTGTTGATTTTCGGCCAAGGCATTTCTTTGACAAGTATATATTTTTTCATTTGCTTTTCATTTCATTAACCTATACACTTTTACAAAGAGAGAGACACCATTGAAGGAGCCAAAAGAAAGCTTGAGAAAGAAAGTTAAACATCAAAAAGCTTGGATTTTTAGTAAGTTTTTTGACTTGCTATTAGTAAGGAATTTATTCCTTTGGTTCTAGGCTTTAATATTTGGATATTCTTAAGATGTTTCTTTCTTTGTTTCTTGTGGTTTTTGTTGATGGTTGTTTTGATGAAAGTGATATGCATGTATAATGAAGGAAGTGTTTAACTATTGTAGTAATAAACATTCTTTTAAGGTTTATGAAACCAAGTTGCTATTCTAGAGTTGTTGACCCACTCTTAAATGACCTAGATTTGATCTTGAGTTGTTTCATTGTGTTGAGACTTGAATTGGATGTAAGTTTGATGATTGAAGTAATTGATTTGGTGTATTTAGTCTAATTTGTCCAATTTGTTGAAATTGAGAAATTAGGGTTTATAACCAATTCTAAATTTGGGGATTTTGAGATATGTTGTGTATTTGAATGTGTATATGATACATATAAAGTTTCATGTTGATTGGATTTCATTTGGATGAGTTTTGAAGCATGAAATGACAAAAGGCACAAAATGCCCCCATATTGAAGCATTCGGCCAAGATATTAATTTTTGGAATTAATGTTGCTTTTGGTGTTTTGATGTTTTGAACATGCTAAGTTCATCTTAGAAATGATTTAGAATCATTCAAAATTGATTGGATCAATTTCGGACTAAAATGGACAAAATACCATATAAGGGTAATTTGGTAATTTCACTTGAATATGATTCAATTGAAATTTTATTTCATAATTTGATTATTGGAATGTTAAATAAATATGTTTATTTAATTAATCCGAGAAAAAGTTTTGAAATCCGAAAATACGATTTTCGCCGCTTCCGCTGCGTTGCCGGATTCACCCCGTAATAAAACCCCTTCAAGGACATGTGTCTTAAAAATCAAGATAAGATAGAAAACATGAGTCAGATACCGTTCGCCTCGGCAGTCGGATCGATCATGTATGCCATGATATGTACGCGACATGATGTCTCCTATGTTTTGAGCATGTGTAGTCGCTATCAGGCCGGTCCAAGTGAAGTTCACTAGATGGCGGTTAAGAATATCCTTAAGTATCTTAGACGAACTAAGGATGCTTTCTTAATCTATAGAGATGGAGAACTTGAGGTAATTGGGTATACCGATGCAAGTTTCCAAACCGACAAAGACGACTGCAAGTCGCAATCCGGGTACATATTTTATTTGAATAACGGAGTAGTAAGCTGGAAATCTTCCAAGTAAGAGACTGTTGCCAATTCAACAATAGAAACGGAGTATATTGCTGCAACTGAAGCAGCAAAAGAGGCAGTTTGGATCCGAAAATTCCTAATTGGATTAGGAGTAGTTCCGTTAGCAGCTGAGCCCGTTCCATTGTATTGTGACAATAACGGGGCTGTAGCGCAGGCTAAGGAACCACGGTCTCATCAACGATCCAAGAATGTTCTTCGATGTTTCCATCTGATATGTGAGATCATACATCGTGGCGATGTGAAGGTCGAGAAGGTCACATCAGATGACAACATTGAAGATCCGCTGACGAAAGTAATTCCTCAGCAAAAGTTTGAGCGACATGTACATAGTTCCGGTATTAGAAGCTTAAGTGACTGACTATAGGTCAAGTGGGAGATTATTGGACAGTTACGACCCATAGCGTCACTGTTTGTAAAAGACATTGTGTTTTTGTACAAAATTAACTATGTTACAATGAAATTGCCTTTTACCATTTTGTAATCTATTTACTTTGATATATAAATGGAAGAAGTCCTTATGATTAGTTCCGGATTGAGATGATATGAGACATTATCAATCCATAAAGGTTTAATCATTAAACATCCCTAGTCGTAGTATTATCGAGATTGGACATCGATAATACGAAATAGACTAGTATTGCACTTGTGCGTGTTGTGAGGGCATAACGGCATAGTTCTCATATATTTAAGCATTAGATACTTATACAAGTGCGATAAGAGGTCGTGTTTTACCGATAGTATGAAAAACAGCTTAACTCTGGATAGACCCCGCGGAATCCCATTGGTAGTATGTCTATGTGTCTATGGGAGTCCGCTTCAGGGTAGGTGTATTTGGTCTTAACCTGAGACTTACATCGCTAGTACTTGCGACAATCGATACGTTTTGGTTTTGGTCGTCCAGGACTTTGACAGGTTCTGCGTACGCCTCTTCTGGGTTTATTGAGAATCGTAGTGTATTGGATGTGATGTCAAGAAGGAAGTATCACTTCAGTCATATGGAGATGATGATCACACAGGGATTCAGAACTGGTTCTCTATTGTGTTGCAACCATCGGGATAATATTACAAGGTCAGGATAATCCGATTCAAAGAGACTAGTTGCTTGATATCCGATATTTACTTCGTACGGGGCAAACACTATTCCAGCCCCAGGCCTTGCACGTGACATCTGATACTGGATCGTTATACATAATACTACGGTATACTACGCCTGATATAGATCGTATATTCCATTAAGAATATTTCTGGAGAATTGGGTAGGCATGGCGCTTTGCTAGAAGCCAACCGTGTCTTGTAAATCGGTAAAAAGTAGCACAAGGTACGTACGTGTTCGGATATTCTGACGACCGGATTTACTATCAATGTATCTATGGATCTCTTAGGTCGCTTCCCGAAGATTCACCGATGACGTATGATTCGAACTTTATTAATCTGGGATTAATTACGGAGAGATTTTATCTGGGATAAAATACTATTTGAAGAGAGAGAAAGATTAATTTGGAGTTAATCGATAAAAATAATATATTTGACATATTAAACGAAATTAGATTTCGCCGCGGAATTAAAATTGGATTTTAATTCGGATGAACAAGTTAATTTAGAATTAATTCGTTAGCGACGTGAATAGTAATTTCGCTAGGCATAATTATTTAATTACGTTGTGACGGAAGTTCGTTAATTTAGAATTAGCGAAATCGAGCCTGGAAGTTTTTACGGGCCCACTCGTATTTTGAATCGAGTGAGGTCCACAAGTCACATCACGAGTCACATCACTTGTCACTTTAGTGATAGATGTCTTGTCACCTTTTTGGTGAGTGACATGCAGTCACTATTCATGAAAGAAGTGTTTGTGAGCATTTAATGACAATTTGGAGCCAAAAATTTAGATTTTGACTTTGGAAGCATATACCAAATATTTGGTAATAGATTTTCATTATTATTGGTTTTAGAAAACAAAAGAAAAACACAAGATTTTCTCTCATTCTCTTCTCACATTGCCGTGAGCTCTCAAGGACAAAGGAAGATTCATTTTCTTTCTTTTATTGCTAGCACAAACTAGAATCATACAAGGTGTTAGGTAAGCTAATCTTAGAGCTTGGAATCCTTAAAAGCTTGGAGCTTGTTCATCTTCTTCAAAAAATTCAAGCCTTGGCCGAATCCATCATAGTACAAGGAGAAAATTTTGTTGATCATCACATCCTAAAGTCGATCTTTGTAAGTATGATTCCGCCATACTTCTTAGTTGTATTCATTCATTTCTATTCTTAATATGATCTTGGACTAACCTAGAAACCCAACATGTGCTTCATTTGATCAATATGATCGAGCAATTGAGGCATAGTGATTTTCTTCTAAATGATACTCTGAGATAAAGTGTCATTCTTCGCTCGCTCCCAACATCGTATCTCATGTTTGTCATGTACTTCAACATGAATGAGAATTACTGCACTTACCATGAGTTGTATAGCATGCTTCTCACAGTGGAGGAGGATTTGAAAAAGAGAGTATCGACTTGCCTTCCAAAACCCACTTCACTTTCCGCTTCTTCCCACTCCAAGTCGAATGGGAAGAAGATGAAAGGAAAGAAGAAGAAAGGTTTCAATATTCCTCCGCATGTTAAGATAGCGAAGCGTAAGAGAGTTTATGAAGATAAATGCCATCACTGCCAGAAGGTCGGGCACTAAAAAAGGAATTGTCTTGACTACCTTGCCCAGTTCAGGAGGGAAAGAGCATCGACATCAAGTACTTTTATTTTTCCCATTATTGATATCTCATTAGCTTGTGAAGCTATCACATCTAGTTGGATTTTAGATTCTGCTTATCTTGTTCACATTTACAATTTGTTGCAGGTGTTGAAGGAAAATAGACAACTAAAATCTGGAAAGATGAAGTTACGATTCGGGAGTGGTGACTCTCTGTATGCGATTGTAGTAGGCTTATGGGAGATTCCCTTACCCAGTTGGAGACTTTTATTACATGACTGTTATATTATATCGGGATATGTAGCAAATATTATATCACTTTTGTATTAGATACATATGGATATCATGTAAATATTAAGAATCATTCCTTGTATTTATATGATTAAAATAATATTCAGATCCTTTGTTGTCCAAATGAGCATGGTCATTATATTTTGTACACTTCTCGAGATATTTTGAATACTATAATTAATAAATGTAAACTATCTGAAATAAATAATACTGAACTTTGGCATATGAGGTTAGATCATATAGGCTTGAAACACGTAACCTAGTTGGTTAGGAATGGTTTAATTCTGGATCTCACCATTGAATCTTATCCAACCTGTGAATCTTGTAGTCATGATAAAATGACCAAAGCCTTATTTTCGGGTGTTAAATACCGAGCCACTGATTTATTGGAGCTTGTACATTCTAATGTATGTGGTCCTATGAGTCAGACTTCTCACAGTGATTTTTAATACTTTATTACTTTATCAATAATGTGTCACAGTATGGTTATGATGAAACATAAATCGAAAACCTTTGAAAAGTTCAAAGAATTCTAAAACGAAGTAGAAAGATAAATTAGTCAATATATTAAATGCCTCCAATCGGATCGAGATGGTGAATATATGATGGAGAGTTCACTGATTATTTAGAAAAGAATGAGATTCTCACTCAATATACTTCTTCTGGTACTCCACAACATAAGGAAGTGTCAGAAAGGAGAAATTATACATTATTGGATATGGTCCGATCTATGTTGAGTTTTACAGATTTGCCTTATTTCTTATTGGGTTATGCTCTTTTAACTGTCACACATCTTTTGAATAAGATTCCTTCCAAAGTTGTTCCTACGACTCCGTATGAGATATAGACCGGTAGGAAATAGAATCTTAGTTATATTAAGGTTTGGGGTTGTCCTGCATACATTGGGTGGCTCAACATAATAAGCTTTTACATCGAGGACAAAAGTTCTCGAGGACAAAAGTTTAGTTTATTGGATATCCTTCAAATATGAAAGGAGATGTGTTCTATGATACCGAGCATCAAAATTTATAGCTCGCTTTGGAAAATTTCTAAAGGTAGAATTTTTGACTAAATGAGGTATTCATAAACAGGTTGAACTTGATGAAGTACAACCTGAGATCAACAAACCAACGGAGGAACCTGGAGTTTAAGAAGATAAAGAACCTTCATTCGTAGGTCCGAAAGGATATATAGGCCTCATGAACGCTTATATTTGATACAAGAAATGAATCTTGATGTTCTTTTAGTTGAAGAGACTAACATTGTTACCTATAGAGAAATAATGTTGGACATCGACTCCGTGAAGTGGCAAGAGGCCATGAAATCAGAGTTAGACTCTATGCGTCTGAACCAAGTTTGGGACTTAGTTCAGCTTCCTGAATGAATTTTTCCTATCAGCTGTAAATGGGTTTACAAAAAAAAAAAAGCGCGGGTCTAATGGAAATGTTGAAACATTTAAGGCCTGACTGTTAGCTAAAGGTTACGCGCAGCGACCTAATGTTGACTACGGTGAAACTTTTCTGCCAGTGGCAATGCTAAAGTCTATCAGGATTTTATTATTTATTACCGCTTACCATGATTATGAGATTTGACATATGGATTTCAAAACGGCTTTTCTAAATGGATTTCTTGACTAATAAATCTATATGGAATAGCCGAAGGGTTTTGTATCCAGCGAAAACACAGGCATGATATGTAAGCTGAAGAAGTCCATTTATAGACTTAAATAGGCTTCTTGAAGTTGGATTCTTTGATTCGATGAGATAATCAAGTTGTATGGTTTTCTCAAGAATTCAGAAGAATCGTGTGAGTGTAAGAAGGCCAGTGGGAGTATGGTGATATTTTTTGTTCTCTATTTTGATGATATCTTGATCATTAGGAATGATATCGGGATGATGCAAGGCATCAAAGCTTACATTTGTAAGAATTTCTCCATGAAGGACCTGAGTGAAGCTTCTTATGTATTAGGCATAAAAATCTATAGAGATAGATAAATGAAGCTTATTGGGTTATCCCAATCAACGTACATAGATAATATCTTAGAACGGTATAATTTTGGTAACTGTAAGACAGTAAACATACCGTTCAAACATGGCTTACATCTTTCAAAGAATATGTGTCCACAAACAGATGATGAGAAGATTAGAATTTCTAATCAGCCATATGTTTTATGTTGGGCAGCATCATATATGTCATGTTATGTAATAGACCTGATATCAGTTTTGCAGTTAGTGTGACAAGCATATATCAGTCCAATCCAGGTAATGACCACTGGATGGCCATTAAACATATCCTCAAGTATCTTAAAGGTACTAATGATAATTTTCTGATTTATGGAGGAAATGAATTGTAGGTTAATGGGTATACAGATTCGAATTTCCAATCGGATCCTGATGATAGTAAATCTACATTAGTATTCTTGTTCACCATTAACGGATGTGTAGTTTATTGGAAAAGTTCCAAACAGGGGGACAGTTGATTCAATCACAGAGGCGGAATATATTACATCTTTTGAAGCTGTAAAAGAAGCTGTTTGGGTTAAGAATTTTATCACATAATAAAGAGTTGTCCCAAATATCGAGAATCTGATTCCGTTATAATATGATGACAATGGAGCCATTTCGCAAACAAATGAACCGATGGCGCATCAGAAGTTGAAGCATGTGGAACGAAAGTACCACATCAATCGAGAGATTATGTCGCAATGGGATATTATCGTGTGCAAGGTCCCGAGTGAAGATAATATAGCAGACCCGCTTACCAAGGCCATTCCTCCAAAGTTATTTAGTAAACATGTGGAGTTGATAGGTATGAGATACAATCGATATTGACACTAGAGCAATTAAGAGAATTTGTTAGGGTTATGCTGAAAGTGCCAATTTTCTTATGTATTTCCCTATAAATATTTATGTAACATTTTATTATGAATAAAATAAATAGTGTCTATTATATAACATCTCTTTATATATGGTAAATACGTATTGACCTTAGAATGATTAGCTATGATACAGTTGCAAAAGCGTCGCAATTGACATTGAGTTGTATCATAACCATATAATTTCTTTAACTACTCATGGTCAAGGATTACATTACTTGGTCAGTATGTAAACCCGTTGAGACCGGTACATGTCGTATATTGGAATCTTGGATTCCAATGGTTGATTCTCAATGAACCATGTGTATTGGAGACTCGTATAGACATCAGAAAAAACTGAATGACTCATCAAAGATTCTTAATAGATGCTACATGTAATATCCCGAGTTATTTTAGAATATTAGCGTAAATTTTATTTTCGCTTTGTGTAGCAGTGTCGAAGGCGAGGACAGTTGTTATTATAAATAGGAACCTTTTTCTAAGAGATAAGTTGTAGAATAATATAGAATTTATTAGAAAGGTAAAATTGGAATTTAACAAATTGAATAAGCAAGCCCTAGAAATTTCTACATGAGATATATATATATATATATATATATATATATATATATATATATCTATATTATAAAGTACAATGGTGTTAGATGAAAGAGAGTGCATCCAACGGCTCTCTTTATGTGGCTTAATTAACGGCTCAGATCATTTCATTGTAATTGGAGGAAAGAGAGTGAATTGATTGATGGAAATGGTCAAAATTTTCAATTTTTAGATTAAAAAATAGAAAGTTAAAATAAAATCATTTAATTCTATAACTCCGTGCCGTAGGCACGGGCCAAATATTGTAACACCGTGCCGTGCCGTAGGCACGGACATCATTTAATTAAAAAATAAAATCATTTAATTCTGTAACACCGTGCCGTGCCGTAGGCACGGACATCATTTAATTAAAATATAAATCATTTAATTCTGTAACACCGTACCGTAGGCACGTGCCAAATACTGTAACACCGTACCGTAGGCACGGGCCAAATACTGTAATACCGTGCCGTAGGCACGGGCAAAAACTAGTATATATATATATAACACACCCACACGTGCACATAAGATACACACACACGTTTAAGATATAAACACACATGCACATAAAATTGAAAACTCCCACATTCAGATTCTCACGTTTCTCCTTAAAAAGAACAAAAGGGTTTGTTTAATTTTAGAAAAATATAAATATAGCTTGTTCATCAACAGGTCAAAGTCATTTTCTAAGTGATATTTCATTTTTGTCGAGGAAAAAGTATAAAATTGGTCGTGAAAACACAACGAGGTCGGGAATTTGTTTTTTTGGACTAAGGGTTGGTGGGAATTGATTTGGATCGGTTCCAAACTCTGTGTTTTTAAGATTAAGAGTGAAAATTGAGGGAGAAAAAAAACGTGGGACCGGTGAGGGTAGAGAATGAGAAAGTGGTGGGGATTGATTTGGGGACGATGAATTCAGCAGGGGCTGGCGAGAGGAAAAAGAGAACAAGGGCAGTGGCAGTGTGAAAAAAAAAAAAAAAGAAAAAAAAAAAGAGGGACATCCAGCCGTACTCTTGGTCACCGGTTAGTCTTCGGCGTGTCTACGGCGTCGGATTCGATGAACAAAGGCAGATGTAAGTACACTATGACTATGATTTCTTGAGTTTGATTGATTTTATTATTTAGGTTTTAGGATAAATTTTCAAAATTGGGTAAAGTAAGAGAATCGTTTAGATTAAAGAATTGGAAAAAATAATAATAATAATTGATCCATTAATTTGGGCCATTTTTTTCAATTATGGCTTCATTGATCAAAACCCATCTCTCGATTTCTCTTGGCCTGAAAAATGGTACTCTTATCATTTATTTATTTATTCATTCGTCAGATTTGACGTTGTTGGTTGAATTTAATTTCCAATTGTAAGCAAAATCAGTGATTGCGCAGATAATGATATTTCAGCCACTGGGGTATTTCGCAGGGAAATGAAAACGCGCATAAAGGGTTGAAATTTTTGTTTTTTTATCGACGTGAAAGTCAAATGGGTTTTGGTTTGTAAAATTAATTCATGTGTCAATATTGTAAAAAAGGTGTGAAGGAATTTGTGTAGTAGGCCAGGAACCAAAGCTTGCCGTGAAAAATTACGGAGAGAGAGGTTAAAAGACAGGTTGTGTGTTTGGTTTGTGTAGGTTTCTTGATTTGAGTTGTATTTTGGAACCTGGAAGACTAGCTAGAAATGATAAACCGGCCACACTTAAGGATGCGATTAGAGTAGTAAATCAACTGAGAAATGAAGCTCAAAAGCTTAAAGAAATTTATGGGAAGATGAATAAAGTATGAGTAACTAAGATATGCATAGAAGGTAGTTAAATTTCAAAATGGAATTAAACTATGAGATTTAAAATTGTGAAGGGGGCTTATGTTTGTGTTCTTGTGTTTCATGAATTGTGTTCATAAATAAGTTTAAGTATGTAATTCAAGTGTAGTTAAAACAGATATATTCTATCATTTCTTTTCACATGTCTGTTATACTCATGAGTTATTTCCCGAATTGTAGGATTACAGTTAACGTCATATACTTCGCGTTATGTTTTGACATGATATACCTTCAAGTATATAGGTTGAAAATGTGTATATGCTAATCTGTGATATGAATATTTGGATTAAGTTTGCATAGTATTGACAGATGTAAATGTGTATAGAATATGTTATGGAATCATTGAGTTGGTATGAGAAACATGCTAAGGTGCGTTTTGTAGTAGCAAAGTATATTGGATTGAGTATAAATATAGGTTTTGATATTTATGGAGTATATAATTTATGTAGGAATATGAATAAGAAATGTGAAGTCAAGATATCTCGAGATATAAGAAGTTCTATGATGTTGATAGTCTGAATCATGAAATATTTTGAAATATGTTTTGATAACTTGGTATTTGTTTTCAAAAAAAAAAAAAAAAAAAAAAATATTTCCGCCACGGTGTTTGATGATTTATATTTTTAACCATCTGTGGTGATCGTTTATGTTTCGTTCCGGGTTGGCCGCCGGGGCGCTCGTTATGGGGTCCAGACCATCAGAAAATGGCTGGCCCATTACCCTGTCGACATGGTCCGTACACTGTCCGGTCTTTGCGCGCGACTGAGTAGTGGACAATCGGTATGTATTTTGAAAACATTGCATCAAAGATTTATTTTTGATTTACACATATCTATTTTTTTTGGGGGGGGGGGATGATTTCAAAAGAATTACATATTGATTTAATGCATTTTGACATTACTTTTTGATATTTTACAATATGATGTTTTTTTATATGTTTCTGTCTCAGCGATCGTTTTATGTTTTCTTGATATGGTTTCGCTGAGATGATCGATCATTGTTATGTTCCGCCCTGACGATCGGTGTATGTATTTATGTTTTTCATGACTCATCATATGTTTCCGCCAGGGTGATCGTTAGGGTCTAAGCCATCAGAAATGGTATGACCCAACCCTCTGTTGGCAGAGGATCGGTTCATTCATTGTTTGATTTGTACGCGTGATTCGAGTATTGGACGCTCGTTTATATTTCTTCCAGTGAGTTTTGCTGGATGATTGGTATGGTTTTATGATAATGAATTTTGAAACTGATTTTGTTTACGGAAAAAAGGGGTTTCTTAAATGCATTTTCAAAACAGTTTTGATAGATTTCAGACTAATAACATCATAAGAGCTTACAGGGTTATCTATTACTTCTAGCTGTGTTTATAGATGTATTGGTCGATATAAAAGGTGATGTCATAATAAGAATATATCGGTAGGTTTATAGTTAAATATAAATCTTATAGGTATAGTGATGTTTATGTAGTTTATCAGATATGCATAGAAATTATACACTTTAAGAATCGTTTAAGTTGTACATAATTGATAGTAGTGAATGATAATATGATTTATATACTCATATATATAATTGGTAATAGTGAGATGAATATTTGAAATGTAGAATATTTTATAACTCCGATTTGATGATATTTCAATGAGAATAAAAGGAAGATAATTGTAATAAACGTCCAAATTAGATTAGTAAAGAGTAAATAGGTAAATATTTTAGATATCAGAGAAATTAGATTAGCCAATGTTTAAAAATACGGGGCGGCGCCTCGAGGCGGCCGGCCATGGAGGCGCGAGGCGGACCTCCTCGAGGCGGTGAGGCGGGCGCCTCGATCCGAAAATAATCCAAAATACATTCATTTCTTCATAATTCATAGTATGTTCAAAAAACTATTGATAAGTAATCCAAAATACATTATTTTCTTCATAATTCATAGTATGTTCAAAAAATTATTGATAACTAATCCCTAAATAAGCTATCATTAGTGTCTAGCGGCATGAAGCTTGGGTCAAAATCTATGTCATCATCAGATGAGTCATCATCCAAAGAACCTCCTTCACTTGTATTGTTTTCCTCCACTAATTGTGGAGTTTTCCCTTCCCTAACAAATAACATAAAGTCGTATTATTTTTTAATTTGATTAGATAAATTGCATTATTTGTACAAGATTAACTTACTTTGGTCTATGCTTCTTTTTTGTGCAGGTGCTCTACTGCCACTCAGTTGTTCAATGGAACGACTATGTTTTGGAAGCCCAAAAGTCGTCGTTTCATTTTAGAAATTTTTTTTTTAAAAAAAAAACCCTCTGCTGGTGAGGCGGCCGCCTCACGAGCAGAGAGGCGGGCGCCTCAGAAAAACCTCATAAGGCGGCCGCCTCGAGGCGCCGTCGTCGCGAGGCGGCGCCGCGCCTCAACCGTTTTTTTAAACACTGAGATTAGCGTAGTGGAAGTGTGATGGGTCTGATATATAGGTTAATGATATAAAAGCTTGATGTATATAATATAGATGCTTGGTAATGCGTACATTAAATAGAATTTACTATATGTGTGTGATCAAATGAAAAGGATCAGTAATATGATTACAAATGAATATGTAATAAACAAATTGGCTCAAATTATGTAAATATTGCATGATCACTTGGACATCTATGTTAATACAGAAACATGATTCAGAATTTGTGTGTGTATGACGCTCAAGGAATGAGCATGTTACTAACTGAGTCATATGACTCACTATTCCACAGTGTTTGAGTTTTGTAGGTTGGTAACCAGATCGGTCGACCACAGATATCAAAGCTTGAGGAGCCGGATAGCAGCATTACAGTCAGCCAGTCAGTAGGAGTATGAGTTGTAAAAGTGTGGTTGTAGAGAATTTAAGTCTATATAAGCTAAGGTGTAAAAATTTTTATTCATACGTATTTTCGGGCATGGAGCCCAACCGTGTTATGTCTTGAGTTTGTTATTTTATTATTATTATGTGTCTGGGCCCTATAGGATGATTGAGGTGCTGGATTTTGATCCAGGTTGCATGACTTTTAATAGAGGTCATGCTGAATTTTCGACAGAATCAGAGACTTATGGAGGCGGGATTAGCCTGTCTCCTGCCGGTAATACCCTAGCTTAGGCGGGACGTTACACTACACCAACGTCAATAAGAATTTTTTCAGGTTGAGTAACAAAATAATTCTTTTACTTGAGATACCACTATGAATATGTGATATATCCTCCATACTTTGATGGTAGTCACATCACTGACCTATTAAGGTCAGAACTCTGCCTATCCGTTGGGTGTAGATTGATCCTCAAGATATCCTATGTGTGTCAAAATAGAATTTGTCAACTCTGTGTACAGAGCATAAGTATTCAATATGGAATTAGTAATCTGTTAAATCCATGGGCGTGTGGTACACTGTAGAAGTGAGTTTTAAGTGTTATTAATAAATTGCTAATAGAAACGTCGATGAAATTATATCTATAGAGATTTGCGTTTATATCTATATCTCTGGAATAATCCGGATACCTATGATGGAGGGATTATACGTATGCAATGACCTCGACCTATATGGTTCAGTGAGTTTATTCGTGTTCGTCATAATTTACGGGTGGGTAGATTATGGACACAAAATTAGATTTCGTGACGGATATGTCTGAACCTAGAGAGTCTCACTAATGTAATATACCCGTATAGTACTAGGGTAATTTTTATGAATAACATTGATTATTTATAAATCGTTTAATGGTTAACATAAGATACATGCAAAGGGACATTTGGTCATTTCCTTATTAATGTGTATTTATATTTATTGTATGATTTTATTAAATACACATTAATTAAATGTCAAATTATGATATTTGACATATATCATTAATTTTTTTATTTGAGATATTTAAAGTAAATATATTAGCATATATTTGAGATATTTATATTTAATTAATTAATTAATTACTTAAAATTAAATAAATACTATAATCTACCATTATGGAAAAGTTAAGAAATGATTATTTTGTGTATAAGTTTGACTTTATAATTAAATGAAAAGGTTATCAAAATGATTTTGACTTCTTTTATTTGTGAATTAACAAAATATCTTATTTCTTTTTCTTGGCCAAATTCGGCCATGACCTATAAGTATATTAGGTTTCTTTTTTCATTTGCTTCACACTTTAGGTTAAGCCTCCAAAGTTACAAAAAAGAAAGTTGAGAGAAAAAGTGAAGTGTTAAAGAAGAAAAGTGAAGAAAACTTCAATTTATGCAAGTTTTTCTTACTTTCTTTCAACTAGAAAATTATTTTTATTGTTCTAAGCTACAACATGTGTTTCTTGGAAGTTTTTTTACCCTCTTGGTTATGTAATAAATGTATTGGAAGTTTAATAAAAGATGTTTACATGTATGTTTAACAAAGTATGCTTATAAATGGTGTATAAGCACAGTTTTAACCATTTGACGATCTTGTTGCCATTATAGAGTTGTTAGGCCACTCATTGATGACCTATATTTTTCTTGAGTTGTTTCAAAGTTGTGAGACTTATTTGGTGTTATAGAGATTAGATTAAAGTTTTGGATTTGGTTAATTTTGATTAATTTTCTTAATTGGATTAATTTGAGAATTTAGGGTTTATACCTCCACCAAATTGGGGCTTTCATTTATGTGTTTATAATGATATATATAAGATGTACAAATCATTGGTATTGATTGGAAATCATTCAAAATTGTTTTTGAACAAATTTGGACCAAAATACAAAAAATTGAAACTTTGTGATGGATTCGGCAATTGCAACATTTTTTTTGAGTTTTTTTTGTTATGAGTTGTATTTTGATGTAAATGATATGTAGAAATCATTTTGGTCGTGATTTGAAATCACTTAAATTTGTATTTGACAAATTAGGATTAAAATGATCAAAGTACAAACTATTGGGGTCTCACAGCAAATATGAGAAAATATGATTTTTTGGGTAAAAAAAATTAGTTTTTAAGTATTGAGTAATTAGAATAAATAAGATTATTTTAATTACCCAAGAAAAATTATCGAAATAGGAAAAATTTATTTTTCCACGTTCCGTTGTGTTTACGTCTAAAATCTCCAACACATTTTATACCTTAATCTTAATTTACCCAAAACTTAAGCACAATTTACTCTAATCAACCTCATTAACATGTATTGATGTTTGGATTATGTTCAAACTTCTCAAATCACAAAGACCCAATTCTTAGGGTTCCTAAATATGAACTTGCAAGTGAAGAATGGATTGATTTTTATCTTGAATAAGGAGAAGAAAGACGAAAATGGGACTTACTTGTCCAAGAATAGCTTGGAAATTCACCACCATTCCTCCAAAATTTCATGAAGTTGAAGAAAGTTTGGGGAACCTTTGGAGCTTCTAACTCACGTATTTTAGCCTTCAAAAAGATGAGCAAATAGTTCCCTATTTATAGGAAAGAGGTGGCTAATTTTGTTATGAGATGAGTGGCTAGGATTATGCCACCTCACCCAATTCTGGTGTATTCCTGAAATTACTGTAGTAGTTAGGTTAATCCCGATTTTTGGCTTAATTATTGTTCGAATTTGGAAACATATCCAACGTACAATTTGTAGATCTCGTTTTTAGCTTTCTGATGATATAAAGTTCATAAAAATTGGAGATCGTATAAAAAGGTTATGAGTCAAATACCATGGGCTGTCCAAATTTAATCTAGGAATGAATTCCGCATCGGAACTGAGAGAAATTACCGAATGTCCAAAAACGTCATAATATAAGTATATACGTGTTTCAAAAATGATTTATATCACGTATCATATGTCCATAATGTATTAGTCGTCGGGATTACATGGTACTACACAACCAATCAAAAACCCCAAATTTTAGAGTATAAAGAATCTCTACAACTTTTGTAAAAATCTCTACAACATAAAGAATACAAGCAAGAAGAAGAAAAATAATTTTCTAAGCTAAAGAAAACTAAATATTACCTTAATCTTTAAAAAATCTTCTTTAACTTTGTTCTTGTTGGTATTCTTCCTCTCTAAAATCCTTGGAGAGATTTTTTGTAATATATGGTGACCTCGGCGACTTGTACGTTACTAGAGCCTGACGACTATTCCGTTCGAATGTATAATTCTTGATATAAATTATGTTCGAGTAAATATGTGCTCATAAAATGTCATTTCGGACATTCGGTAAATTCCTTGAGATTCCGATGTGGAACTTAGTTTACATCTCATCCCGACCAACCTTTATTTATCGGGCCATTAGTAAGAATTTCATAAGATCTCCAATTTTTATGAACTTTATATTGTCAGAAATCTAATATCAAGACTTACAACTTTTGTATTGGATATTTTTCCAAATTTGAATCAGAAAAAAGTCAAAAATTGAGATTTCCGCGGCTGCTACAGTAATTTTGGGAGTAGTCTAGAATTAAGATGAGGTGGCATAATCCTAACCACCCAAATCCATCACAAAAATCAGCCACCTTCTTCTATAAATAGGGCACTATTCCCTCATCTCTCAAATGGTAAAAAACGTGGGAATGCAAGAGAAGAAAATGGGGAATTCTCTTTACTCCATTTTGGCTTGGTGATGCTCCCATTTTTCATGTCAAAAGATAGATTCAAGATGGTAAGCTTCATTTCCTCTTTATTCTTCTAATTTTTTGTTCAGTTTGAGCAAAGAAAGTAAGAACCCAAATTCATAATTTTCATGCCCTAGAGTTTGAACTTGTTTAATTAGTCTTGAGAGCATGGTTAGTGTGCATCCTTGAAGGTGTTATGAGGGTATTATCTTGGGATAAAATTTTGGGTGTAAAGATGTGATGGGAAATTATCTTGTGAGAGATAGTGATGCTAGATCATGATTTGTCTTTAGACTAAAGATATGAAATGAGTTATGTCAAGATGATTTGTTAGGAGTTGTTGTAAGATTTGAAATGGAATTAAGGAGTTAAGTATGAGTCCTATTTTTGGACTAGCATCGCGATGCGTTGCTCTTGATGTTGTGACTCGCAATGTAGAATTGCTCTATGTTTCAGTTCTGTAGTGCGGGCGTCATGATGTGATGTAAATTTGCTCTCTACCTCGATCATGCCCAGGTGGGTGTCACGACGTGCAATGCTTGGTGTTGCGAAGCGAGATTAGGATTTTCCAAAATCACATTTAGTCATTTTCGTTTCTCCCTAGCATGTTAGAGGCCACTATAAGGGTCTCGTGTTGTGTGTGTGTATATATATATATATATATATAATATATATATATATATATATATATATATATATATAATATATATTACATTTTAATATACGCATGATATGTAGTGAAGTTTTAATTAGTACTTGAATAGATAAACTAGCATAATTCTGTAAATTTTTCCTAAGCCCATTTTCTAATCAAGATTATCAATCGAAAGTCATAGCAGGAACCATAAATTTCTTCAGCGAAGTGAAGTAAGGCCAGCGGGACTCCAAATCTGTGAGTGGATACTTTTCTTTTAAAAGTTAATTTTTAATTGTTGTTTGTTTTTTTTTATTAAGACTTAAATTTGCTCTCTACCTCGATCATGCCCAGGTGGGTGTCACGACGTGCAATGCTTGGTGTTGCGAAGCGAGATTAGGATTTTCCAAAATCACATTTTGTCATTTTCGTTTCTCCCTAGCATGTTAGAGGCCATTATAAGGGTCTCGTATCAACTCGTATATATATATATATATATATATATATATATATATATATATATATTACATTTTAATATACGCATGATATGTAGTGAAGTTTTAATTAGTACTTGAATAGATAAACTAGCATAATTCTGTAACTTTTTCCTAAGCCCATTTCTAATCAAGATTATCAATCGAAGTCATAGCAGGAACCATAAATTTCTTCAGCGAAGTGAAGTAAGGCCAGCGGGACTCCAAATCTGTGAGTGGATACTTTTCTTTTAAAAGTTGATTTTTATTGTTGTTTGTTTTTTTTTATTAGACTTACTTTACTTACCGACATAGGGCGATAGCCAAACTTCTTTACAGTTTTTTCAAAAATGAGAATCCTTTTGAGAAATCTTGTTTTTAAAAGTATGATATAAATTTGATTCTTTGAGGCATGGGGAAAACCCACCTCAGTATGCAACTTGATCAATACGAAATTGACGGACTCAGATATCGTGTGCAAACGTGTAACAACCGGTAGATATTACTACTACCTATGACGATATTATCACGTACGGGAAAAAAAAATGTAAAATAAATTATGTTGAGATTCAAATACGGTTATGAAAATACTTTAGGAACGATCGGTAAATTTCTTGAGGTCCCGAGAAGAAACCGTATCGTATGCCATTTTATACTATATATGGTATTTTGGCATAACCTTTTCATATGAACTCGGAATTTTATGAATTTTATATCGTCGGAAATCTTAACCGAGACCTAAAATTCCCGAATTAAATATTTTTTTTCCAAATTCGACCATAACTAGGTCAAAAAGCAAGTTAAAAATTGAATGAATAGTAATTTCGGACCAAAAATAAAATTCTCAATTTTTCTCAATGTTTCTACACTCTTCTTAACTTCCTAAATATCAAATGGGTCCACTATATAAAGAAATCACTATTTGCTATTTCCAAAGAGATGAAAAAAGAAATTGTAAGGGAAGAAAAGAGAGAAGAACGTGAGAAGAGAAGAGAAAATAAGAAGAGGAAGAAGAGGAATGAGAATAGGAAGAATGAAGAAAAGAAAAGGAGAAGCAAAGAAAGCTTGGCATCCATGAAGCTTATAGAAGACTTGGGGAGTGAAGAAATTCAAGAAGAGAGGTAAAACCCATTTAACCCAATTCTTGATTTGTTGGATTTTGAAAATATTAGAACAGATTGGAGTTAATGACATGTTAAGAGTTATATATGGTTGGTTTACAAATGGAGAAATGGGTTATGGAAGTCAAATTTTGGAATTAAAAAGTTTAAAGTAGGATTAATAATGTTGGAATTAGGAGTGAATGAGTAGAAAAATCGGTAGTTTTGAATATAAAGAATTGATATAAATTATTGGATGGTGCTTTTAGTTGATGACATATGAATTTGGGGGAAAACGGGTAAGTTGATAAGTAAGTAAAATGGTAAATTCTTGATGGTTAGTAGTATGTATGATGAATTAAATGGTGTGATTGATGGTGATAATTGTAGTTTAATATATTTGGAGTTGATGAATTTATAATGGAGAATGTATTGGATTTGTTTGGAAGAGTAATGGTGCATTTGGGAGGGTTTGGTTTAAAAAGGAGAAGGGCCGAATCTGCCCAGTGAAGCGATGTCGCGTCGCGACGCGCAACATGCGCGGTGTGTGCGCGACGCGACAGCCAGAAGCAAGAAAATTTAATTTACGCGTAGTTCGAAACCAGAACTTTCCCAGGCCAGTTTTTGCCCAGTACAATTCAATCACATTAGAAATCACCTTTAGGAACTTATAATAGTCATACATACATTCCATAATTAAATTATGATTACTATAAGTCTTAAGTATATATTATGCAGATAAATCCTTAAAGGAATCAAAGTTATTTCACTAGATCGATTCTAATCGATTTCCGATTATAGATTATTCGTAGGAATTGTAGTGCCCTTCGATCAATGATTTAGTGCCAGCTAAATTGATCACAGTGAGTGGACACTTCTCTTTCACCTGATTTTATTTTGTATTTTCATACCAGACTTACGTTGTACGCTTTAGGGCTTTAGAATTTATTTATTACAAATTATTTTATGAAAGTTACGTTTTCAATTATACTATAATTACAAGTGTTTTCAAGGCATGATTTTATTATGTTTTTGGGGCATGAGGTAAAATCTCACCCCCAGTATGTAACTAGAGATACAGATGAAATTGACGGATACAGAGAACATGTGCACATGTAGGGCCAGGATGGTGGCTTAGGATCGTGTATCTGGTCCCCAGTGGTGGCTACACTGCCAGTTGAGCTGTTGTCCTGGGTGTAGAGCTCTACGTTGCCAGTTGAGCTGTTGTTCTGGACGTAGGGCACCACCAATTTCAGAGATGCCCAGTTGAGTTATGGTCCTGGGCATAGAGACACCCAGTTGAGTTATGGTCATGGGTGTAGAGAGACGTCCAGTTGAGTTATGGTCCTGGACGTAGAGCACTTTCAAACTTTCAGTACTCAGTTTTTCAGATTTTCAATACCTAGTTTTCAGAAACTAGATTTTAGAAAAGTTTTTTCAGAAACCACTATTTTAAAGACAGTTTTTAGAAAAAAAAAAAAAAAAAGTTTTCAGAAACATAATTTCCACATAAGATATTTTGAAAATATAACTTTAAAGTTAAAAGACTTTTACTTCAGTTTTCGGTTTTAGTCCACTCACTTAGATTGTATAGCAATCTAACCCCCCACCAGTTTTTAGTTGTTTTGTAGGGATTCCAGGAGGATAAGCTCGGGAGGATGGATACTGATGCAGTCACCAGGGATGGAGTCCACCAGCATCGAGTCATAAAACATAAGAGTCCAGTTCAAAGTCAAAGTATTTGTATGCATTTGAATTGTGTTGGTTATTAAAAGAGTCTATTAAAGTGTTGTAAGAAGAAATATTTTTGAGTGTGCATTTGTAAGTAATAAAAATACTTTACATTGTTTGAGTTGTAGTCTATATGTGTGACATTGCATTAGAATAGTTTTAGATACAGTCAGAAAGTCAGAGGCTTATGGGTTAGTACATCTATCCCCTGCCGGTAATATCTCCCAGATCGAGGATGTTACAAAACGCAGTTCAGGACTAGGGATGACTGATGCCTCTGGATCCTAGATTTAGAGCCTGGAGGGTAGTATAGATTCGTACCCCCGGTTGTAGTTCAATGACTTGGGGCGGCGATACGTATCGTCCAAAGACCACTAGTTTCAGGGACAGGTAGTGGCATGCTTTGGGGGACGATGATATGTAACGTTCCAATATCATGGTTTGCACTCCTGGCTCTAGTTAGGCATATGGAGGGATGATGATACGTAATGCCCTCATGCTACAAGTTTTTTCAGAGACAGATTCCAGTGTCAGGATTTCAGAGATAAGGTTTTCAAAAATGAAGTTTTTAAAATGATAGTTTTCTAAAAGAAGTTTTAGAAAGAAAAGTTGGTTTTACAGAAAGACTCGAAGTTTTACACAATAGAAAAGCTTTTTCAGAAAATTTTTATTGAAAAAGTTGTGTTTCAGATAATGAAAGAGTTTTTCAGAGAAAGGTAGATTTCTGGTAACAGTTTCTATTTTTGAATCATGAGTTTTCATAAAAGTACACAGTATTTGTTTTAAATTATCCACTCACTTAGATCATTCAACAATCTAACCCCCCCTCCACTCTCAATTTCTTTGTTTTGCAGGTTTACCCGGAGGACAAGCTCAAGAGGACAGATATTGATAGCAGTCACTAGGGTGTTCAGTCTACCAGGTCGAGTCAGAGATAGAGTTCAGTTCAATCAAAGTCAGAGAATGTCATGTGTCATATAGTAAATATTGCATATGTAATACACTATAAGTATTCACCATCAGAGTTGTAATGTATACTAAAATTGAGCATTTAGTATGAAAAGAGTTATGCATTTATGTTGATATAGTTGGGCATTAGTTCCATGTATGAGTTTATATATATGAAATGAGATTAATAGTTGTCAGAATTTTAGAGACTCGGGGAAGTAGGACGACCTATTCCCTGTCGGTAACATCTCCAGATTGAGGATGTTACAAATATGGTATTAGAACATGGTCTAAAGAGTCAGTGACTGCAATGGGAAGAATGCTGAGGTCTTATATACGTCGTATGTCTGGGATAAATCTCTAACTATGTTGCTTGGCCTTTTGCGGAAAGCCTTCATTCATGATGAGAAATTTCCAAAAAAATCTTATGAAGTAAAAAAGTACACACATAATCTAGGTTTGAATTATACTAAGATTGATGTTTGTAATAATGAATGCATACTTTATCGAAAAATAATATGCTACTCTTCAGAGTTGCCCGGTCTATGGATGCTCAAGGTGGAAAAATGGTGGCTATGAAAGTGAGAATTTTAATCTTAGTGATTGTTCAAGTAAGGGAAAAAAATTCCATAAAAAATCTTGCGTCATTTTCCATTAATACCAAGACTTCAAATATTTTACATGTCTTCAAAGCTAGCATCCTATATGTGGTGGCATAAGGAGAAACGCTCTAATGATAGGGTTCTGAGGCATCTAGCCGATTCTAAGGCATGTAAATCTTTTGATGAGATGTATCGTGACTTCTCTTTGGATTTCTGAAATGTAAGGCTTGGTCTATCTTCAGATGAGTTTAACTATTTGGAAATTTAAGCACTTCGTATAGCATATGGGCTGTGATGTTAGTTCCATATAATTTACCACCTTGGATGTGTATGAAAAGTGACTTTTTCATGCTTTCTTTATTGATTTCTGGTCCAAAGGCTATTGGAAATATCATTGATGTTTATTTAGATCCTTTAATCGATGAATTGCAAGAGTTGTGAGATGTTGGGGTTGAAACATATGACTCTTATATAGCTTGTAATTTCAAATTATGAGCTGTATTATTATGGACCATTAATGATTTTCCTGTTTATGCGAATTTATCTAAGTGGAGTACTAAAGAAGCCTTTGCTTGTCCATCTTGAAATGTTTGATACATGCTCTCAATGGTTAACATATGGTCATAAAAGTTGTTACAATGGGCATCGTAGATTTCTAGAAGCTGATCATAAGTGGAGGTTTGACAAAAAAAAAATTTAATGGGTTAATTGATGACCGTTATCCACCTAAGCATAATTCAGGTGAAGATATTCTTGACCAACTGAATGGGTTTGTTAATGTAATATTTGGCAAGGGTAATGGTAAAAGAAAATATAGTGACCCTTCTTCGATGTATAATTGGAAGAAGAAAAGCATATTTTTCCAATTGCCCTATTGGGACAAGCTCTCAATACGTCACAATGTAGGTGTCATGCATATTGAGAAAAATATTTGTGATAATATTTTGGGAATAATAATAGGAGTAGCCGGGAAAAATAAAGATAATGTGAATTCTTGTCTCGACTTCGAGGAGTTAGGAATCTGTCAGGATTTGCATATGTTGAAAATAATGGTAAATTATAAATGCCAATATCTACTTTTGCATTGAATTTGAAAGAGAAGAGAAAATTTTATTACTTCTTTACTAGTTTGAAAGTTCCAGATGGATACTCTTCTAATTTTTCTCGACGTATAAATCAGAGTGAGGGTAGGATTTTTGGAATGAAAAGTCATGATTGTCGTGTGTTTATGCAAGATTTAATCGTAGACTTAATGTAGAATCTTATCAAAAGATGTTTATGAGCCTTTAATTGAAATGAGGATGTTTTTAAAGTAATAATGCTAAAAGGCTTTAAAGGTAGATGTGTTGGAAAGCTTAGAATACAACATTGTAAAAACCCTTTGCAAGCTTGAGCGAATATTCCCTATATATTTTTTGATATTATAGTGAACTTTTGTATAATTTACTAAGTGAAGCAATAGTAGCTGGGCCTGTACTATATAGATGGATGTCTCATTTTTAAAGGTATGAGCATATCTACTATGATCTATATATTTTCTTTATATTTCATATTCATGATAAGTTGTAAAATTTTGTTTATTTTTAAAATAGGGAAATGCGAAAATTTAAAGGTTATGTGCGTAATAAAGCTCGTTCGGAAGGATCAATAGCTAAGGGTTATATAACAGATGAGTGAATGATTTTTTACTCTAGATATTTGGGTAGGGTGGAAACAAGATTCTCACGTAGAGATAGAAATTATGATGGTGGTGAAGCACATTAATCAGAGTTGTCAATCTTCTCGAAGACTGGAAAGCCCCTAAGTAAATAGGTCATTAAGGAATTGAGTGTTCAAGACTGGAAACGAGCTCATTTATATATTTGGAGGAATTGTGAGGATGTCCAACCTTATATAGAGTAATTTATTTTAACAACTTATAAATACTAGTTTTTGTTAATGTATTAGACACTGTATTGATAATATTTATTAATTCTAAATGAAAAGGAGTATGAATGTGATAATCATGAAGAAGAAGTTGCATTTATAAAGTGGTTTGACAATAAGGTAAGTATACAATGAATATTATGAATCATCAATGACATGCTAAAGAGATTGCTCTTACATTAACCTATTATGTTATTCTTTTATGTAATGGATTACAGATTTATGGGCCAATAGAGATAAGAGAGTAAATAAAGAACTTTTATCTTCTGCAATAGAAACCCAGTTTTTGGGTTTCGGTCGTGATAAAAACCTAGAAACTAGGTTTCTGCAGCAGCAGAAACCCATAAACTACGACAAAACTAGATTTCTCATGTTTAAGAAATTAGATTTCTCATGTTTTTTTGAATTCTGCTTCTGTATTTCTGAGAATTGGATTTTTATTTTCCTCATATGTTATTAATATAAAATTTCCAATACAACATATCGGTGAAGTGAATTCTGCCAATCGGAAAAAATAAAATATGCTTGTTTGCGTGGGTACCAAGTCTATTGAAAGAATTGCGCACGAAATGGTAAAATTTTATTGTCACTAGGTGTGTTATTTTATTTCTTTCTATTGATATTTTTTTATTATATTTTACATTGTCTTATCCAACTCATAGAGAAACACGACAAGTACCCTATAAAACATTGCAGAACCAACAGAATATCTTAAACTTTTTGCTAAAGAAAGAAAGAAAAAGGATGGCAGTTCGGTGGATAAAGAGGCTAAAGAAGCTTATCAAAAGTTGTGGGAATTGCATGAAACATAATTATAATGCAATGAAGTTGACACACTTACAACCCACGCGGCTTTCACAATTGTTCTTGGGCATAGATCAGGATATCAAAGAGGTATGAGAGAAAGCCCTCTCCCTTTCAAAAGTGTAAACGATGGAAGACAATAAAATCATCATAGTGTGACGAACAAAGAGATAACCACTCGAATTCAATCTGAATTTGAGGAGAAAATTGCTCATTTTTGTCTAAAAAATGAGAATGAACTTCGAGTTACACTTAGTGCAGAGATAGAGGCCAATTTGTGTGAGGAGCTACGTATTGAAATGAAGAAAGAGTTGCAAAGGTTGGTGAAAGAAAAGTTATCCTCTTCGCGGAAGAGTCATAGCCTCTTCGCGGAAGAGTCATCATCCATCAGTAAGTAATAAGATATTTATACAAAGCTATTTCTATGTTCTTGTATTTTGAAATATTTGTCAATAAATTTACAGTCTGGTTCATCTTTTTCAAAGCCTGTTGATGAGAAGAAATTAGTCTCAAATGATGTTGGTCCAACTCAATGTGATATTGTAAGTTATATTTTGATTAACAAAATGACAAAAATTTCTTTAAAACATATTTGATGGTCATATTTGTCATATTTGATGGTCATATTTGTAGGAGTACACTTGTTTGATATGTAATATTGTGGTGAAGGATGCACAAGAATATATGTCTCATATGCGTGGAGAGCAAGGTGAGTCACATGTACTTGTTTTATAATTAAATATATTTATGCTGCCTATAACACTATTATTGCGGAATTTACATTTATATTATACAGATCAAAAGGCTTTGAATGGAGCAGTTACAGGATCAACTCCAACGACAACTTTACAAAGAAAAGTGAGTTGATACCAAATTTTAAGATTGTAAATTAAAGTAGTTTGGTTGTAAATTATATTTTTAAAAACTTAACCTCAGGATGTTGAAGATATGACGAAAAGACTGAAATCATATCGAATCGGTTTCAGATGATATGTTTCGACGACAGTTCTATGACTTTGGTTCCACATATATTTCATAAATATCAGGTAATTTGAAGCACTGTTTAAAATATCAACTCAAGTTGAATTTAATTTTATTTCTTGAATTTTTCTCATTTTTCATTTTAAATCTTTTTAACATATAATTATTTTTTGATTATCTATTGATATGACATTAATATACACTGATATAATTGGTTTCATATAAATGCATGTAACTATTTTGTTGATTGAAAAAATAGTGAACAAATGAGAAGCTAGTTCATTCGATGAATGGTTTTGTTTTACCATATATTCAAAGTCTTTTTTTGTAGTTTGAATATATAATGTAATTTTAGATATGAGACGAAACCAATTACTTTTGATTTTTGAATTATAACTGCTTGATCATTTGTATATTTTAATACTAGAACATAATATTTTTTTTTTTACTTGTAAATATAAATATTCTATTTACATATATTAATGTGTTAAAATTTATGTTTTATATCAGTTTACAATATAAAATATCATATGGAATAAACAACTTTCGAAATATAATTTCGGCTCTAAAACTAAATAATTTCAGTGGTGATATAAATTTCGCCACTAAAAGTATACTTTAGTAATTACGTATTTCAAATTCAGTTTTCGCCACCGCTAAAAGTAATTACTTTAAGGGGTGAAAACTAAATTCGCCACTAATAATATAACTATTAGTGGTGAAATCAATTTCGCCATGAAAGATTCGTTATCCTTTTGTAACGCACTTTTAGTAACGAAACAGTGGCGAAATATAATTTCACCACTAATAGTTTTAGTGGCAAAATTACAGCTTTCAGTGATAAAATTTTCGCCACTAAAAATTATTTTTCTATATAGTGAGTGCTCGTATGCCCTACATAGTTTAATAAAAAATGAACACGAAAAAATTTAGTACTTGATAGTTCTCACTTAATGGATCTTTTAAATTTTACATACAAAACTATCATTACATAATTATTTAATTTCCTACCCTATAAAAGGCAAATTAATTTTTTTTTTTTTTAAATCAATTATTTACAGTAAAATTTGAAAATCACAATTACTATCATAAAAAAAAAAAAAAAAAATTATGGTATTATTTGTAAATAAATTACATACATAATATATATTTATGGGGTGGAGTTATTTCAAGTTAAAAGTTTGACATAAATTTTGAATCATTGATTTAATACAACCTAATGGTTGATACTTTATTTATATTCGGTGTTGATAATCACAAGAACATGTATAGTAATGAATGATAAAGATTCAATTATTTATAATTCTTATTTAATAACTATCTATCACATTTTATAAAATGTTTAGCCCAACATTGAATGCGGGTCCTCTCTTACAAATAGAGAGCGCGATTAGGTGGATGAAGAAATTCTTAAACAATATTACACTACACTCTTGTTGACTGAAAATTAAACATTCAAAAGCAGTGGTAAGTCACATATAGGTGATTGGGGATCTGGGACAAAAAACCCCTGCTTAATCAGAAGTTTTGTTAAAATATCTCGTATAAATAATTGAAAACTCTGGTTTGTTGATGAGATAATTTTACTCTATCACTTTTTGTGAAAATAAGATTTTACCCTAATGAATGGGCTAGTTGTTAGTATCCCACATTGTTTGTAAGGGATCTTCGGCACATGCTTATAATTAACGGATTCTCTTCACTAGTGTGAGGCCTTTTGGACAGGCTTGAGTTCATGTCAAGAATAAAACACATGAGGGACAAGGAGACAAGTTGCTGGACCAACATTGAATGTGGGTCCTCTATTACAAAGATAGAGAGCGTGATTAGGTGGATGAAGAAATTCTTAAACAATATTAGACTACACTCTTGTTGACTGAAAATTAAACTTTCAAAAGCAGTGGTAAGTCACATATAGGTGCTTGGGAATATGGGACAATCACCCCTGCTTAATCCGAAGTTTTGTTAAAACATCTCGTATAAATAATTGAAAACTCTGGTTTGTTGATGAGATAATTTTACTCTATCACTTTTTGTGAAAATCAGATTTTACCCTAATGAATAGACTAGTTGTAGTATCCCACATTGTTTGTAAGGGATCTTTGGCACATGCTTATAATTAACGGATTCTCTTCACTAGTGTGAGGCCTATTGGACAGGCTTGGGATCATGTCAAGAATAAAACACATGAGGGACAATGAGACAAGTTGCTGGACCAATCCATATGCTACCAAAACGAACAATATCTAATTAGTCAGGCTATATCTTATAAAGTGGCCATTGTTCATAATCCTAAATTTATAATAAATACTTAATTGGTTTAATATGGGTGTGGAATATTGACATTTTCCACCCGCAAGATCAAACAATAAATAATCCAGTCACAGTACATAGATCTCGGCTTAAGTATTGGTTTTAATTATGTTTTAAGTGAATGTACGCCAATAAGATCCTCATAACAATGGCAGCCAAAAGCCAAATCCCCATATCTTATAGATCAAGATTAATTCTGACCACTCCATAATTTTCTCTCTTGCTCTTTAATTTGTTCAAGAACCATACTTTCAGTCTCTTTTTCATTATTATTACAGAATAGTTTCTCTCCTTTACTAAATCTTGTTCTTTCTCGAGCTACTGCAAAATCAAAAATGTCTTCGGAGGTAATAGAGGATGATGCTACATGGTATTGTGAACCATGGTCAAGCATAAGATTGACGGGTCCGAATACTATAAACAAAGAGAAATTATCTTTTTACTATCGGGCACAACTCTTGTTTCCGATTGCTTTAGTTACTATCTTGACAGGAATTATTCATTTACTCCTCAAACCTTTAGGGGTGCAGATTACTTTCGTTTCACAGATGCTTGTAAGCTCTTATACATCTCTTGCTTATACTACAATTTCTATCACGTTCATAAATCATATGATGGGATTGATGTAATATCCTTATTAGAACTTTGATTTATTGTAATAAAAATGGTACATACTCTTCATTTTAGTGAGTATAAATCAAAATTATCTCATTGACGAAGCAATTTTTCATTCATTTATACAAGAGATTTTAATAAAATTTTAAGTTGAGCGGGGGTAATTGGTCCACTTGCCTCTGTCACGGATAAGTGAATGGTGGCATATGAATTGTTATGATAAATTTATGTTGCATAAATCATAATCAGTGCCCTAGAATTGAATTGAAATTTATGGTTTTTTTTTTTTTTTTTTTGCATAAATACTCACTCACTGTAAGTACTTATTTTTGTACTTAAATTGATTGATTTGGGTTAATTTTATGTGCCTTCTACAGGCTGGAATTGCCTTAGGCCCCACATTCCTTGGACACAATGAAAAGACGAGCGACAAAATATTCACTCCTAGGACCCGATTGATAATCAATGTCGTTGAATCTTTCGGCCTTATTTACACAACGTTCGTGACAGCCGTTAAAGTGGACGTAAATATTTTTAAAAAATCTGGAAAACTTGGAATTATTATCGGCATTGGATCTTTTGTGCTTCCATTGATGGTAACATCATTCCTGGTTATGTTAGTACAAAAATTCGTTACAATAGATGATGAGCTTAGCAAGTCACTCCGTGTTGTTCCAGGACTGGAAGCAGCAATTTCTTTTTATGTAATCATGGAAATGTTAACTGATATGAAGCTCCTAAACTCAGAGCTAGGTCGCCTGGCTATTTCTTCTTCGTTGATCAATAGCGTAATAGCCTTGGCATTCGCAGCTGTCGCAATATTTGTGACAGAGATTCCGAAATCAGCTATTAGAAGTGCGGCCCTGTTAAAAAACCTGAGTTTGGTGTTAATCATAATACTAATTGTTTTCATCCTCCGTCCTGTAATGTTTTGGATGATGAGGGAAACTCCTGAGGGAAACCCTTGAAGCAAGAACATATATTGGCCATGCATATTATGGTCGTTGGGAGCTTTCTTGTTGCACAAGTTGTAGGAATTTTCGGGTTTTGGGGACCAGTAATATTGGGTACTGTCACACCTACAATTCCACCAATGGGATTCCCTTTAATAGATAAAATTGAACCCTTTGTTTGGTCTGTGTTTTTGCCTTGCTTTTTAATCAATGCTGGCAAAGGAGTCAATTTGTTTTCTACAAGACTCATTGGTTTCTTGATTATGGAGTTGGTCATATGCGTTTCCACCATTGTCAAACTTTTTGCCATTATAATTCCTTCACTGTATTATAAAATGCCCTTTTCGGATGCTGTTTCCCCTGGCCTCCTTTTGAACTTCCGAGGAATCTATATATTCAATTTTATAGCCGTGCCAATCGACGTAAGGTATTGTACTTTAATTGCAAGTTCACATTTTGTTGTACAAAAGCAAAAAAAAAAAAGACAAAAAAAGGTTCTATCTTTTGACATTATAACTGCAGATTCTCTCGGATGAAACTTATGGCATCATGGTCATGACATCATTGTTGAAATCTGCTGTTGCTTTGCGTTTACTGAGAGTTTTTTACGACCCTTCAAGAAGATATGTAGCTTATAGAAGACGCACAATACAACACAACAGACATGATGCAGAGCTTCGCATTCTTGCTTGTATCCATGAACAGAACAATGCCGCAACAATTATTAACTTCATTGGAGCCTCCTGTCCTCAGAGTCCTTTGGGACTCTATGTTTTGAACATTGAAGAGTATGTTGGTGGCTCTTTGCCTACAGTAATCTCACATCGATTAGACAAAACGCCATCTGCTAAACCAACCAGAATTGACATCATGCTTAACGCCTTTCGCCAATTTTTACAACAGAGTAATAGCTTTCTTTCAGTTCAATGTTTCACAGCCACTTCTCCTTGTGATTCAATGCATGAAGATATTTGTTTAATGGCATTTGAGAAGTGTACATCTCTGGTGATTATCCCGTTTCAGAAAACTAATTCTTATATCATCAAGAAGATGATGAAAAATGTACTGAAAATATCTCCATGCTCGGTTGGCATTTTGTTTCAGCCTGGAGTGTTTATGCACTCTACGCCCATTTTCACGCGTAGGTCGATGGTAAATGTTTGCGTGATTTTCATAGGTGGCTCTGATGATCGCGAGGCCTTAGCATATGGTGCACGCATGGCGGAAGATGAAAATATTATGCTCACAATCATCAGATTCTTTGCTGTGAACCACACTACCAAGGATTTGGTGGAAGAAAAGCATGATTTGAACTTAATTAGTGATTTGAGGTTGAGTACTATTGACAATAACAATGTGAAATATATTAAGCACAGTGTGCAAGAGGGAGCAGACACATTACATGTGATTAATTCCGTTGCCAATGATTTTGATCTCATATTAATTGGAAAAAGACATGATAGTGATTCGCCTGTGTTGTCAGGATTAGTAGAGTGGAGTGAAATTGAAGAACTGGGTGTGATTGGTGACGTATTGGCTTCTTCAGATTTTAAGAGCAGTGCATCAGTTATGGTGATGCAGCAGCAAGCTTCGGTTGTTGAAGAAATGGTCTGCGAAAGCCCGAAATATATTTCGAAATGACTGAATTAATGATTTATTATCTTAGAGATATATGATTGTTCACAAAATTTAAACAAATTGTTGTGTCACGAGTTAGATTTGACTACTTTTACAACGAAATGTAATTAGGGTTGGCGAATGAGTTTGATTTTGAAAAGTCCAATCATATTTTAGTATTATTTATTTAAATCAGGGTCCGGAAAATATGCTAAGAGCATCAATTCAAATTTTAATAAACTGATTTTTTTCAATATCCTGAAAATATTAATAAATAACACTTCAGTTTAGGAATATATTTTTCAAAATTTAGTCTATTTGCCAACCCTAATTTATTTCTAATGTCAATGTTAATTTTTTTTTATAATACTCTGTCTTGACTCACACGTGCGGTATGCTCAGTACAAAATTTAACTCAAACAACCCATCCAACTCCTTTACAGCAGTGCAGCATGTAGAACTGTGGAAGTATAGATAGATGAAACTTAAGTTCTGGAAAATTGGGGTAGGACAAAAATATAATATCGACCAATACACCATTCTCTAGTAAATTGCCATCAATGTGATGGAGCTAACAAAAACCATTTGACGTCTATTAGCCTTTTAAAACATGATCTGATATCATATTGAATTTAGAGAAACAAAACAAATTTAACTCTTATTCATCGTTTTTTAAAATATAAAATGTAACTTTCATTACTCAAAGAAAATTGAAGATGCACATAATTATTGAAGGATAGTTTCATTTTCAGATCACATGTAAGTTGCAACAATAGCTATCTTAACTAGTGAAGGGACAATAGCATTGCAAAATCTAGGAGTATAACATAACTTGAATCCTTTCAAGTTATCTATTTATTCATTCTAACAAAACTTAATAAACATAAATAACCAAATACAATATTTTGAAATCCATCTTCCATATCATAGAATCAATTCAATCCGTTTTTTTTTTTTTTTGCCTATCTCTGACTATGACTTATCAACATGTTAGTGTAATGCTTCATAGTCACCACTATTAGTGACATATTCTCAAGATAAATTTTGATGATGCAACAAATAAGTCTTCGCAGCGTATTAGAGGACACTCCAAAAAGATGTCAAAGCACATTGGTGATATGAAGTCTCAAGCGACAAACGAAGAATATCTTGTGTAGTTTTAGCTGAGAGCTTTGTCACGACCCAAAACTAGAGCCAATGACAACAAGGTAAATAAATAAAGTAAAATTATAACAAGACCAGTCAAATCGCCAAAAGTCAGTAGAAAACGGTCAAAAAATCAAAACATGACTTAATCAAAAGGGACCAAAATGTAAAAGGATCAAAATTTAATAGTTGCCGCAAAAGGTCAACTGGGGTCTATAAGGTGGGCCAAAACAAGGGTCCACACAAGCAAATACCACAACATGGTAATATTGTTGGATAATATGACCCATAGCGTCACTATTTGCACAGAACATTGTGTTGTTGTAGCAAATTAACTATGTAACAAGGAAATTGCACTCTCATCATTTGTGATTAGATCACCATAGATATATAAATGAAGAGAGGTCCCTATGATTAGTTCCTGGATTGAGATGATATGAGACAGTATCAGTCCACGAAGGATTAATCATTAAAATATCCCTAGCCGTAGTATTATCGAGACTGGACATCGATAATGCGGAATAGGCTAGTATTGCACTTGTGCGCGTTGTGAGGGCACAATGGCATAGTTCTCATATATATAAGTGTTGGAGACTTATGCAAGTGCGATAGGAGGTCGTGTTTCACCGATGGTACGGGAAACAGCTTCGCTCTGGATAGACCCCTCGGAATCCCATTGGTATTATGACTATGTGTCTATGGGAGGCCGAAGTCAAGGTAGGTGTGTATAGTCTTAACCTGAGACTTGCATCGTTAATACTTACGATAATCGATAAACTTTGGTTTTGGTGGTTGGGGACCCTGACCAGGTTCTGTGTCTACCACTTCTGGGTTTATCAGAGAGTCGTAGAGTATTGGTGTGATGTCGAGACGGAAGTATCACTCCAGTCATATTGGAGATGATGTCACGCAGGATACGGTATTAGTGCTCTTAAGTGATGCGCATCCAATCGTGATATTATGACCAGGTCATGAATATCCGATTATAGAGACTAGTTACCAGACATCCGATTGTGTTTCGGACGGGGCAGACACTTATCCAGCCCCAGCCCTAACACGTGGCTATCCGATACTGGGCCGATATGCACAATACGTGAGTATACTACGCTTGATATAGATCTAAATATTCTTAAAAGGATATGTCCGGAAAATTGGGATGACTTGGTGCTTTGCTAGGAGTTGACCTTGTCTCATAAATCGGTAGAACGTAGTACTTGGTACGTACGTGATTCGGTTACACCGTGTGACCGTATTTATAGCCAACTTATCCGGAGATCTCATGGGTCGCTTCCCGATAATGCATCGATGACGCATAATTCGTACTCATTAATAATCTGGGATTATATAGAAGAAGGAGAAAATTAATCTAGGATTAATTACGGAGATATTTTATCTAGGATAAAATATCGTCTAGAGAGAGATAACGATTAATTCGGAATTAATCGATTAAATTAATATATTCGATATATTAAACGAAATTAGATTTCGACGCGGAATTAAAATTAGATTTTAATTCGGGCGAACGAATTAATTTAGAATTAATTCGTTAGCGACGTGAATAGTGAATTCGCTAGGCGTAATCACTTAATTGCGACGCGACGGAAAAATCGTTAATTTAGAATTAGCGAACCCGAGCCCGAGTGTGATTGCGAGCGCATTCGTGTTTCGAATTCGAGTGCGGCGACGCAAGTCACATCAAGCGTCAAATCAATCGTCACATCAAGCGTCAAATCAAATGTCACTTTGAGTGATGTGATTGATTGATGTGATTGATTGATTGAAAGACTTGACACATGACATAAAGTGGATTAGACTTGAATGACATGTGAATAGTGATGGGTGTTGGTGGAATAGTGACTTGTGAAGACTTTTGCCATTTACTTGATTTGATTAAAGTTTTGGTAATGGTTTTTTAATATATTTTCTAGGAAAATATATAAGGATTTTTTTGGTAAATCAAACACAAGTCATTACACTTTTTCACTCTTTCTCTCTCACCATTCTCTCCTCTCCTCTCACGCCATTTTGAAGCCTTCTTCACTGGTTTTCAAACCAGTTGGGCGTGACTTTGGGAAGCAAATGAGTGGTTTTTCATTTGATGAAATCAAGTGCTAGCACACTTGCGAACATTGCGAAGGTGTTAGGGAGGTTCACCCATGAGGCGGGACTCATCCGACGAAGTTTGGAGCTCCGTTTTGAGACCCAAAACTGCCAAGACAGTGAGCATGGACTGCCAGCAGTGGGCGTGAGATGCAGTGGGTTTTTGGCTTCGATTCGCCTCCAAATCGACTCAACCGATCGATGTGAGTATTCCGCTACCTCCGTTGATGTGTTCACTCATTGTTTCATGCTTAGATTTGATCTTGGGACCTAATAGAAACTCAACAATGGCATCAAGAGCTATAGTTGCAAGCATGAAAATTGTAGGGCTTAAAATTTGGGTAAATTGATTTTGAGCATGATTTGGTTAAATTGTTTGATTGAGCATGTTTAAATGATGTTTAATTTCATTTTGGTTGGATCAATTTGATGAAAAATGATTTGGAATTATTTTCCCCAAAATGGACATGTTGGCCGAATGTATGGATGAATTTTGGGATCTTGGATTTTTTGATTTTTGATTCATTTGATGAGTTAGAATCGATTAGGTTGACGTTAATTTGAATCGAATTGGATTGGATTTCGAATTGGACAAAAATCCCCAAATCCTTACCTTGGCCGAATGCATGTAATGCCCTAATGTCTTGGATTTTTTGATTTTGTGACATTGGATGTGTGTGAAATCATTTAGGATGGTGATTTGATGTCGATTGTAGGTTCGATTGGATCGAAACCGAATCGGACACAAAGTCCCTCTTTTGGCCGAGACTTAAAAGCATGTAAATGGGTTTGATTTTTCATATTGTGTGTTTGACATGTGATAATGAATTTAGCATGATTAATTGGACTAATTTGATGTTTTAGAAATGTTGATTTAGGTTATTAATCATGTAATGCACTTTAGGTAATTAAATTACGTAATTGGATTAGTGTAATTTAATTATTTAGGCTTAAATTGGATTTGGGCTTGAATTGTTGTAATTGGGCCTATTGGGCTTGATTTATCAAGTTTGGTTTAGGCCAAATGGATTGGATCCAATTGGGCCTAAAACCTTAACCATAAAGCCCAAATGCGACTTAATGAACCTTTAAAGTTCAATTGGGCCTAATGGGCCAAGATTGATTTATGGGCTTATGGGGTAAATCCCGGATTGGACTTTGGTTATCGGTTTGACCCGAGTTGACCGAAAGTCCACGCCTTAAGAAATCAATCAAAAGCCCATTGGACTTTAATTGAATTGACGTTGGACGTTAATCAGTCTTTGAGACGCGTTACGATTAGATTCGGAATTTAAATCGTAAAAGGTTTATTAAATAAAGTGTAATGTTCAATTTGGAATTGAATAGTGAATTAGTTTTAAATACATGTTAAATTAGATTTAATAATGTAGTTTAATTTAATTCATGAATTCGTACTTTAAGTACTTATTCGCAAAAACGAGTTTGACTCGATCAAAATCAAATCGTTGTTTGAACATTGGATGATCACCTAATTATCAGATTAATTAATTTGATTAGATTGATTGATAACATGCTTATATGTGTGAATACTTGGGTGTGTTGAATGAATAATGTATATCGGATGGATATTAGATGGGTGGGCAATTTTAGAAATTGTTGTAATAAATTCGATTTATTAAATTGGACCTGCGTGTCCAGCCTTATCACCTTCTTTCTCTTGTATTCTCTTCTCACCTATTCCCCTCTATGTATATGAGGTTTCTTTAGAAGTGTAGTGTAACGGGTAGAAGTAATACTAGTGCTAGCTTGAGTGAGAAAGGGAGAGATTTGATCTAGGATCAATGTATTAAATATCCATCCGCATATCATTATTATTTTATTTCATACTCGCTTTATTATGTGTTTAGAATGCATGCTTAAGGGTGTATGATGATGAGACCTAACAAAGATAATTAAATTGGTAGCCAATTTTCACGCGAAAAACCCTCGTTTTAATATTAAGCGATTATCCTTCCGTTGAATGATTCTTGTTCAAGATCTGATTGGCATTGGTTTGTTGGCCAAAGTCAAGACCATGTCAATTAGATGTATTTGAATCATGAGAGTTTTGTTCCACATCGGTGTCTAGTCCAAGTTGTGATTTGTTGGCCAAAGTCAAGATCACTTCTTGTCCAAAGACATTGATTACGAAACTTTCCTTGTCAATGGGTCCCGCTTAACTGGAGTCATTAGGTTTGTTGTGCCAAAGCCAAGGCCTAGATGATTCGGAGGATAAGGTTAGAAAATGTATTAGATACATTGGCATATGTAATATGTTTAGGACTTGGATGTCCACCTAACCGGATCTGGGAATTGGATTGGGTCCAATTGATCTGTGAGATCTACCTGGTTAAGTAGCATACAGCTTGTTGGCCAAAGTCAAGGTTGTATGTTATTTGACAGGATCCCAGCCCACTAGGAAACGCGGTTTCCCTAGTACTCCACAGAGGGTTAGAGGCTCGACGAAAAATAGTGGGAGGCAAGTATTGAATTTGCAACATTCGTTCAATTACTCGCCATACGCGCTCAAACAAATATCATTCGTCAATATTTTACGTTGTTTTAAAAATATATATATAGTTGGACTATATACAAACTTATTCAATATATAGTTGATTTTATAATTGGATTATAGTAATCAATATAATTGAATTAAAATGATAGTTGATTTTATAATTGGATTATAGTAATCAATATTAAAATTATAGTTGATTAAATAATTGGATTATTGTAATCATTATAATAAATAGTACCTTATTAAATTGATTAAATAGTTGGACTATTAAAATCAAGAAAGAATTGAAAAGTTAAATATTTAAAATATATAATCCTTGGGATTTATGTTTTAAATGATTTAATATTCAATTGGGAATTAATAATAGGTTAATTTATTTGATAAAATAACTTATTATGACTAAGCCCGTAATTAAGCAAATAGTAGAGCATAAAATCTTTGGAAGATTTATGTGATGATGACTTTAATGCTTAATTAAAATACTTATAATAAATCTATCTTTAGATTTAAAAGTATTAAAATTGCAATTAAAATTCTTAGAGAATTAATTGACTATTCTAGTGGAGAAAAGTCAAAGTTTGCAATTGGGCATATTGCGCAAGGTGCACATCGTTTCGATATTCCGAAACCCAAGGCTTGGCCAAAGGTTTGTGAAATATTGAAAAAGATAATTGACATATCCCAAAGTGACTACCATTTGGATATGGAAGACACAAAGGAATTAAAGAAGGGGCGAGGCTCTAACTTTAAAAATATTTGTCAAAGTTATGTTCACTAATAGTATTGAAATTGGATTTTAAATACTTAGTGTGGTACATAATACATATATATATTGATGTTCAGAATCCGCTGTGAGTTGGATACTGACTTCAAGCCGAGATTTCTCTGCGAATCGGAAACGAGACGAAAGTCGCTGTTTCGACCGTAGATACCTAAGTTTAGGAACTACCCTTAGGGTATGTACTTAAATTAGGAAATGTTATGATGTAACTAGTTTGACTAGAAACATTATCTCGATATCAGTGTTTGATCCGTTGCGGATAAAACCTTTATATTCTAGAACACTAAAGTGTTTCATTATATAAAGATGATACTGAGAAAAATACATTAGATGTTAATAACATAATTTATATTTTGAATATAAAATCTCAAACATATAAAATGACAAATAAATAGCTCAAATTGATTTGATCAATGAGACTTATTTGTGGCATTGTTGTCTAGGACACAATTAAACGAGAATCGTATATCCACACTTTTGAAGAGTGGGTACTAGGACTGATTTGACTATTCAAATAAGGTCTGCGAATCTAGTTTATTAGGTTAAATACCTAAAATACTATTTACTTGGTAATAGTAAAAGGGGCCACCGATCTGTTAGCCCTATTCATGGTGAAGTTAGTGGGCCCATATCTAGCTAGACTAGATGTGAACATGAATATTTCGTGACCTTAACGGATGTAGCATCACGTTATGGTTATGTGTTTCTTTTGAAGAACATAGATCGGAAACTTTTGAAGTTTCAACACGAAGTATATAAACAGATCGGCTATAGTATTATTCCGCCACGGTTAGACCGTAATGGAAATTACTTAAGCAGTAAGTTTCATACGTACATGAAAGAGTACGGTATTCTTTCATATGAGGACTCCTCCCGTGACACGTCAGTTAGACAGTGTGTGCGAACCAAAAACCGAATTTTGTTGGACATGATAAGGTTTATCACGAGTCGCTCTGAGCTACTATTTCCTTCAATGGGACATGTATTAACAGTGCAAAACTTATTTAGAATAAGGTTCCATATAAATCTGTTTGACAGATATCATATAGGATATGAACAGAAAAGAAACGAGGTTTCTCATTCCTGATAATTTGGGTATGCCAGGCATAACGTTTGGTTTATACCAAACTAAGGACCCAAATTGGATAAGTGCCTATATATGTTATCCTAAGGAAAACCTTAAGTATAGTACTTATAAATCCCACATGAGAACAATGTAATTGTTGCTCACCATGCGGTTTTTCCTGAGAGGAATACCGATATGCAGTGGTCAGTGGGAGGATAGTGATACTCGATGAAAATCGGAGTCACACTGTTCAAGGCACGAAGTCCTTAATGGAACACAAATAGTTCATCTATGATGAATCTATACCATTAATCTTCAAATACACAAGAAACTAGTAGATCGGATAGAGTCAGAAAACAACCTAGGGTATGGGTTTCTGATCTCGCCCCATGAAGATGTCAATCTCATGGAGGTGTACCATCTGACTACGTTTAGAGGAAGTGATACAAGGTATCGACTCCCTGTTATGGCAAAGTGCCATTAATCCGAAATGGATTCCATGTATAACAACTATTTTGGATACTGGTTGTTGTACCACAAGGCATTGTGCCTATTGGTACATTAAACGTCTTCAAGGAAGACATACATGGATGGCAACATACCAACGTACAAAGCTGGGCTTTTGACGGAAAGGTATCGTTATCAACATTGTGTTAATAACGGTTCAACCTTTTACCTGTTGCCATGGTAAATCCATTTTGAAAATGCTTAAAAATAACTATATATTTTATTTATGAAATGTGTCAGTTATAAATCAAAATCGCTTTCCTGAAAAGGAAACCTTTTGGAGAATGTTTATAACATTCTGACGATTTTGTATAACCGACAACAAGGTTTGCGGGTTATTCGATCCATGTTTGGATCAATGCAAGCATAGGTTCTTGGAACTTACGTTTTGAAATAATCATAATGGTTTATGATTTGACTCAAAACGAAATAATTCTTGTGTATATAAGGAGGTTAGTGGGAGAGCGCACTAACAGTGAAATTCCCATAATACAATGGTGAAAGCTTGGCTTTCATAGATATTCTTTCAATAGAAAATTCTCCGTAGAATTCTGGGGAGTAACAACCTTTATTCAAGAATAAGAGATCTACTGGGATAGATTTGGAGTTGTTAACACTCTCTGGAAATCGTACATTTAAAATGTACTTGTATTGGTGTCTCATACGCTTCGAGCATATGGAGTCACAATCAGGTCAATCCAAGTGATAGTCACTGGATTAAAGATTGAGAACATCTGTTAGTATCTTAGAGAACTAAAGATGTTGTCTTAAAATATGGAGAAGGAGAACTTGAAGTGACTGGATCACCGCTGCAAGTTTCCAAACTATTAAATACTATACGGTACTATAAAGTTTGTATAACGGGACAGTGAGCTGGAAATCTTCCAAGCAAGATAACTGTTGCCGAATAAACAACAAATACTGATACGGATTATTGCTGCAGCTGAGGCAGCAAAAGAAGCCATTTGGATCGAACATAAATCTAATTAGATTAGATATAGTTCTGTTAGCAGCTGAACTAGGCGTCAGCACAGGCTAAGGAATTAAAGGTCTCATCGACGATCCAGATATATACTTCTAAATCATCTGATTCGTTCGGATCATACATCGTGGCGATGTGATGATCGTGTAAATCACGTCAGACGATAATCAAACAAATCCGCTGACGAAAACCTTTCCTCAGCAATTTGAGCGAACCTTACATAGTTCAAGTGTTAGAACACTTGAGTGACTCGCTACGTGCCAAGTGGGAGATTGTTGGATAATATGACCCATAGCGTCACTATTTGCACAGAACATTGTGTTGTTGTAGCAAATTAACTATGTAACAAGGAAATTGCACTCTCATCATTTGTGATTAGATCACCATAGATATATAAATGAAGAGAGGTCCCTATGATTAGTTCCTGGATTGAGATGATATGAGACAGTATCAGTCCACGAAGGATTAATCATTAAAATATCCCTAGCCGTAGTATTATCGAGACTGGACATCGATAATGCGGAATAGGCTAGTATTGCACTTGTGCGCGTTGTGAGGGCACAATGGCATAGTTCTCATATATATAAGTGTTGGAGACTTATGCAAGTGCGATAGGAGGTCGTGTTTCATCACCGATGGTACGGGAAACAGCTTCGCTCTGGATAGACCCCTCGGAATCCCATTGGTATTATGACTATGTGTCTATGGGAGGCCGAAGTCAAGGTAGGTGTGTATAGTCTTAACCTGAGACTTGCATCGCTAATACTTACGATAATCGATAAACTTTGGTTTTGGTGGTTGGGGACCCTGACCAGGTTCTGTGTCTACCACTTCTGGGTTTATCAGAGAGTCGTAGAGTATTGGGTGTGATGTCGAGACGGAAGTATCACTCCAGTCATATTGGAGATGATGTCACGCAGGATACGGTATTAGTGCTCTTAGTGATGCGCATCCAATCGTGATATTATGACCAGGTCATGAATATCCGATTATAGAGACTAGTTACCAGACATCCGATATGTGTTTCGGACGGGGCAGACACTTATCCAGCCCCAGCCCTAACACGTGGCTATCCGATACTGGGCCGATATGCACAATACGTGAGTATACTACGCTTGATATAGATCTAAATATTCTTAAAAGGATATGTCCGGAAAATTGGGATGACTTGGTGCTTTGCTAGGAGTTGACCTTGTCTCATAAATCGGTAGAACGTAGTACTTGGTACGTACGTGATTCGGTTACACCGGCGACCGTATTTATAGCCAACTTATCCAGAGATCTCATGGGTCGCTTCCCGATAATGCACCGATGACGCAAATTCGTACTCATTAATAATCTGGGATTAATAGAGAAGAGGAGAAAATTAATCTAGGATTAATTACGGAGATATTTTATCTAGGATAAAATATCGTCTAGAGAGAGATAACGATTAATTCGGAATTAATCGATTAAATTAATATATTCGATATATAAAACGAAATTAGATTTCGACGCGGAATTAAAATTAGATTTTAATTCGGGCGAACGAATTAATTTAGAATTAATTCGTTAGCGACGTGAATAGTGAATTCGCTAGGCGTAATCACTTAATTGCGACGCGACGGAAAAATCGTTATTTAGAATTAGCGAACCCGAGCCCGAGTGTGATTGCGAGCGCATTCGTGTTTCGAATTCGAGTGCGGCGACGCAAGTCACATCAAGCGTCAAATCAATCGTCACATCAAGCGTCAAATCAAATGTCACTTTGAGTGATGTGATTGATTGATGTGATTGATTGATTGAAAGACTTGACACATGACATAAAGTGGATTAGACTTGAATGACATGTGAATAGTGATGGGTGTTGGTGGAATAGTGACTTGTGAAGACTTTTGCCATTTACTTGATTTGATTAAAGTTTTGGTAATGGTTTTTTAATATATTTTCTAGGAAAATATATAAGGATTTTTTTGGTAAATCAAACACAAGTCATTACACTTTTTCACTCTTTCTCTCTCACCATTCTCTCCTCTCCTCTAACGCCATTTTGAAGCCTTCTTCACTGGTTTTCAAACCAGTTTGGGCGTGACTTTGGGAAGCAAATGAGTGGTTTTTCATTTGATGAAATCAAGTGCTAGCACACTTGCGAACATTGCGAAGGTGTTAGGGAGGTTCACCCATGAGGCGGGACTCATCCGACGAAGTTTGGAGCTCCGTTTTGAGACCCGAAACTGCCAAGACAGTGAGCATGGACTGCCAGCAGTGGGCGTGAGATGCAGTGGGTTTTTGGCTTCGATTCGCCTCCAAATCGACTCAACCGATCGATGTGAGTATTCCGCTACCTCCGTTGATGTGTTCACTCATTGTTTCATGCTTAGATTTGATCTTGGGACCTAATAGAAACTCAACAAATATGATAACCAATATGTGCGCCACAACGGGGCTCCACATAAACCAATTTTAATATATCCAATTTTTATATTTTTAGCCGATCCAAGTTTGATCCAATTTACATTTATACTACCATGCAGATATTTATAAAGATAAAATAATAAAACTCATCATGGTCGCGTTGTGTCGTCCAACGCGTCATTCACATTTCTATAAAACATGGCTAATATTAAAACACATTTTATATCATTTTCACATGCTTAATCTAATGATATACATATATATAACTTAAAACTACAATTAAGATGAGTACCAAATCCCTACCTCAACCCCACGCTCGAAGCGTGAAACTGATCTCATAACGATGCTAAATGCACTCAGACTATACCGTTGGTCTAACAGCTGCAAAACTCTCTTCAGGCTCACTCGGCTCGCTCTACGAGGCAAACGGGTATCGCTGACCAATGACCACCTAAAGATCACGTAAAACTGATATCTCGAAACTTGAGACGTAAAACGCACCAAATCAAACTCTTGCATAAATCTAACAAAACCCGACATGGTTACATTTAAAACACGACCTTTCCATTTTCAATCTAACACCACAAATGCCAATTTGGGGCCTACAACAACCACCCAACCACACATCACATTAAAGACCACAATTTGAAAATAACAATTTCAAAACTCAAAACTTAAATATCAAAACAACTAATCCAAAACCGGTAAATAAAATACGTAATTAAAATATGATAAATACATGAAGATTAGAGTTCGGGTACATTACTGTACGAAAGGTTCGAACCAACACGTCGGGAACAACAACCACCAGATTCTGCCCAAAGATGTCGGTGCGTGGAGCCCACGCACTGGCGTACTGCCATGCTGCCGCAACTAATAGATGCGCTTCGTCGAGTTAAGTCCAATGGAGGTGGTCACCTGTGTTAGTCTCTAAGACATGCCACAAGATTCTAAACATGATTATATGTGTGAAAATTACAAGAAAAGTGGCGGAATCACTTACATTGTAATTTGGAGAAATTTCGAAATTTCTTCTTTAGATGAAGCTCCAAGCTTATTGTTTATGCCTTGGGTGAGTTTCCCTATCACCTTATTTGACTCCTACAAGTGTTAGCTTTGTTGAAATTTTGAAGCAAAAATTTCACAACATTGAGAGAGGTTTCGGTCAAGGGTTGGGAGAAAGAGATAGCGAATAGTTGTTTAAGACTTGATGTTTTTGTGTATGTTAAATGCATTATTTTATTAAGCCAACTACTTCCATCAACTATAGATATTTGATGTAAGTCATATGGTCCCACCACATTTTAAATTCAAATTTAAGTTGGCTTACTCAACACATAACTTGACTTCGGCCCACCAAAGTCAAAGATATTTTGTGTTCCCAAAAGACAAAAAGACACACGCAAAGTCATGAGTAATTTTATGGGTTAGTTTAATTCTGATTAAACAATTTTTCCAACGCGCCATAATTAAATCCAATTTAATTAAATAATTATGCCCCGCAAAATTATTACGATAGTCGCTTTCGAATTAATTTTGATTTAATTCTTTCGCCCGAATTAAAATCCAATTTTAATTTCGTATTGAAATCCAATTTCAATTAATATATCTGATATATTATTTTAGCCACAAATAAATTAAATAGGAAAAATCCAATTTAACTATTAAATTTATTTTTATCGATTAATTCTAAATTAATCACGTTCTCACTTCTATACGAAGTTAATCCCATATTAATATTGCCGCAATTAATCCCAGATTAATTTTCTATCTCATAATTAATCCCAGATTAATTCTATCTGAGTCAAATGTTATTGGTGAATCTTTGGGAAGCGACCCAAGAGATTCCTGAATATGTTGTCAGTAAATATGGTTATCAGACTATCCGAACACGTGCGTACCTTGTACCATATTCTCATCGATTTACAAGACATGGTTCGCTTCTAGTAAAACACCGTGCCTACCTAATTCTCCAAAAATATTCACCGAGGAATATCATCTGTATCAGGCATAGTAACACTAATAATACGTAATACGATCCAGTATTGGATTTCACATGCTAGGCCTAGGGCTGGCTCTGGGGCTGCCCCGTACGAAGCATATATCGGATCCCGAGTAACTAATCTCTGTAATCGAGAAGTCATGACCTAGTCATATTATCCCGATAGCTACAGCTTTTATAGTACTAGTTCCGTATCCTATGTGACCATCATCTCTATATGACTGAAGTGATACTCCAATCTTGACATCACATCCAATACACTACGATTCTCAGTAAACCCAATACAAGCGTACACAAAACCAGTTAAAGCTCTAGACGACCAATACTAAAGCAAACTGATTGTCGCAAGTAATAGAGATGTAAGTCTCAGATTAAAGATCACATACACCTACCCTGATTCAGATTCTCATAGACACATAGTCATACTACCAATGGGATTCCAAGTAGGTCTATCCAGAGTGAACTGTTCTCGGTCCAACGACTAACAGAACCTCTTATTACACTTGTATAAGTATCCAATACCTAAATATATGAGAACTATGTCGTTAAGCTTCCATAACGCGCACAAGTATAATACTAGTCTATTCCACATTATTAATGTCCAGTCTTAATAATACTTCGACTAGAGATATTTAATGATTAAACCGTTTGTGGATTAATACTGTCTCATATCTTATTAATCTGATTTAACCATATGGACTTTTATCATTAATATATATATATATCCAAGTAATCTAATTACAATAATGATAAAATAGTATTTCCTTTTGTCACATAAATATTTTGTATAAAAACACAATGTTTTTTACAAATAGTAATGCTATGAGTCATAATTATCCAATAATCTCCTACTTGGGCTATAGCCAATCACTCAAGTATCTAATACCTGAACTATGTACATGTCACTCAAATTTTTACTGAAATATAGCCTTCGTCAGCGGATCTGCAATGTTATCATCTGATGCGATGTTTGCTTTAATTCATAAATGGATCGGTTTAACTTACAAACCTTATTTGTATGTCTTGGTACGAAAAAACCATCAAGTTGTTGCATATAAACATCCTCCAAAAGGTTTCCGTTAAGGAAAGTGATTTTGACTTCCATCTGTCATATTTCATAATCGAAATATGCAGCAATAACAAGCTTTATCTGAATGGATTTAATCATGAAAACAGGTGAAAAGGTTTCATCGTTATCGACACCATGTCATTGACGATACCCTTTAGCTACAAGCCTAGCTTTGTACTTTTGTATGTTGTCTACCATGTTTGTCTTCTTTTTGAAGACAAATTTACAACCAATTGGCTTAATGTCTTCTGGTACATCTCCATTTCGGACTTCATGGCTTTTTGCCATAAAGCGGAGTCGATACCTTGTATCACTTCCTCATACGTAGCTGGTTCATCTTCCTCAATAAGATTAATGTCTACATGAGGTGAGATCAGAAACCTATACCTCTCAGATTATTTTCTGACTCTCTCTGACTTACGCGGTTCTTATGTATCAGAAGATTATGGAGCAGTTGCATCGCTGATAGACTATTCGTGTTCTGTGAGGGGGTCGGTACCATGAACAGTATCACTCTGATTTTCATCGAGTTCTAGTTTCCTCCCACTTATCACTACATCTATGAATTCCTTTTAGAGGAAAAATGCATGAAGGATAAAAAATACCTTATTCTCTTGTGGGTTGTAGAAGTAATATCCTTTGGTTTCCATAGGATAACCTACAAATTGACACTAATCTGATTTGGGTTCTAGTTTGGTACTATCCAAATGTTTAACATATGCCCAACATCCTCAGATCTTCAGGAATACGAAACCTGATTTCTTTCACGTCCATATCTCATATGAAGTCTGTTCAACAGACTTTGACGAAACCTTATTCAAAATAAGTATTGCACTGTTTAATGCGTATCCCCATAAGGAAATCTGTAGCTCTGTGCGACTCATCATTGACCTTACCATGTCCAACAAAGTTCAGTTTCTCTATTTGGACACATCGTTCAATTGAGGTGTTCCGAGAGGAGTTCAATGTGAAATAATACAATATTCTTTCAAGAAAACTTGAAACTCATTGCTTAAGTATTCTCCACCACGGTCCGACCGCAATATTTTAATACTTTTGCTAGTGTGTTTTTCTACTTCGTGTCGAAACTCATAGAATTTCTCAAAAGTTTTTGATTGTGTTTCATAAAATATACATAACCATAATATGATACATCATCCGTAAAGGTTACGAAGTATTCATATCCACCTCTAGCCTGGCTAAACATGGGCCCGCATATGTCACTATGAACGAGGGCTAACAGCTCGGTGGCACGTACACCTTTACCTCTAAAAGGTGTTTTAGGCATTTTTCCTAACAAATAAGATTCACCGACATCATATAAATTAGGATCAAATCTGTCCAAGTATCCATCTTCGAAAGTGTGGATATACGAGTTTTGTTAATGTATCCCAGATGATAATGTCATAAATAAGTCTCATCTGTTTTACTCAATTTGAGCTTTTTATTTGTTATGTTATATGTTTGAGATTCGTTTATATTCAAAATATAAAAACCGTTATTCACATCAGCTATACATATCTTAATATCATTGTTATAAACAAAACACCCAGTGTTTCTGAATACAAAAGCCGCATCGAGTTAAACTAGATATAGAGATAATATTCATAGTCAAACTAGGTACAGAATAATAGTCGCCTAATGTAAGTACATGCCCTGATGGCAGATTCAAAACATAGGTGCCAACGGCCAAACAACGATTCTCATCCCATTTCCGACTCGTATGTCGATCTCCCCTGAAGCCAATCTCCTGCTAATCTACAGATCTTACACATCAGTACATATGTGAGTACTACATCCAATATCAAAAATTCAATTTTTGAAACTAGTAGTAGATATTTTTATTTCAATAACAAACATACCTGAAGCCGGAGCCTCGGCAGCCTTCACTTCCTTCAAATCCGCTTTAAACTTACGGCAGTCACGCTTCCAGTGACCTGGTTTGGCACAGTGTAGGCAAACGTCTTGGGATTTGTCTTTTGTCCTCCTAGAAGACTGTGATGATTTATCTTTATCGTTCTTCTTCTTCTTCTTCACACCCTTATAAGTCTTCGGCCAAGCCTTGGCCTTCTTGGATGTCTAAGTAAGATACGCCTCGCGCTTCTTGCCTTTTAGAAACTCTGGATCTGCCTCTTTCAGCATAGCCATTAACTCTCCAAGAGTTTTCTCTTGGTTCATCATGTTATAGTTCATAATGAACCTGCCCCAGCAATCGGGCAGAGACTGTAAGATCAAATCTATGGAAGTTTCAGCCTTGAAAGTAATGCCCGGCTGACCCAGCTGTTTGATTTCAGCAATCATCTACAGCATGTAGTGTTCGAAAGATGTACCTTCTGACATACGAGAGCGAAAAAGCTTCTTCTACAAATTATACTTCTGAGATCTACGATTAGATTTATGAATATACTTCAACTTCAACATCATCGCATAAAAATCCAATCCTTTATTCTGACGACGAAACTGAGGAGTCATTACAGCAAGCATAACAGATTGGGCGATAAAGTTATCATCATGGTGAGTCTTCCAAAGCTCATTCTCTACTGGCCACTCAAGTCCGGGCTCAGGCCCGAGAGGTCTCTCTATTATATAGAGCAATTTCTCAGCTCCCAGGACTATCATGAGGTTCATTTCCCAGTCTGAAAAATTTATGCCGTTAAAGACATTCTCACATATTATTAGGTCCCTAACGCTTATCTTTCCAGCAATTTTGATTGCTATAGTCTAACTATCCAATCAAATATTTCGGGTACACTCAAATGCAATGGCTACTATAGTCTAACTATATAACCAATTATAAATGAAGTAGTGCTGATTACAGTCTAACTGTTCAAAGAAAACAATAAGTGAATAATATTAGTCCAATTAATATATATAATAACGAGAAATAATAATAATAGAGTACGCCTATTAGCGAGTATTAAAAGAAATTATAAATTTAATACTAGCCTCCCACTAATTTTCGGCGAGCCTCTAACCCTCTGTTGAGTACTCCGAAAACCTAGTTTCCTAGTGGGCTAGGATCCTATTAAATAATATACAACCTTGACTTTGGCCAACAAGCTGTATAAAATTTAACTAGGTAGATCTCTAAGATCAATTGGATCTCATCCAATTCCTAGATCTGATAGGTGGACTTCCAAGTCCGAAACATATATCTAATATATTTCCTAACATGTTTCCTCTGAATCAACTAAGCCTTGGCTTTTGCTCAACAAGCTTAATGATTCCAGTTAAGCGCGACCCATTGATAGTGGGAAAGCTTCGTAATCCACGTCTATGAACAATAGTGACCTTGACTTTGGCCAACAAGTCAAACTGCCCAAGATATGCGATATTAACAAAGCTTTCATGGTTCAAACACATCCGCGATAGAAAATAATCTTGACTTTGGCCAACTTATCAAAGCCAATATTGGATCTTGAGAGAGAACCACTCAATGGAATGAAACGTTTAATATTAAATGCAAGGGCATTTTAATAAATTGGCAACCAACTTATTTTCTTTGATAATACACCCTTAAACATGCATTCTAAAAGCGTAATAAGGCGCGATAAATATAATAATGATATGCGGATGAATATTCATATACATTTTATTCCTAGAACAAATCTCTCTCATTTGTTCTCTCCCGCTAGCACTTTACATTCTTCTATATACCCAATTACATAACACTATAAGAGACCTCATTGACATTGAGGGGTATTGGTGATAAGAGAAATACAATGAGAATAAGAGGTGATAGGCTAGACATGCAGGTCCAATTTTAAATAAATATAATATTTATAGCAATTTCCAAAATTGCCCTCACCCATTTAATATCCATCCAATATACATTATTTAAACAAATACATCCAAGCATTCACACATAGCATCTTGTCAATCAATGTAATCTAATTAATTAATTCTTTAATTATTGACCATCCAATGTTCATATAACGATTTGATTTGCGAGAGTCCAACTCGTTTAAGAATAAATACTCAAAGTAAGTATTTTTGAATTATATCGAACTAAAATATTAAATCCAATTTAAATTGTATTCAATACTAATTCAAGTTTAATTCCAAATTAAACAATTACATTTATTCTATTATAATAATGTATTTTTAGACTTGGATTCCAAATCCAATCCAAATGGTCTGAAAGGCCTATTTAGCACCCAATGCCAATTCTATTAGGTCCAATGCGCTTTAATTAATTCTTTAGACATGGTTTTTTTTGGCTATTATGGATCAAGCCCATAATGCCTTGGCCCATTTAGGAATCACCATATGTCATAAATTAATTTTGGCCCATTAGGCTCAATTAGATCATTAAAAGCCCAAAAGTCATATTTTGGATTTTTAAGGAAATAGTTTAGGCCCAATTGGATCCAACCCAATTGTCCACAACCAAACTTGGCCCAACCAAGCCCATTAATCCAAATATAACCAAATTAGCCCATTTAGTATTTTAGGGACTAATTTACATTAATACAATATTCCAAATATTACATCAATCCATTTTAAGTGTAATTAACATAACTAATTAATTAATCTAACATTTCCAAAATATTAATTAATCTAATTAATCATGCTTATCATTCCAATTCATGTCCAATACAAATTGAAGCAAAATAAAGTCTCCAACAAGCATGCTAACTCACGGAATGACAAGAAATTAATATCCAATTTGATTACAATCCAACTAAATCAACATTCAACATATATATCATGCCATTAACATATCCAAGTGTCAAAATTTAAAAAATCACCATGAATTACACTAGGGTATAGATTCGGCCAAAATAGGGAAATTAGGGAAATTTGATCTAATCAATTTTTCAACAATCCAACAATGCACAACTCCAAGTTATCATCATCTAACATCAACCAACAACTCAATTTTGAATTTTCATGCTCCAAGCAAAAATTCCTAATTAAAGTTTATGAACCCTTGTTTTCAAAATCATATTTAGTAAGGCTCTGATATCATTGTTAGTCTCTAAGACATGCCACAAGATTCTAAACATGATTATATGTGTGAAAATTACAAGAAATGTGGCAGAATCACTTACATTGTAATTTGGAGAAATTTCGAAAAATTCCTCTTTGGATGAAGCTCCAAGTTGTTGTTTATGCCTTGGGTGAGTTTCCCTATCACCTTATTTGACTCCTACAAGTGCTAGATTTGTTGAAATTTTTGAAGCAAAAATTTCACAATGTTGAGAGAAGTTTCGTCCAAAGGTTGAGAGAAAGAGAGAGTGAATAGTTGTTCAAGACTTGGTATTTTTGTGTGTGTTAAATGCATTATTTTATTAAGCCAACTACTTCCATCAACTATATATATTTGATGTAAGTCATGTGGTCCACCATATTTTAAATTCAAAATTTGAGTTGGCTTACTTAACACATAACTTGACTTCAGCCAACCAAAATCAATGATATTTTATTTTCCATAAACAGAAAAAGACACACGCAAAGTCACGGGCAATTTTATTGGGTTCGTTTAATTCCGATTAAACAATTTTCTGTTACGCCATAATTAAATCCAATTTAATTAAATAATTATGGCTCGTAAAATTATTACAATAGTTGCTTTTGAATTAATTCTAAATTAATTCATTCGCCCGAATTAAATCTAATTTTAATTTTGTATTGAAATCCAATTTCAATTAATATATTCGATATATTATTTTAGCCACAAATAAATTAAATACAAAAATCCAATTTTACTATTAAATTTATTTTATCGATTAATTCTAAATTAATCGTGTTCTCTCTTCTATACGAAGTTAATCCCATATTAATTATTACCGCAATTAATCCCAGATTAATTTTCTCTCTAATAATTAATCTCAGATTAATTCTATCTGAGTCAAATGTCATTGGTGAATCTTTGGGAAGCGATCCAAGAGATACATGGATATGTTGGTAGTAAATACGATTATTGGACTATCCGAACATGTGCGTACCCCATACCATGTTCTCACCAATTTACAAGACATGGTTGGCTTCTAGCAAAACATCACGCCTACCCAATTCTCTAGAAATATTCACCGAGAAATATCATCTGTATCAGGTGTAGTAATACTAATAATACGCAATACGATCTGGTACCGGATGTCACATGCTAGGCCTAGGGCTAGCTCTATGTCTGTAATCGGGAAATCATGACCTAGTCATACTATCCCAATAGCTGCAGCTTTTAGAGTACTAGTTCCGTATCCTATGTGACCATCATCTACATATGACTGAAGTGATACTCCCATATTGACATCACATCAATACACTGCGATGCTCAGTAAACCCAATACAGGCGTACACAGAACCTATTAAAGCTCTAGATGACCAATACTAAAGTAAACTGATTGTCGCAAGTAATAGCGACGTAAGTCTCAAGTTAAAGATCACATACACCTACCCTGATTCAGATTCTCATAGACAGATAGTCATACTACCAATGAGATTCCGAGTGGGTCCATCCAGAGTGAACTGTTCCCGGTCCAACAGCTAACAGAAACCTCTCATTACACTTGCATAAGTATCCAATACTTAAATATATGATAATTATGTCGTTAAGTTTCCATAACGCGCACAAGTGTAATACTGGTTAATTCCTCATTATTAATGTCTAGTCTCGATAATACTTCGACTATGGATATTTAATGATTAAATTGTTCATTGATTAATACTGTCTCATATCTTATTAATCAGATTTAACCATATGGACTTTTATCATTAATATATATATATATCAAAGTAATCTAATTACAATAATGATAAAATAGTTTCTCACATAGATAATTTGTACAAAAACACAATGTTCTTTACAAATATTGATGCTATGGGTTATAATTGCCAAACAACTCGTCCAACGGAGCTTCAGTATGCTAGGAAATCACCAAAAATTGTCGAAATCTTCAAGCCATGATCTCACTAGAAAACAGCCACCGCCGACGACACCACCACCACCAAAATACTCCTCAATATTTGCTCTATCATTCCCCTAACTCTGATGGCAGGAAATCAGCTCCAATCATCGGAACTATCCCTCTCAAGCACGCATGAAGAAGGAAAAAAAATAAAAAAAAATTGAAAAATTGGGAAGAAGACAACATGTTTTTGGGGGAGAGAGAGAAAAATTACATTTTTATATATGAGCTGGATAATATTAGTTAAATCCTCACAATTTTTATCAAATATAATTTGAATAAAACTTATGAAAATTGATCTTTCAACCCTTAAAGTCAAAAATTCAAAATATGACCAAACACCTTTAGGGGAAAAGACAATAATACTCTTATTAAAAATTTAGATTATTACATCTTTACCTCCATAAAGGATTTCGTACCGAAATTCAAAATACACAAAATGATCTAAGTACAACATCATATACGGAGGTTAAAAAGATGAGAGTGTCTCAAACACTTCATCAATAAGCCCGAAAGCATGATTCCATGCAAGGCCATGTCACACAAATGGACCCATTAATAAAGTATTGCCCGCTTTGGGCTTTACAATAAGGATGGATCTCAAGTTCAAACCCTACACCCTCACAGTTTTGTTCGTTGTACCACTGGTTCCTAACCCATGAAGTAAAATAGACTAAGAAGCTGAAATTGGAAAACATAAACACAAAGCTGCAACAAGACTGAAATTTCATAACATAACTGTAAGCTATGACAGATTATGAAAACTGAAATATCGCAATGAGGCCACATACAAACGTGAAAAATCGAACAGCACGCCAATAATTAAAACTTGTAAACGTAATATGAAAAAGAAATATGATTCGAAAATACATAAACATGACCTCAAAAGACATGAGTCGTTTCAATCATCAAGTGAAATCTGACTTAAAATAACTTAATGTCAAATGAAGACATAGAAACACATGTACACTTTAAATATAAACACATGATTACAAACTGTAAAACATAACATAAGCTGAAATCGAACCACATACTGAAAAGTAAACATGAACCTGAATGTGAATCAGTTTATACGAGTGATCAATCCCCATAAGGCATCACGAAAGACATAAAATAACGTCAAATAAAATCATGTAAATATGACAAGTGAAGATTATAAGTTGTAACATGTAAACATGATGTATAAAAGATGTCAATAAGCTGAGAACATGAAAACATGACTGTTGACATTGTATTTTTGCATAAAGCCTAATGATGAGCCTCGTATAGAGGCACTACCCGATAAGTTGCGAAAGTCACGAGAAACGGACACAGAAGGAAAATTCAGAAAAATAAATACCTTGTCAAATTTAAACTCACTAGTTTAGCCTCGGGTTCGCTTAGTCAATTCCTGTATTAAAACATTAACCTCAACCCAAAACCCTTGCAACCTATGAAAAGCCCATTTCGCCCAAGCCCAATCTAAAATAATTAAAACACATGCAAAACACATGTCAAAATCTATCAAATCCCCTTCCAAATTTAAAAATATTGTGAATCAATCCCCACCAAAATTACACAATTTATTTCCCTAAATAAATTAATTAAATACATCCATTTTTTACATGATTTATTTCCTTGTTTTAAAAAACAACCCTAACCCTAACTTGCAACTATAAAAACACAACAAATTCCCAACACTAGGGGCTCTTCCTCTCACTCTCTTTCGCCTCTCTCTAAAAAAACAAACAAATAAACCCTAAACATTCAAGAGGACACACGAAGTAACAAGAAGCCAAAGCCTGCCCCTCCACTGAACAAGTCACTCACAAAAAAAAACCACTCGGTCCCTTCAGCTCTCATGCCTCTCCCTTTTCAGACATTCTTTCTTCGCTCTCGACCAAAAGAGTTACCAGCTGAAACCCTAAACTAACAAAACACACACACACTGACAAGACACAATACACACTCACACGCTAAACATAAAGCACTTTCAACAAGCCATAGACACCCTGCACGCCACTTGCAAAATAGTCGTGACACAAACCATAAAAGCCACTCCTCACACAGCAAACCGACGAATACTCAAAAACAACAAATAAAACCCTAATCTTCCATCTCTCATTGGACAAGCTGAAACAACAAACCCTCATTGACTGACACATATAATAACCCTAAGGGACATGTAAAAAACAACCAAATAAACAATCCATTGCCTCTGAAACTGCCAACAACTCATCAATAAACAGCCCCGAAACAGTCCCTAAAACACCCCGAAATAGTCCCCAAAAACCCTAAACAAACTCCTAAAACAGTAATAAAAAATCAGCCATCGGACCACAGAAAACAACGAAGAAAACAAAGGAAATATCAGCCCAAAACAGTGGCAAAACAGAAAAAAATAGCGCAGCGTTAACCCTTTCGGCGACGTCCCAACGTTCTCTTGAAAAGCGACTTAAAAGGTAAGACATGAGGGCACCCTTTATTATATTTTATTTTATCATCCTGGAAATGGCATGCTTGGTTGGACGTGAAATACGTCCAACCAGTTATACGAAGTCCTACATTGAAAACAACCAAATTCTTTGGTCACATATTTTTTATTTCACATTTATTTCATATTATTAGTCTTTTATTATTTCATATTTACTTTACGTTTATTTTTTCTTTATTGTTCCGTATTTATTTTGTGTTATTTATCTTTCCTCATTATTTCGCATTTTAGTTTATTATTTATATTTTCGGTTATTTATTATTATTCCATCATCTGCATTATTATATTTCACGTCTATTTTTATTGTGTTAACGATTGCATGTTATCCTTTGTGGTATATCGGATGGAAAGACAGACATAAATTCCATAGCCAAATCCGAATGGACGGTAGTGCGGTCTGTACTTGGGATACAACTCCATGTACCGCTTGGGAAGCAGTCACGCACATGTTTCATTTTTGTTATTTACTTTTTATGTTCACTTACTGTCTATGTTTATTATTCCGCTATTAATTTCTATATGTCATTTCATTTATTTATTTATGCATTGTTATTTAGTAAGCATGGGCTAATCGCGTTGGATTAAAGGTCCCCCATTTGAGGAAAATGCCTAAGGGCAGCCTTTACCATGATATTTTATCACGCCAGATTAAGTACACTTGATTGGATGTGAAATACGTTCAATCGGGCATACGAAGTCCCATATAGATGTAGGTCAAGTCTCTTGGTCGCATTTTTTTCTTATTTTGTTGTTCGTTTCTTATTGTTTCTTTATTTACTTATGCATTGTTATTTAGTGTGCATGGGCTAATCACGTTGGATTAAAGGTCCCACATTTGAGGGATATACCTAAGGGCAACATTTACCATAATATTTTACAACGCCGAATGACGTACACTTGATTGGATGTGAAGTACGTTCAATCAGGCATACGAGGTCCCATATAGATGTCGGCCAAGTCTCTTGGTCACATCTCTTTTCTTATTTTGTTGTTCGTTTCTTATTGTTTCTTTATTTACTTACGAATTATTATTTGGTACGCATTGGCTAATTACGTCGGATTAAAGGTCCCTCATTTATGGGAAATGCCTGGGGGCAGCCTTACCACGATATTTTACTGCGCCGCATTCTGTCTTGTCGTGCATAATATCGCGTCCCATTAGAATGTATTTCTGAACGCTACACGAATGCACATACAGTGGACATACCCTTTTTTATCATATTTTGTGCATGGTTTCCTCCTTAGTATTTCTTTTGCATTACGTACTTAATTATTTATCTTTATTATTAATGTTGTTATTGTTATTATTTATCTACATTCTCGCGCTTATTTGTTTAATATGTTTAAAGAATTATACATGTGCTTTCATTTTTTATTTACGTTTATGGGTTTGCAAATTTGTGTGTTATTTATCTTTCTTGTGTTGCATAAGACTTGGTTACATTATAGCATAAATCTGTTCATTACAATTGGCATAAGTAAGAGACCATTCCGAACCCAACGGTTTGAGGTCTTCCCTTGTGAGGGGTGAGTGCGGCCTTAAATCATTTCCTAGTTCACACTGGGTGGCGACTCCATTATTCTCCGGTTTGGTCCCTCGCGGGCTACTCCGTACTCCCAACGGGCCACGAGCCCGGACAGCGTCGCTACAGTCTGGCGACTCCAGTGGGGATAGAGAATCGGCCCCGAAATAATATCTTGTAATGTTTGTGATTTTTGCTTTAGTTAACCTTGTCTCATATATTTTGCATTCCCTTTCTTACCTTGATGGCATCATGTATCGTGAAGTTATTTTTGCTCGAAGCGACGGATCGTTATATGGTATCATCACTCGTTGGCACGTACCTTAGGGTATAAAAAAGTGCGCTCACTTGGTCACTCGGATCTTTGAGTAGGGAGACCTAGTTGTGGGCAACCCTTCACCGGCGGGAGCCTTTATCTATACCCTTATAAACCCGCATGTGAAAAATAGTTGTATGACCTATGAAGCCACCATTTTATGCTTTGTTTGGGACCATCATCATTTGGATCCAGTTGGACTTCTCGTCATCAGATACGAACTTGTTGGGCCATTAAACTGGGACTAGTTTATGTCTTATGACGATTGGGCCAAAAGCTTCCAAAATGTCGATAGGCCACTTTGTGTTTTGGCCCCCTATCATTTAAAGTTATTTAGCCATATTATCACAAAAGTGTCAACCCGTTGGGCCTTTTTCAACTGGGATAAGTTTACACCTCGCAATAATATGATTGAATGCTTTGAAATGATAATGGGCCAACTTGTATGAAAACCTTGATGGGCTTAGAAAATCCAATCATCATCCAAATATGCTAGAAGCATGAGTCCGATATCCGCACTACCTTTCATCAAGAAAGGATACGCCTTGTTACGGTATATTTACATACTTTTGGATGATTCCAAGTTCATCCCCATAACCGTGATTACAGAAGGCCCAATTCGTCATTTCTAGACAATGACATGATCCCCATAATAGGTTTAGTCAATATTGTAAATGGGTGGTCTTTTTCTGTTACCGATGGAAAAGGACTGAAGTAGCCAAGGTTCACCCCGTAGCATAGGAGAGAGCGATTTTGTGTACCAACATCGGTTCGTAAAATAAGCCATACCTAGAACCCAAAAATAAACTTACCGCGAGTGAAGGAGAAATAAGGTCGGAATGATATATTCTATTTTGATAACCACATATATCTTATATATCTTATGCATCGCACACATACACGCATCATTATAACTCACAATTTTAAAATCCATCATAGATATCCGTTGGGTTAGAGAAGAAGGAAGACTCGTTAAAAAACAGTTAGCATACATGAGTGAGTCAGATAATGAGGTTTCCCGCATGGATTAATTAGAGACCAACGTCATTAAGTGTCCAGTCTGGCAGTGCCCTGCACAAGGGGAATATAAAACAATAAGAATGTTAGACATTAGAAGCCTCCGAATAGGGTGAGTGATGAGATCCCTATTTTTGATGATGATATGGCAGAGTATGCTATATGAAGGGTAGCCGGGTCTCAGGAAGAATTGCAGAAACTCAAAGATCAGGTAGAGTCAGTTACCCGCAAGCTGAAGGGTAAACATGAGGATTTGCTAGACTACGAGGCAATGACTTTTGAGGAGCAGCTGCCTTTCTAGTTCAAGATGTCTAACATAGCCAAGTTCAACGGGAATGGGGACCCGAGGGTCCATATCCGATAGTATGTTTCTGTGATGAGCTCGGTGGGTCTGACGAAGCGTCAGGTTCAGAAGATGTTCAAGATGTCACTGGAAAGGGCGCCCGTGGTATGGTATCACGGTCTTGAGAGAAAGGTCAAGGATGATTGGATGGCATTATCAGAGGCCTTTCTGAATCAGTATATCATGGATTTGGAAATTGACTTGTCACTCCATGACTTGGAGAATACCAAGCAGAACCCGGAAGAGCTTCAAGGATTTTATGGATCACTGGAGAAGCTAGCTTTTGAAGATGCAGACTCGCCCTCGGAGAATGACCAAATCAAGATGATCATTAAAGGCATCAGACCCTCTATTTATAACAAGCTGATGAGGATGACCTCCATGATTATCGACTTTCGACAACTTAGAGAAACTGTCATGGATATCGAGGATGAGGAAATTGAGAATCGGAAGTTTTACAGCCAGAATAGAAGGACCATTGGGGGGTCTTCAGGGACCATGTCCGCTACTATTGAGGTCCCTACCATCAGAATCAAACGATTCTCATATCTTGGTAAACCTTTGTCAAAGATGTTTAAAAAGCTAAAGATGCAATGACTCCTAAAACCTTTAGAAGCTAGACCATTTCCAAATCCTGTGCCACCTCACCTTAACCTAAACATGTAATGTTACTTCCATCAGGAAAAAGGCCATGACACTGACAATTGCGCCCGCCTTAGGCATGAGATCCAAAACCTCATTGACGCTCATAAAATACCCGACCCAGAAAAGTACAACCCAACACACACAGAAACCCTCTACCCAACTACCACTTCGTTCTACCACCCACCTACATGATCAACTTCGGCCTACCTGAAAGCCTTGTCCTATGAACCCTCAACCACCAAGCCTTTTGTAGGGAGATAGGGAACAATAGTAGTGAAGATGAAATGGAGCAGAGGATAGATTCTTGGGAAAAATTCTCGAGCAGTGACAAAGGGAAGAATGAATAGAAAGAAGAACTACTGCAGTCGGAGAATCTGACGCTCAAAGAAACCAAGAAGATTGAAGAAAACAATGCTGCAGATGACAAAGACATTTATTTTGTAATCCGACATTTATTAGTCATAAAGATGTTGTTTTGCTTACTTGCTCGAAGCTTTTTTTTTTTAGTTTACATCATATATGCGTGACATGAGCGTATTTGACATTGATTCGACAAAGACAAAGGCATTTAATCTTGGTATATCTGAAAACCCCAAGGGAATTTTAATTGCAAGTGAGAAGCGGAATAGAATTGACAGAAGGAAATTGTAATCAGACCAAGGGGGCGACCAAAGACATTAATAGGCAAAGGTTGCCAAAGAGCACAAGAAAGGCCTAACCTACCGGAATAGGAAATGCATCAATGCATACATGCATACGCATCATATACACAAAATATTCTTTTTTTATTTTCGCAGGCTTTGAAGAAAAGTAAAAGCGGTAAAAACGAGGAAAATTCAGGAATAAAGCTCGAGGAATAAAGCCCACGATCAGTGCAGTTCGGGAATAAAGCCCACAGTCAATTCAATTCGGGAATAAAGACCATAATCAATTAAGTTCAGGAATAAAGCCCACGATCAATTAAGTTCGGGAATAAAGCCCAGGGAATGAAGCCCATAATCAATTCCGTTCGAGAATAAAGCCCACGATCAACACAGTTCGGGAATAAAGCCCACAATCAATTCAGTTCAGGAACAAAGCCCACGATCAATACAGTTCGGGAATAAAGCCCAAAATCAATTCAATTCGGGAATAAAGCCCACAATCTACACAGTTTGAGAATAAAGCCCATAAAATAAAGCCCACAATCAATTCAGTTTAGGAATAAAGCCCACAATCAACACATTTCGAGAATAAAGCCCACAATTAACACAGTTTGAGAATAAAGCCCGGGGAACAGAGCCCACAATCAGCACAGTGTTGGACAATTATGACCCATAGCGTCACTATTTGTATAGATCATGGTGTTGTTGTAAAAATTAACTATGTGACAAAGAAGATTGCTCTCTTATCATTTATGATTAGATCACCTAGATGTATAAATAATAGGAGGTCATTATGATTAGTTCCTGGATTGAGATGATATGAGACAGTATCAATCCACGAAGTTATAATCATTAAATATCCATAGTCAGAGTATTATCGAGATTGGACATCGATAAATGCGTAAAAGACTAGTCTTACATTTGTGCTCGTTGTGAGGGCACAATAGCATAGTTCTCATATATTTGGGTATTGGATACTCATGCAAGTGTAATAGGAGGTTGTGTTTTACCGATGGTACAGAAAACAGTTTCGCTCTGGAAAGACCCCATCGGAATTCCATTGGTAGTATGACTATGTGTCTATGGAAGTCCGAAATCAGGGTAGGTGTATTTGGTCTTAACTTGGGACTTGAACCGCTAATACTTGCGACAATCAATATGCTTTGGTTTTGGTCATCCAGGGCTTTAATCGGTTCTTTGTACGCCTCTGCTGGGTATATTGAGAATCATAGTGTATTGGGTGTGATGTCAAGACAGAAGTATTTCTCCAGTCATAATAGAGATGATGTCACGTAGGATACGGTACTAGTACTCTTTAAATATTACAGCTATCGGGATATTATGACTAGGTCATGTATATCCGATTATAGAGACTAGTTACCAGACATCCGACATGTACTTCGTACGGGGCAGACACAATTCCAGCCCCAGGCCTAGCACGTGACATTCGATACTGGATCGACATACGCGATACTACGTATACTACGCCTGATATAGATCGCTTATTTCTGTAAGCATGTTTCTGGAGAATTGGGTAGGCATGGCACTTTGCTAGAAGCCAACCTTGTCTAGTAAATCGGTAAAACGTAGTACTTGGTACGTACGTATTCGAATAGTCCGATAACCGTATTTACTGCCAACATATCCGGGGATCTCATGGGTCGCTTCCCGAAGATTCACCAATAACGTATGACTCATACTTTATTAATATGGAATTAATTAGACGAGAGAGAAAAGTACTCTGGGATTAATTACAGAGATATTTTATCTAGGATAAAATATCATTTAAAGAGAGAGAACTATTAATTTGGAATTAATCGATAATTAAGATATTCGATATATTAAATGAAATTGGATTTCGACGTGGAATTAAAATTAGATTTTAATTCGGGCGAACGAGTTAATTTAGAATTAATTCGTTGGTAACGTGAATAGTGATTTTGCTAGGCATAATTAATTAATTATGTCGCAACAGAAAATTTGATAATTTAGAATTAGCGAATCCGAGCCCGGGATTATTTGCGAGCACATTCATATTTCGAATTCGAGTGCGGCACGTAAGTCAAATCAAGCGTCAAATCATATATCACTTTTAGTGATGTGTCAAGTTGTCACTTGATTGATTGATGGGAGTTGATGGAAGTGGTTGGCAAAAGCTTTAATCGTTTGACTTTTTGAAAGCAAATAAATGATAAATTATTTTTAGAAATTAAGAAGTGTATTAGATACACTTTTGGAAACAACCAAATATTTCTCTCCCACCTTCTCTCTTCTCTCTTTCACGCCCACAAGGGACAATTTTCTTCTTCTTGTTTCAGCTCACTGTCGTGAGCATGGAGAAGGAAATGAGTGATTTTGTTCCAAAATCAAGGTGCTAGCACACATCCGGAGTCGTCTGTAGGTGATAGGGAAACCCACCCGTGTTTATGGAATGACCAAACAAAGCTTGGAGCTTCATGGATCATGCAAATGGCCGAAAATGGAGGAAAAAAATCTGCTCACTGCCGAGCACTCTAGGAGGGAGAAGAAGAATTTTTGTTGTCCACCGCATCGCTCAACCGATCAATGTAAGTATTCCATGACTTCCTTTGATGTATTCACATGTGTTTCTATGCTTTAATCGATCCTCGGGACTTAGAGATTTCCCAACAAACAGTTCGGGAACAAAGCCCACATTCAGCACATTTCGGGAACAAAGCCCACTCTCAACATAGTTCGGAAACAAAGCCCACACTCATCATAGTTCGGGAATAAAGCCCACATTCAACACAGTTCGGGAATAAAACCCAGGGAACAAAGCCCACTCTCAGTAACGGTTCAGGAATGAATCAATCACCTCTCATGTAACAGCTCGGGAATGAACCAGGGGTCGAAGCACCTCACCACCAGATCAACTCATTATGAAGCATCTCAAAACAACAGGTTAGTTCGGTGACAGCTGGCGAGCCAATTAAGTAAAAATGCATGCATGACTTTGATAGGATTGTCAGTGTCACACACTGCACAAGCCCATCAAAGTGGGGGCGACTTTAGATACTGTATTTTTACATAAAGCCCAATGATGAGCCTCATATGGAGGCATTATCCGATAAATTATGGAAATCGCGAGAAACAGACATCAGAAGGGAAAATTTAGAAAAATAAATACCTTGTCAAATTTAAACTCACTAGTTTAGCCTCGGGTTCGCTTAGTCAATTCCTGTATTAAAATATTAGCCTCGCCCAAAAATCTCGCAACCCATGAAAAGCCAATTTCGCTCAAGCCCAATCTAAAATGATTAAAACAAATGCAAAACATATGTAAAAATCTATCAAATCTCATTCCAAATTTAAAAATATTGTGAATCAATCCCCACCAAAATTACACAATTTATTTCCCTAAATAAATTAATTAAATACATCCCATTTTTACATTATTATTTCCTAATTTTAAAAAACAACCCTAACCCTAACTTGCAACTATAAAAACACAACAAATTCCAAACCCTAGGGGCTCTTCCTCTCACTCTCTTTCACCTCTCTCTAAAAAAACAAACAAATAAACCCTAAACATTCACGGAGACATATAAAGCAATAAGAAGCCACAAAAGGCCAAAGCCTGCCCCTCCACTGAACAAGTCACTCACGATAAAAAAAAAACCCCACTCGGTCCCTTTAGCTCTCACGCCTCTCCCTCTTCACGCACCTTCTCTCTTCTCTCTCGGTCAAATAATCCACCAGCTGAAACCCTAAACTAACAAAACACACACACACTGACAAGACACAGTACACACTCACACGCCAAACACAAAACACTTTCAACAAGCCATAAACACCATGCACGCTACTTGTAAAATAGCTGAGACACGAACCACAATAACCACTCCTCACACAGCAAACCGATGAACACTCACAAAAAAAAAAACCATAACCTTCCCTCTCTCATTGGACATACTGAAATAACAACCTCACTGATCGACACATATAATAAACCTAAGGGACACGTAAACAACAACCAAATAAACAACCCACTGCCTCCGAAACTGCCCACAAATCATCAACAAACAGCCCCCGAAATAACCCCTAAAACACCCTGAAACAGTCCCCAAAAACCCTAAACCAACTCCTAAAATAGAAAAAAAAACAGCCCTCAGACCTTAAAAAAATAGCGAAGAAAATAGCGGAAATAGCAGCCTAAAACAGTGACAAACCAAAAAAGAAATAGCGAAGCGTTAACCCTTCCGAAGACGTCCCAACGTACTCCTGAGAAGCGACATAAATGGTAAGACCTGGGGGCACCCGTTATTATATTTTATTTTGTCATCCTAGAAATGGCACGCTTTGTTGGACATGACATACGTCCAACCGGGTATGCGAAGTCCTACATTGAAAACGGCCAAATTCGTTGGTCACATATTTATTATTCCGCATTTATTTCGTATTATTAGTCTTTTATTATTTTGCATTTACTTTACGTTTATTGTTGCTTTATTGTTCCAAATTTATTTGTGTTATTTATCTTCCCTCATGATTTCACATTTTAGTTTATTATTTATCTTTTCGGTTATTTATTGTTATTTCATCATATGCATTATTATATTTCACGTCAATTTTTATTGTGTTAACGATTACGTGTTATATCTTGTGGTATATCGGATGGAAACCCAGACATAAATTTCGTTGCCAAATCTGAATGGACGGTAGTGCGGTCTGTACTTGGGATACAACTCCATGACTGCTTGGGAAAAATTCACGCACGTGTTTCATTTTTATGTTCATTTACTATCTGTGTTTATTTTTCCGCTATTAATTTCTGTATATCATTTTTTTTATGCATTGTTATTTAGTGCGCATGGAATCACATTGGATTAAAGGTCCCCCATTTGAGGAAAATGACTAAGGGCAGCCTTTACCACAATATTTTGCCGTGCCGGATGAAGTACACTTGATTGGATGTGAAGTACGTTCAATCGGGCATATGAGGTCTCGTATAGGTGCCGGCCAAGTCTCTTAGTCGCATCTCTTTGCTTATTTTGTTGTTCATTTCTTATTGTTTCTTTATTTACTTATGCATTGTTATTTAGTGCAAATGGGCTAATCATGTTGGATTAAAGGTCCCCTATTTGAGGGAAATGCCTAAAGGTAGCCTTTACCTTAATTTTAGCCGCGTTGGATAAAGTACACTTGATTGGATGTGAAGTACGTTCATTCGGGCATACGAGGTCCCATATAGATGTCGGCCAAGTCTCTTAGTCACATATTTTTTTCTTATTTTGTTGTTCGTTTCTTATTACTTATGCATTGTTATTTGGTACGCATGGGCTAATTACGTAGGATTAAAGGTCCCCCGTTTACGGGAAATGCCTGAGGGCAGCCTTACCACGGTATTTTACCGCGCCGCATTCTGTCTTTCCATGCATAATATCACGTCCCATTCGAATGCGTTTCCGAACACTATATGAATGCGCATACAGTGGACATACCCATTTTTTATCATAATTTGTGCATGCTTGCTTCTTTAGTTATTTCTCTTTATTATTAATGCTTTTATTGTTATTATTTATCTGCATTCTCGTGCTTATTTGTTTAATATGTTTATAGAATTATACATGTGCTTTCATTTTTTATTTACGTTTATGGTGTGCAAATTTGTGTGTTATTTTTCTTGCGTGTGTTGCATAAGATTTGGTTACATTATAGCATAAATCTGTTCATTACAATTGACATAAGTAAGGGATCATTCCGAACCCAATGACTTGAGATCTTCCCCTGCGATGGGTGGGTGCGGCCTTAAATTATTTCCCAGTTCACACTGAATGGCGACTCCATTATTCTCTGATTTAGTCCCCCGCAGGCTACTATGTACTCCCAACAGGCCGCGGGCCCGGACAGCGTCGCTACAATGACTGAAAATTTATAAAATATAAATGAGTGAAATTGAACTACGCAGTAATATGCAAACTTGTTCTTAAAATCATGGTAAAAAACTGAAACTGAAAATGAGAACGTGCACTTGAAAACATAAAACGAGTTGGCACAATAACCATAATCTGATTGTGTTTGGGTTTTGGCGCGGGCAAAGCGGAAGCTCGCGGTCCGGGCGTAAATTTAAAATATTTTAAATTACTGAATAGATTATTCAATATCTAATATGAATAATTCATTTATATTTCACCTAAACATATTTATTCGATATCAAATAACAGTATCAATAGTTAAGAAACATCGCGAACTTTTATAAAAATATTTTTTCACAAAATGGCATAAAATAAGTTTTTGACCGAACCGACCACCCAATGCACATGAGAGCTGCCCATGTCAGCCCCAACAGTACTAGGGCAGCCCAAACAGTGACTAATTCACTATTTGGGTAGCAGTCACCCGGTTGGCTCAAAAGTCGCCCGTTAACGCAGTTTTTCGCCATTTTCACATATTTAACTCCGAAACAGTTTCCAGCAATTGTTACAACACCCAAAACACATCCAATATATTTATATGACATAATTTTCATCACAATAAAAAATGTTTTTCCAGATCTGATCCAGAAGGCAAAAATATCAATTTTCCATGCTTTAATCCAATTTTCTTAACATTAATGAAATTAATCATAACACACCCAAGAATAATTAGTCATTACAAGAGTGGTTATAACACTCTTGAATGACAATATATCATCAAATGATCAAATTGAACAAATATTACAATAATATCATTCAAATCTACTTCACATATGCACTAAGCCTTTAATTTCATCTTCCAAAATCAAAAACACCAAAATTTTAAAGAAAAGAAGAAACCAAAAATAAATTTTTGTCTCTTTTAAAACCATATTGCAGACTTTGGAGGGCAATTTTGTCATTTTCCAAAAAAAAAAATTTAATTAAATATAATAAGCTTTAATTTGACAAATCAAATTTGTACACTTAAAGCTTAATAAAATCATGCCATTTGTAACCAATAATAATCAAATATTAAAATAACAATTATGAAAAAGAATATCATTTAATTATTCAAAAATTTAACATTTTAATATGTAACATCCCAGATTTTTGGGACTGTTTTAGAAGATTCCCGGACCGGTGTTATGGTCTCGGAATAGAGCGCTAACGAAGAATAAGAGTTCAATCGACATTATATGGGTTAGAATAATATTTTATGAATATTCGTCGCGTTGGGAAATATGTGGGATCAAAAGTCAGTTACGCGATTTTTGTAAAACGCGTAAAGTTACAGTTTTGGCCACATAATGGCAAACAAACTCCGATCGAGTTGATTTTTAGACCATCAAACTTGTTTTTCTGAGAGGAACAACTTTCATGTTCAACACTTTTCGAGAATCGCGTCAGAACGGCTCCGAAAATATGAAATTCCAGAAAGTTCCAGGATAGGGGCTGATCAGCAATTTCGCGGGGGTTTATATGATATTTTACCAGCTAGTATTTAAAGCCTTGAGGTTTTTATAAATTGCAAAAAGGGCAAAACCCAAATAAACCCCTCACACGCCCCTCTTGATCCATTTTCACGTGAAGAAGAAACTGGTCGCGCCGGCGGCCTGCCGGCCACCGCCGGCCGGCACGACCATCCAGAAATAGACACCCGGCCACCATGCATCTGATGGTGGCCGGCGACGATGCTAATACGCCGGCGAACGACAGCAAAGAGAGGTAGAAGTTGCGGCAATGGGTTTGGCGAATCCGGCTCATCGGTTTATTTCACAGCCCGAGCCACCAATCAAATCGAAGCCCTATGAGAGTACAACGAGTATGCGAAGTCGATTTCACCGAACATCGGCCGGTTGCATGCGAAACGAGGAAGAAAGTGGCACATGAATAGTAGATCCAGATGAACAGTAACTCCGATTGAAATTCCGTCGACACCAGCACGTTCGTATGGCCGAGGGGAGTCCGAATATGGCCTCGAAATTTCAGTACGACTCTCCGTTTAGATTTCGTCATTTTAAAGTTTACAATTTTATATTCGGATGCTTCTAATAGTTCCATAGTGTAGTGAATTAGCATGGAATGAATTGGATATGTCTTAATCTACTAAAACGATAAATGTGGTAGAATCCGGAGAGAAACAAATTAGGTTTGATTGATCCGGTAGAATTAGTAAGTTTTCGGTAAAACAGAGTTTCTCGCGTGACTGAGCGTAGATGACCGTAATCATGAGGATGATATAGATATGGTATTGCGAGGGTAATTATGTAATTCTGGATAGGTTCGGAGGGTTCGAGACCCTTCCGTAGTATTTGCGGAAACTTTTCTGCAAGTTTTGCCGTAAACGCGTAATATGAGAATATGAGCTATCTAGTTAATTCAGAATTGTATAGAAAGGCATATTAGAGTAATGAAGCATAAACCGTCGAGTCGGTGAGGGTTCGTGTATTCCGAGATAGTCCAAAAGCATATATAGATGAGTAGAAAGTTCCGCAAATAGCGGTTCTGACCGTGTTTTGTTACTTATTTTGGCAGATCTGATCCAGGTTAGGAGTGACCGCAAACCAGGTAAGTAACTCATGCTACGAATACTTAAGAGATTTAATATTGTTGGGAATTACTAATGTAATAAAATTGTATATAGCTATGTGCATGAAACTTGTATCTATGTATAAAGATGAATGTAGAGAAAGAGACATGTGTATTTATATATGCATATAGATAAGAACAAGAGAAAATAAGTAGATGTATGGGCAAAAGATAAGCATGATCATACAAAGTAAAGAGATACATACGTAGGTATAAACCAATATACATATACGAGGTAGAGCATACGGATAAAGTAATGTTTATGAATATAATATATTGAGACTTAGGTTTGGGGGTTGTAGAAAACTACACCATAGGGAATGAGACTAGTGATATATATGGAAGTCTGTAACTTATGCAATAAATAAGAATATTGGTATGCATGAGTAAATATGAACTAGTAAGCATATAAGACTGGTGTGAATGCAAAAGTCCAAGTTCATGCGAGAGTGAGTATAAATGTGTGTATATATATATATATGTTTAACATCATGAGTACAGATACTTGTATATAAGATGATAGGGAGCATAAATGAGTAGTATATGCATGGCATGAGAATGTATGTAAGTTTATGATATGAGATTCTTGAGCACAAGTCGATTGTTAGGAAATGGTAAGTAAGTTTAAGAACTAAGAATTTGAAACCCGTATATGTTTTAGTCTGATATTGTAAAGGAATTTCGATATGGTATATGTAAGTATAGCTATGGAGTTAGTAGATAGGTATGAGAAATGTTTGTATATACATTCTTGTGGTTATAAGTTTGCATAACATTGATGCATATTAGAAAGTAAGAAAGTAATAGTGTAAGTAACAATGTTTATGGGAAAACATGTTACAATTATATGTATACTAGTGTGAAATACATGCATTTCACGAATGAGACATTTCAGAATATGATAGTGAAAGATGAGCATATAGTAAGACATGGTTAATGTAGAAATGATTATGTGAAAGCTTATGGTTATGAGAAATATGTATGTTTGAACATGAAATAGAAAACGTAGGTTGAGAATGTAGTACATGTGCATGCATACACGAGCATAGACATGGAAAATAGATGTGTGTATATGAGCATAATTGTGTGAATGCATATATATTTGGGTGCACTAGCATAAACAAAATGTTTTCATGAGCTGATAAGATTTGCAGAATTTTCAGAAACTCTTAGAAATGATTTCCAGAGTAAAGTTGAAATTAAGAAAGGTTTTGAAAAATTCAGAGTGTTTTAAAGAAAAGCTTCAATTGTTTTTGAAGAGAAATGTATTTCAGAAAACGTTCCCTTCAGTTTTGAGATTTAAGCATGAGTTTTATATTTTCGGGGCATGAGGTAAAACCTCACCCCAGTACGTAACTTGAGACACATATGGTAGTTGACAAAGCATCATAGCATGAGTACATTAGATTCATACCGTTAACATTGATACATGATCTCATTATTATGCTTATGTATATATATGAATGATTTTGTGTGTAGCATGTTCATATCATAGTAACATGTGTAGAATACAAGTACATAGTAGCATGGTCAGTGATAATAGATTTGAACTTTGTAGTTTAAGATAAATGAATATAACGCTACTTAAGAATATATGTTGGTACATATGTATGCATAAGAGATTTATGACTTACAATGAATATATGTTATATATTATGAGCACGATATACAGGTGTTATAGAATTATGACTTATGAGGTACGTATGAGGTACGTATGAGGTACATATGAGGTTTGGTTTCGTATATGCATTATAGAGCATTATAAATTCAAGTAAGTGTGTATGATTAGTAACATAAATGTGATGTAAAGATGTAAGTGAGTGATTTAATATTAGATTGTATGTAAGTAATAGTATAGAGAAAGCTGAATTGATGATACTTTTGATATCTGAAAAATAAAGGAGTTAAGCAGAATTTAAATAGTACGTTTTGATTAATATGTTAACTATGTAATCTTATATGAGAGTGGTATACAGTTTGAGAGTTAATGAGGGAAATGTATTTGCTTGATTACAGTAAAAGATAGGTTAAGAAACTTAATGAAATGAAAATATAAGCTATTGTGTGTTTATGTTGTAGTTATGAGTATGATTACTTACTGAGTCATTATGACTCACACCAACACAGTTTGTAGTTTTGCAGGTCAGTAGCTGACATATCGGGCCAATAGAACTTTGATGGAGACTTTAAAGACAGTGGATCGCCCCAATTGCAGTCGAGGAAGTTAAGAGAGTCTTGGGTTGAGTTATGGGTCCTCACAGCCCTTTGTATGGTTTTGTATTTGCATCTCATTTGTATAAGTCATGTAATGGTATAGTTTCATTTTGAGTTCTGGCCGGAGGCCAAGTGGTTTATATTTTGTTCATTGAGTTCAGGCCTGAGGCCTTGTTGGTAAATGCATTGATGTTGAGTTACCGGCCTGAGGCCGAGATTGTTATGTTCTTATTGTATATGGATGCTGGCTACAGGCCAGGTTGCATGATGTTACGAATACATCATGCCGAAATTTCGTTAGAACCAGAGGCTTATGGAGATGGGTTTTCTTGTCTCCTGCCGGTAGCATCCTGGCCTAGGCATGATGTTACATAATATCTAAATAATTAATTAATATAATTATTATTATATATGTATTTTATTTACATTAAATAATAAATACATATATTAATGGCATGTGTCAAAGTCTCATTTGACAATTTATTAATATGTATCAAATCAAATTTTGTATCAATTATAAATACATATTAATTATTAATTGACCAAAATCCTCTAAAGTATGTGTTTTCGTCTAACCGTTTAAACGATTCAAATTAACTCATTTAATCTGGTGAATTATTATGAATAATCTGTATTATTCATAATTTGTTGCTCAAGTGCTCAACGAGTACACTTCATATTGTGGGACTATCTAAGTTTAGGTTTATCCGTCACGAAATCCAATTTTGTGTCCATAATTCACCCACTCACGAATTATGACTACCACGGATAATCTCACTAAACTATGTAAGTCGAGGACATTGCATACGTATAATCCATCTGTCACAGGCTATCCATATTATACTTGGGATATTGATAGGAACGTCAAATACATATGGTATAATATAGTCGACTTTCAAATTTATGATATCTAAATAACACTTGGAACTTTCTTTCAAAGTTATACCACGGCCATGGATTTACTATATCGCAAACACGTGTAGGATACATATGCCCTATACACAGGACTGACGGATTCAATCTTGATACGCACTGGATATCATGAGTATCAGTCCACACCCAACGAATAGGCAGAGGTCTGATCTAAATAGATCGGTGACGTGACTGCCATCAAAGTATGGATGATAGCCCATATATCCACTGTGGTATCTCAATTCGAAAGACCACTATGCCCGCTCAACTCGAGAAGATTCCTATTGACGTTGGTGTACCATCTATTAGGAAATCTTTAGTGAGTTATTCAGTCAAATAAACACCTACATGACTATAAGAGTCTCCTGAGACTCATGGTTCATTGGGATAAATCGTCAGACAACGTCATGATATACGACATGTACTGGTCTCAGCGAATTTTACTAACCGACCCTTGTTAGTAAATCTTGACCAGGAACTTTATTTAAGGATACAACTTATAGTGACGCTTCCCAATGTCAATTACAAACTACGTTGTAACTGCATACTACGTTATAAATCCTATAGTCTTTGTTTAATATATACATATCAATAAATCAGATTTAGTTTCAATCTAATCATAATTAGATATCTAATCAAAATTATATCGAATATGTATATAAAAGACAAGCGGTGCTACCATTAAATAAGTAATATTATGGAAAAATAAATTATTCGTATTTATGAATCTGACATAAATACGATCCGGATTGGCATTCTGAGCACCAATTATAACAATTTCTCTCACTTTCTCTAGTGCCAATCCACGGTATCATATACACATCTAAAAGTGTATCACATACTCATAGCCCTCAAGAACTCACCTAGCACTCAAGAGGTAGGCAACAACAAGTAAGCATGCTATAACAAATTGAGTTTGTCGAACAAAACCAATTGATTCCCTTATCCTGCATCATTCATATATTGTATAACCTCAGTTATGCATCAATATGACTCAGATGTGACATCAATATTGTGCTATAACTACTGATTTATCTATGCATTTAGGGATCAAATCCAAATATTATTTAGACAACCGCAAGCACAATACTACTATCAAAAATTCTAATTTATAAGGTCACTATGAAACTTCATAAGTCGATAATTCATAAGTTGCAACGAATTCCACTAATACAGTATAATCAACCGTGACACTCCCATTATATCTTTTGAGACTTTATATGATATAGATCATCTAATATCATAATTAGACTCAAAACTAATCTGACCCTAATGGTTGTGAATTATATTCTCCATGAATAAGAAATTTGTTCTTAATATCTCAATGATAACAAAGAACATGTTCCAAGACACATCCTATGGTCTACAACGTATCAAAATAAATAGTAATTATTACAATTAAATTGATATATTTAATAGCACATAATATAATATTCATTATGCTATCATCATATGATGCCTCAGATTGACTAGACATTCTAATCAATTTCTCTTTGGAAAAAAGGAATCATCATTTACGAAAGATAAATATTATATATAAGAGACACACTAACTATCAAATAGTTATACTATCTGTCACACAGATAGTCTTGCTGTGTCCTTTATTAGATCATATTTAATGTATGATTAATGAGAGTATCTCACAAGTCTATTATTTTATATCATATATAAAACTTTATATAGAATATAACAAAGACTACTCTTGCTGCTTTCACGGTGAAAAGAAGACTTAGGTAAACCTTTTTACCTCACAAACATCTCATTATTACATTAATAATGATAATGTGGTTAGTATATATAACACTAGAAAGAAATTTGTACGCTCCCACTGACCCTATTATCATATATGTATTCTCCATGCTTTGATAAAATCAAACAATCTAACTATATCAGAATTAGATAACATAGATTTTCAGAAAGCTTATTTGAGTTTACAATTGGCTCTATAAGCGAGTCTCGGCAGAATACAAACCCAGGGCCATTCTAGAATGAACTCTTCAAACAAAGAAATAGCAATGGATCTCTCATTCGAAGAAACCATTCAGGAACGCCACTTTGCATTCTTTAGCCAAAATACATAGTTTAATATCAACATTAACCAACAAATCTTTAATTGTTCAACTAGTACGACTAGAGATAAGTTTTCTCATAATCTACAATAGATTACTAAGTATAACTTTTCTCATTGTCATACTATAAAGGTCAAACCTTTAATAAGCTCACTTTGCTTTGCTGCGTAAATAATTTTCACATTTTATAAATGATTCATAACGAAAGCTCAATCAAGTTCCGAACTTGATCATAGTAAGCTATAAACAATCTTACATCTATGATTCAATTCTAACTTTTGAAATCGATATCAAGTATTACTCCCACTATAAGTTATAGTATTATTTTCTTCGATAATAAAACAATAGAACCATTAAGTATCAAATACTTCGCAAATGATTCTGACATCCTATTGGACTTATGTGGAAGCTATCTAAGGGTCTTTTCATCATATTAATTACGTATTTCTATTTATAGTTTATCACTCTCACATTTGACTTAATAAGTCAAGTCTTTTTTACAATAATTAATATTTGATGTTACTAACCAAGTAATAAAATAATTTTATTACTTGGGATCATAGGAAAAATATTCTATCAAATAGAATACAATATTCTATTAAATAGAATAAATGATAAACTTTATTGGTACCTTCAAGGTGCAAGTACTTTCAATTATATAACTATTATAAAAAAAGAAAGATTCAAATCTCAAACCTTTTAAGATTCGAATTTTCTACTTATACATATCATATACGTAATTGTAGAAACTAATGGAACCTTAATTAAAAAGATAAATTAGTATTACTGGAGCATATCCCCAAGAGTGTTGAAAACTAATTTGGTAATACTCAATATCAAATCAATCAAATCATATAAGATTCGATTTCTCCCACTGACCAATTCCATCACGATGGAATTGTAGAAGAATAATATTGAGTAAGAATCACATTCATTAAATAACTTTAGAACTAATTGTCATAAATTCATATGTTTGATCATATCAAACATCCTTGAACAATTTAAAGACTCACGACGAATTTTAAAATATAGTTTTCAACACTTCAAATAGAATATCTTTGAACCATTCAAAATATTCTGTCCGCGTTTCATCAGAAAGATATAGAAAGTTCTCGAACAATTCAAGACGTTCAATAGATATTCTTTAAGAAACATACAACTAAGTCATAACAACTCATTAACAAAGTTACGAAGTAAAGAAAACTATCCAAGATAATTTCTAATTCATTAAACTACATACATCCAATGTATTAGTTTAATAAATCTGTGGTCCAATGACGATCATTGGTTAAATAAGATTTAATCATATCTTGAATACAATATTCATTAAATGGATATTAATATATGGTGTGATATTGTATCGGACCATCCTTTACCATACGGAATAAGCATATAATGTTTATGTGATAAAATCTTATAAAGCACTGTTCTAAGTTATTTAGTTAACCGAATATTTTTTTTAATGTTTATCTCTACATCAACGACATTACTCGACGTATTAAAATATGCAGCAACTGTTTATAAAGAACAAGTAACTATCCAATAGTCGCAAGTTCTGATATCAAATATCAAAACAATCATTAAACAATATTTTAAATAACTAGATGGGAGATCTGATATCCAATACCTATAGTTGTCGTGTTATGAGAGTCGATATTCTCTATACACAACTATATACATCTCTTTTCTTTAGCTTTATAATTTGTCTTCAATTATTCACAACAATTGCAAATAATTTATTAGCGAATTATGTCAAACACGTGACTTCTAGAGGTCACTAAAGCCAAGAAATGTCATTATAAGATAAACAAATACTTAATGGAGTTTTCTTAATGCCAGTCAAGGATCTCAAGACATGAACTAATTCACGTCAATTCTAATAACACAAGAAACTATTCTCTCTAGACAATTATATCCTAAAATATATATCTATTTAGATTACCTATCATGACTTAGCAACTGAGTCACTAACCATTTTGATTTTTAAGAAAATCGGAACAACAGTTCCCGATGGTTTAAAATAATCTAACAATATCCAAGTCTACTTACATTCTAGAACCTATTCTAGAAATACGCAACCATAAATGAAGTCAAAAAAATATATTCAAATAATATGCAGGCAGTGATTAGAAGTTTAATTCTATTAACAGTATAAGATAAAGGAATATAAAAAACAGAAATTTCCATAATATTAAACACTGCTTTAGTTATGGATTTTTAACCTAGCAGTGTCTCCCACTACTTTACGTAATACCGTAATCCCCAACGGAAAATAAGAATTCAATAATTAAATCGAATTCCATAGTGAGAAGTGGACCCCATGAATATATCTCGACTCATAACTTTGGCACGATCTCGCCTAGGTAGACAAATCATTATCAATCACACCCACCGTGTCTCCTGATTTAGGTCCTGATCGTTCTTGTTATGATAGATTTGTCACGTTCACAAGGAAGTGTATCAAGGCTTCACTTGCCAATGACAAACTCAAGCTATCGATGTAGTCCTGATAGCTTTGGCACGTTCAGGACTTCCACTTTCACTTGAATTTGTCTAATATCAAATATACATCCGGCATGGATAAAATTCTATCAACTACACCCTCACTGCTTTGGCACTTTCTCGGATGCAGCCATAGAAAGATACCCATAAATTGTATAGACAAACAAACCAAGAAACATACATCCAACACATGTCACTTTACTGCCTTATTTAAGCGGGGATATTCCTCAAGAAAGTATTGCTTTACATCAAATACAGAAATTAATCTAGATCAATTTCTAAACAGTTCAATTCTACCTTAGAAAACATAATTTAACTTAACCATTAAATTTTCGTTACGTTTCCCGTTAGCATAGAACCGAAGAAGTCAAGAAATATCTAAATCTCATGCATGTGCAAACATTAAAATTGGATTATATATCATATGTCAAGCATGACAAATGTAATGGATGAAGGATCAGACCTGCTCTGATACCATTTTTGTTTGGGTTTTGGTGTGAGCGCAGCGGAAACTCGCGGTTCAGGTGAAATCGTAATTTTAAAATTTTTTAAATTACCAAATAAATTATTCAGTATCTAATATGAATAATTCATTTATATTTCACCAAAACATATTTATTCGATATCAAATAACGACATAAATAATTAAGAAACATCGCGAAAATGTTACAAATTTTTTTTTTCCATAAAATGGCATAAAATGCGTTTTTGACCGAACCGACCAACCAATGCACATGAAAGCTGCCAAGGTTAGCCCAAACAGTACTATGGCAGTTCATGGCCTGCCCGAACAGTGACCAATTCTCCGTTTTGGCAGCCTTCACCCGATTGGTTCAAAAGTCACCCGGTAATGCCGTTTTTCACCGTTTTCGTATATTTTAACTCCGAAACAGTTTCCGGCAAATGTTCCAACACCCAAAATACATCCAATACATTTATATGACATAATTTTCATAAGTATAAAAATAGTTTTTCCAGATCTGATCTAGAAAGCAAAAATATCAATTACTTATAGATTCTTATCTAATAACTACATATCACACTTTATAAAAAGCTTAGCTCAATATTGAATGCGGGTCCTTGAATTCGAACCTCACTTGCAAAGATTGAGAGCATGATCAGGTGGATGAAGAAATTATTAAATGATATTAGACTACATATAGCTGACTGGGGGTCTGGGATAATCGCCCCTACTTAATCTGATGTTTTGTTAGAATATCTCCTATAAATTATTGAAAAATCTGATTTGTTAATCAGGAATATCTATCACTTTTTTTTTTTTTTTTTATGAAAATCAGATTTTACATCCACTAAATCAATATTTTGAGTAGTTGTAGTATCCTACATTGTTGTGAGGTTCTTTGACACAGGCGTATAATTAACGGATTTCCTTCACTAGTGTGAGGTCTTTTGGGCTGTCTTGGGTTCATGCAAAGAATAAAATGCATCACGGGTGACTGGACCAATCCATGAACTATCAAAACAGACAATATTTGATTAATCGAGCCGTAGCTTACAAAAAGGCCATGGTTCATAATCCTAAATTTATAATAAGTACTTATGGTTAAAAGTGACAAAAATCAAGTCACAGAGTCGTTGGTTTACTATGGGTGTGGAATATTGACATTTTCCACCCGCAAGATCAAACAATAAATAATCCAGTCACAGTACTTAGATCTCGGCTTAAGTATTGGTTTTAATTATGTTTTAAATGAATTTACGCCAATAAGATCCTCATAACAATGGCAGCCAAAAGCCAAATCCCCATGTCTTATAGATCAAGATTAATTTCTGACCACTCCATCATTTTCTTTCTTGCTCTTTAATTTGTTCAAGAACCATACTTCATTCTCTTTTTTATTATTATTACAAAATAGTTTCTCTTCTTTGCTAAATCTTGTTCTTTCTCAAGCTACTGGAGAATTAAAAATGTCTTTGGAGAGAGTAGAGAATAATGTTACATGGTATTGTGAACCATGTTCAAGGATAAGATTGACGGGTCCGAATACTATAAACAAAGAGAAATTTTCTTTTTTCTATCGGGCACAACTCTTGTTTCCGATTGCTTTGGTTACTATCTTGTCAGGAATTATTCATTTACTCCTCAAGCCTTTAGGGGTGCAGATTACTTTCGTTTCACAGATGCTTGTAAGCTCTTATACATCTCGTGCTTATACTACAACTTCTATCACGTTCATAAATCGTATGATGGAATTGATGCAATGTCGTTGTCAGAACTTTGATTTATTGTAAAAAAGTGGTATATATTCTCCATTTTGGTGAGGATAAATAAAATTTATTTCATTAACAAATCATAATTTTTTCATTAATTTATACAAGAGATTTTAATAAAATTTCAAGTTGAGCGGGGACAACAACTCCACTCTTCCTCTATGTAGCTCTGTCATGGGATGGTGCATCATGGTGTATGAAATTTTTATGATAACTTTATGTTGCATAATGTGCCCTTGAATTGAAATTTATGATTTTCTTTTTCCTTTTTAGCATATATACTCACTGTAATTACTTATTTTTGTACTTAAATTGATTGATTTGGGTTAATTTTTTGTGCCTTCTACAGGCTGGAATTGCCTTAGGGCCCACGTTTCTTGGACACAATGAAAAGACCAGCGACAAAATATTCACACCTAGGACCCAATTGGTAATCAACGTCGTTGAATCTTTCGGCCTTATTTACATAACGTTCGTGACTAGCGTCAAAGTGGACGTAAATATTTTAAAAAAATCTGGAAAACTTGGAATTATTATCGGAATTGGATCTTTTGTCATTCCATTGATGGTAACATCATTACTGGTTATGTTAGTACAGAAATTCGTTACAATTGATGATGAGCTTAGCAAGTCACTCCGTGTTGTTCCAGGACTGGAAGCAGCAATTTCTTTTTATGTAATCCTGGAAATGTTAACTGATATGAAGCTCCTAAACTCAGAGCTAGGTCGCCTGGCTATTTCTTCTTCGATGATCAATAGCGTAATAACCTGTCATATGCAGCAGTCGCAGTACTTGTGACAGAGATTCCGAAATCGGGTATTACAAGTGCGGCCCTGTTAAAAAACCTGAGCTTAGTGTTAATCATAATACTAATTGTTTTCATCCTCCGTCCTGTAATGTTTTGGATGATGAGGCAAACTCCTGAGGGAAAACCCTTGAAGCAAGAACATTTATTGGCCATGCATATTATGATCGTTGGGAGTTTTCTTGTTTCACAAGTTACAGGAATTTTCGGGTTTTGGGGACCAGTAATATTGGGTACTGTCACGCCTATAATTCCACCAATGGGATTCCCTTTAATAGATAAAATTGAACCCTTTGTTTTTTCTGTGTTTATGCCTTGCTTCTTAATCAATGCTGGCAAAGGAGTCAATTTGTTTTCTACACGACTCATCGGTTTCTTGATTATGGAGTTGCTCATATGCGTTTCCACCATTGTCAAACTTTTTGCCATTATAATTCCTTCACTGTATTATAAAATGCCCTTTTCGGATGCTGTTTCCCTTGGCCTCCTTTTGAACTTCCGAGGAATCTATGATATTCAATTTTTTAGCCGTGCCAATCGACGTAAGGTATTGTACTTTAATTGCAAATTCACATTTTGTTTTACGAATAAAAAAAGATTCTGTCTTTTGACATTATAACTGCAGATGATCTCGGATGAAACTTATGGCATCATCGTCATGACATCAATGTTGAAATCTGCTGTTACTTTGCGTTTACTGAGAGTTTTTTACGACCCTTCAAGAAGATATGTAGCTTATAGAAGACGCACAATACAACACAACAGACATGATGCAGAGCTTCGCATTCTTGCTTGTATCCATGAACAAAACAATGCCGCAACAATTATTAACTTCATTGGAGCCTCCAGTCCGCAGAGTCCTCTGGGACTCTATGTTTTGAACATTGAAGAGTATGTTGGTAGCTCTTTCCCTACAGTAATCGCACATCGATTAGACAAAACGCCATCTTCTAAACCAACCAGAATTGACATCATGCTTAACGCCTTTCGCCAATTTGTACAGCAGAGTAATACCTTCCTTTCCGTTCAATGTTTCACAGCCACTTCTCCTTGCGATTCAATGCATGAAGATATTTGTTTAATGGCGTTTGAGAAGTGTACATCTCTGGTGATTATCCCGTTTCAGAAAACTAATTCTTATATCATCAAGAAGATGATGAAAAATGTACTGAAAATATCTCCATGCTCGGTTGGCATTTTGTTTCAGCCTGGAGTGTTTATGGACTCTACGCTCATTTTCACAAGTAGGTCGAAGGTAAATGTTTGCGTGATTTTCATAGGCGGCTCTGATGATCGCGAGGCCTTAGCATATGGTGCTCGCATGGCAGAAGATGAAAATGTTATGCTCACAATCATCAGATTCTTTGCTGTGAACCACACTACTAAGGATTTGGTGGAAGAAAAGCATGATTTGAACTTGATTAGTGATTTGAGGTTGAGTACTATTGACAATAACAATGTGAAATATATCAAGCACAGTGTGCAAGAGGGAGCAGACACATTACATGTGATTAATTCCGTTGCCAATGATTTTGATCTCATATTAATTGGAAAAAGACATGATAGTGATTCGCCTGTGTTGTCAGGATTAGTAGAGTGGAGTGAAATTGAAGAACTGGGTGTGATTGGTGACATATTGGCTTCTTCAGATTTTAAAAGCAGTGCATCAGTTATGGTGATGCAGCAGCAAGCTTCGGTTGTTGAAGAAATGGTCTGCGAAAGCCCGAAATATATTTCGAAATGACTGCATTAATGACTTGTTTTCTTATAGATATAAGATTGTGTTAATCATTGCACCGAAAGGTTCAAATGTTTAAGAAAAAATACATTAATTTTGTCGGTGATCCCACGTACTTAAAAAGAAAATAATAAAAAATTAGAATTCACTATTTGCACAGTCAATCTCATGTCTATAATAGAGGTTTCGTTTCATTATTTTCTTCATCTCATTTCAACCAAATCCTCTATATTCTAAGAGAGAAAATATAGTTTATTCTTAAGAATTTAAAAGAGAATTGTAGTTCTCATATTCTAAGAGAGTGTGAGATTGTTCACTCCTTGTCTTCAGAGAGAGGTTGTAAAATTCTTTTCACTTGTAAAATTCTTTTCACTATAGTGAAATCCTTGTACATTTGTCCGTGGATGTTTCATCATCAGAAACATGGTAGGAAAGTTTGAATTTGAGAGGTTCAACGGGAGCAATGTTTCCCTATAGAAACTTAAAATAAAAAGCAATCTTGAGAAAATATAATTGCTTAGCAGCAATTGGAGAGAGACCAGATGGAACAACTGATGAAAAATAGAAGGATATGGATGACAACACTATAGGCAAATTGCATCTAGCCTTAGCAGATTCTGTGTTATCCAGTGTTGCAAATAAAGAGATTGCAAAAGAGATTTGGGATGCACTTACCAAATTGTACGAGGTCAAATTAGTACACAACAAGATCTTTTTAAATATGAGACTTTACACTCTTCGAATGAGTGAGTCCACATCCATGACGTATCACATCAACAATTTGAATACATTATTTTCTCAATTCATTGTGTTGGATCATAGTATATCAACAAATGAACATGCGGAGAATCTACTTCAAAGTCTACTTGATTCGTATGATCAACTTATCATTAACTTGACAAGTAATGTTATCACTGGTAATCTAGTCTTTGATGAAGTTGCAGCTGCTGCTCTGGAAGAAGAGTCTAGGCGCAAAAATAAGGAAGACATATCATATAGTTCGCAATAAGTAGAAGCATTGGCGATGACAAAAGGGAGATCAACGGAACGTGGATCAAGTGGGAGTAAAATCATGGCAGATCGAAATCAAAAAGTAAGAAGAATGTTAAATACTACAACTATGACAAAAAATGGCACGGCAAGAAAGATTGTTGGAATCTGAAGAATGGTACAGAAAAAAACTATTGTTGTAATAAAATCTCAGGGATGTGTTGCAAATGCTTCTGAAGAAAGTGGCACACTTTACAGTGAAGTAGCAATGATATCTAACGATAGCAAAAAATAGCTAAGTGATGCATGGTTGGTTGATTCTGCAATAATATGGCAGATGACCTATAGGAGAGAATGGTTTTGTCATTATGAACCTGTCTATGGAGGATCAGTTTTTCTAGGCAATGATCATTTCTTGAAAATTGTTGGGATTAAAGCCATCAAAATAAAGATGTATGATGGTACTATTCTCATTGTACAAGATGTTCGATATGTTGTGGGAGTGAATAAAAATCATCTGTCAGTGAGACAGTTAAATGACCTCAGATTCATGACCATTATTGAAAACGAGGTATTAAAAATGGTTAAAGAAGTACTTACAGTCTTGAAAGCTGAAGAAGATCTCAGGAAACTTGTATATACTCTTGGGAAACTTGATTCAGAAAGCAATAGCATCGGTGGCATCACTAGATTCTGGAGAAGAAGCTTCTATGTTGTGGCTTCAGAAACTATGCCACATGTCAGAACATGAAATGAAGATTCTCGTCAATCAGAAGCTACTCTCAGGCTTGAAAGCAGTTAGTCTATCGTTTTATGAGCATTGTCTTGCAAGTAAGAAAAACAAATTAAAAGTCAGCAAGTCAAGTGCTCAGAGTAAAACTATTTTAGAGTTGATTCACTCTGATGCTTGGAAAGCGTTGATTCAATCTCTAGGGAAAGTAAAATATTTTGTATCATTTATTGTCGACTTTTCTAGAAGATGTTTGGTATACCCAATCAAAAACTAGTCAAATGTGATGTCAGTTTTCAAAAAAATTAAAGCACAATTTGTAGTTGAAACTGGAAGGAGAATCAAGTGTTTAAGGACGAATAATGGAGGGGAATATTACAGCAAGGATTTTTGATGCATATTGTCAACAAAAAAGCATCAAAAGGTAAATTACTACACCAAACACTCCTCAACAAAATGGTGTGGAAGAAAGGATAAATAGAATGATGCTGGAAAGAGTTAGAGCTATGCTCAGAACAGGTAGTCTACCAAAATATTTTGGGCAGAAGCAGTGTTAGGGCATTTGTGGAACCTCTAGGGTCAGATCGGCGCCCCGCGCAGTGGAAGTGGGTCTAACCCGTGGATATCTAGCATGGGTATATTTTAAAAATTAATAAAATATAATATTTTATTTTTCAAGTGCCTTAGGGAAAATCAGAAATAAATCTGGATCCAGAAAAATTGCTTAGGATAAAAATCGGATATAAATAAAATTCTCGGAGTCTAGGCATGCTGCCTGCGCAGCATGCAACTCATGCTGCTGTGCAACATGCGTGGCGCTGCAACACCATTTTGGCACTGCAGCACCCTGTTCTGGGCTTGGCAGAGATCAGCAGATTAACTTCTCTTTTTTTTTATTTTTTTTATTTTCTAAAAATAAAATGCTTTCAAACACTTTAAAAATATTCAAAACAATTTTAATTTCAAAACCAACCACAACACATATTATAAAATAAACATATATAAATTATAGATATATATATATGCATTTCTTTGAATCAAATTACAACCCAAAATAGAATCCCAATAAGAAATGTCCCATGAACAATTCTAGGTCACCCAAAGGTGGTTTAGTGACTCAAGAATGGTAGTCATAGCTCTAAGCTTTAATATAGAGTTCCAAACTCTTATTAATTGTTCCATGTCCAACATGAACATCTCTGACCTAGTACATAAGCATGTTGTGTTTATACTTATAAAGTATCATAACATAATTGATTAGCCTTATTTTAACATTAAGCTATGTTATCATGCATCTAATACACGAATGAACATAGCTTAGGAGAAGATCAAACATCACCTAGTAAGCTTGATGCAAAATCCAATCTACCTCTCATTTTTTGAAATTGTTGGAGAACCTCCAAGGTGTGTAAGCTTGACACCAAGATCCAATCTTATTTCCAATGCTATCAAGCTTTACTTCAAGATCCAATCTTGATTTCTCCTAAATGAAATGTTGTAGAGACCCCATAAGATTTTCTAAACACTTCTCAAACTTAGGCTAATCTCTCAAGAATCTCTTATGTATAGCTTACTCAAGCTTTTGCTTATGATTATATTTAAAACCTTCCTTACGCTTGCTATTTATAACAAAACTTAGGTAATTTTTAATTAATAAAAGTTGTAATCAACTTTTAAGTGAGCTTAATCTAATTTGCCCAAATATGTAAAATTAGGTATGACTAATCTCCATTGTCTCTCACTTTAATTTAATCCAATTAAATCAAACCAATGATTCAGATTTGGATTAGTTAAATGTTTTCCATTTTGATTTAATCCAATTAAATCAAACCAAAACCACATATTATTACATACTTACAATTACCATAATATCTTCAAATGGTAGAGATAATTATAATTTTACAATTAAGTCTTTGTGTAATTATTGAATTAATCTAATTAGGTCAAAGTAAATAACACTTGATTATCTTAGTTGATAATTATAATATCGAATATTATCTTTTATCAAAAATAAATTGGCTACCCAAGTGCTCAACGAGTACACATCAAATTGTGACTCTTTAAGTTAAGACACGTTCGTTATATAAGCCTAGCTAATATGTATGCAATTCGGCCACCTCCGAATTAGTAAAGAACATGAATGACCTTTCTAAACTATACAAGTCGAGGTCATCACATATGTTTAACAATCCCTCCATCGTAGGCTATCCGAGTTGTGCTTAGGAAATATAGAATATACAGTCAAGTTTCCGAGGTGCACATATCATGTCGACATGTCCATGATTTTTCATAACTGATGCGACCTACCCTAGGTGATCGAATTTGGCCAAAGTTTTAAGAATCGTGACTTTACTAACATGGATACCTAAACCCCTTATGGTACACATACGGGCTGAAAGATCCTATCTTACTTTGCACTTGATTATTGAGTGCATCGGTCCATACCCAACGAACATCTAGAGGCCAGACCATGAAAGGTTTCTGACATACATGGCATAAAAGTGTGGAGGATCTCACACAAAATCAATACTATCATATAGTCAAATGATTACATATGCTACTCGACTCGTGGAGATTCCTATTGACGGTGGTGTGTACAGCCAACTATTAGGAATTGCTTGTGAATCATTCAGTATTCGCTTCAACGAATACCCACATCTCTATACGAGTTTCCAAAACTCATGGTACATCGGGTTAAACCATTGGAATGCCAATTCCAATATACGACATGTGCTAGTCTTTTATTGACCGTATTCCAAAACCAACGACTAAGAATATTTACTTTAAGAATAGTTTACACTTAGTGTCAAGACAATTCTAAGGTCGATGTCATTCTTAGCATATATAAACATCAATCTATTACGCATAATGACAATACCATTAATGAGGTATGAAATGAAAAATATAGTTTTTTTTAAAAAAAAATAATAAAATATACAATTCAGATTGGCACTCCAAGCACCAACTCCATCAAACTTTCACTTGCTTAGTGCAAATCTAGATGGTACCGTAGTCATATCTTCTCCAAATGTTTATCGAATAGCTTAAGAGGTAAGGCCTTTATAAGTGGGTCTGCTATATTGTCTTGTCCTTGAACCTTCAAGACCACTATGTCTTTTCGTTCAATAATCTCTCGAATTACGCGGTATTTCCTTTCCACATGTTTAGACTTGGAATGCGTCATCGACTCTTTAGCTTGCGTGATGGCTCCATTATTATCACAATATAATGGAATTAAATCCGTAATATTAGGTACAACTCCAAGTTTTATGATAAAACTTCTAATCCAAACAGCTTCTTTAGCAGCTTCTGAAGTCGCTATAAATTCTGCCTCAGTGGTGGAATCAGTTGTCGAGCCTTGTTTTGAACAACACCAATTAATCGCACCACCGTTAAGGGTCAATATGTATCATGATGTATCTCTCTGGAATTCGGAGTATGTATAACCCTTAACTTGTAGCTCACTTTCTCCATATATCAGAAACTTATCCATAATCCCTTTAAGATATTTTAGGATATGTTTCACGGTTGTCCAATGATCATTATCTATATCAGATTGTTATCGGCTAGTCACACTGACGTTTAAACTGATGTTAGGAATAGTATATAGCATAGTATACATTATGCTTCCAATACAAGAAGCATATGACAAGTTAGATATCCTAACTCCTCTTCCTCAGTTTGAGGTGTCATTCTTTGAAAGATGTATGAAGTATCGGAAAGGTACATTTGCTGCCTTGTAGTTGATAAAATCGTACCTTTTTAACATCTTATATATGAACTTCGATAGTGACAACCCTATAAGCTACCTAACTCTATCTCGGTAGAGCCTTATACCTAGTATATAAGAAGCTTCACCCATATCTTTCATGGAGAAGTTCTTGTAAAGGTAGGCTTTCACACTTTCCATCATCTCTGTATCATTTCCTATGATAAGGATGCCATTCTACATACAAGACTAGGAAACTATATAAATACATGGTTCCTCATCGTTCTTAATTAATCCAGATAATCTAATTATCTCATAAAAACAACGATTCCAGCTTCGGGATGCCTGTTTAAGTCCATAAATAGACTTTTGGAGTTTACAAACCAAGTTTGAAGTCTCATTGGATATGAAACCCTCTGGTTGTTCCATATAGATATCCTCTTCAAGGAATCAATTTAGGAAAGCAGTTTTCACATCCATCTGCCATATCTCATAGTCGTGAGATGCAGTAATGGCTAAAAGAATCCGATTTTAGCATGGCTACTAGTGAAACCGTTTCCTCATAGTCAATCTCAGGATAATGAGTGTAACTTTTCGCTACCAGTCGGGCCTTAAAGGTTTCTACCTTTTTATCGGGACCTCACTTCCTTTTGTAAGCCTATTTACAACCAATAGGTTTAACTCATTCAGGAAGTTCAACTAGGTCTCATGCTTGATTGACATGCATTGAATCAATTTCAAATTTCATAGCTTCCTATCATTTTCCCGAATCAATATCCAATATCACTTCCTTATATGTAGTCGGATCTATTTCCTCCAAGCGGAGAACATAAAGGCTCACATCATATGTTAAAAATAATCTTTAAGAAGGCCTTGATATTCTATTTCATTTATGTAGAACCTGTGTTGCAGATCCTTCACCTTTTTGGATCTCTGATTCCATATCGGGTTCTTTAATGTTAGGATCAAATTCATCAAGTTCAATCTCTACAATTCGCACTTTCTCTTAAAAATTACTTTTCAAGAAAAGTTGCAAAGTGAACAAAAAATACATTTCATTGCTCGGAATCGTATAATTGATATCTCATGAAATTATCAGGATATCCAACGAACTTACATTATACCCTATGGGTACTAGTTTATCCTGCTGCATAATTCTAACATATGCAGGACTACCCCAAATCTTTAAATGCCTAAGACTTGGATTTCTACCGATCCATATCTGATAGAGGTCGTAGAAACAGCTTTCAATGGAACTCTATTAAGTATGTAGGCAGTAGTTAGTAAAGCGTAACCCCAAAGGTAATAAGGAAGATCTATATAGCTTATCATTATTCGAACCTGACCGGTGCGTAATCACACACGTATAACGCAAGCGCACGTATCATTCAAGTAGTATAAAAATATCGATCCCACGAGGACTTAATTCCTACTGTTGTTATTATTATTGATACTATTTATTTACAAGTATCTAATTGATGGAGAATAGAATGATTACTTTTGGTTGGGTGAATGTGGATTTGCTTAAATAAAATAAACCAAAGAAAATACTAAGAAAAATAAATAAAAGACACAAAGATCTAGGGTTGTGATTCCATACAATATTATCCTAAAGATGAATTGATTCTCTTATATATGTGTAATAAGTCAGTTTGCTAACCTGGAACATTAAGATATGCAAAAGCCTCTATCGATGGTCATACGTAAATACCCAAATAACCCAATTAATCATATGTCTATGTTAACCGAGTTACCTGAATTCATTAAGTTCAAGTTTCAAAAGTGGCTACCCCCGCCCGACAGGTCTATCTCTATCCTGTAAGGAAATCTATTAAAGGGTTATATATCCTCAAGGAAGACCGTGGGCTATTGAATCTAAGGCTAAAACCTAAAATCCCTTCCACAAGTTTTATTAAGTTTGCCAAATCAATTTTATTAATGGCCAATTAACAAGAAGCATTAAACTTAAAGCTTAATAAACAAAGTAAAGAATTATCCATAAAAAGAAAATCAATTATTAAGTGTATGGATATTGTGTTTCATCACTTCCCTAGAATAAAAATAAAATGATAGGCGTTGAGGGATTCACCTTTACTATTTCTAATTTAGAAATCTCCATTACTATATTATAAAATTTATCAGTGATATTACCAACCAACCATGTAGGCGGTATCCTCATTAAGTCAGATTTTAATTAAGTCCGACCGACCATAAAGGCGATATCATTATTTATCCATAAACCAGCCATATAAACGGTAATCATCTGTTACATAAAGACCGACCATATAGGCAGTGTCACATTATGTCAAATAAATAAAATCAGCCATTAAGGCAGTATAACCTTTTATGTAAAAATATAATTTTCCATATTATAATTAAGAGAGATTAAACTAAACTAAAATAATAAAAAAATTTATCCCTTCCCCTAGAGGAAAATTAACTACAAACATAAAAGTAAATAAAAGAAAATAAACTACTACTATTACTTAAAATAAAAATACATAAATAAAATACTAAAAATAAATAAAAACAAGATGCAATCCTTAAATTCCTTACAAAAACCTAAGGAAAGCATGAGAATTACAAATGAAATGGCTTGGTATTTATAGGAAAATCTAAAGTCTTCCACCAATTTCTCCACCAATTGCTCCATCAAACATGGCATCAAATCCTCCACCAAACATGCATGCATGTTTGGTGGAAGTTTGAAATTTTTTATTTCTTATTTATATATTTATTTTTTTGTTTTGAAAATGATTTTAATAATACACATAACATACATCCGGATGTTTCATAAATTCGGTCATGAAATCTTCAAAATTCGAAATTATTTTATTCTTCAAAGTTGTAGATCTTTGAGTCTTCTTTAACCTGAAACTTGAGTCACCTCAATCCAATATCGGAGTAAAATCTTATGGCCAAAATACGACAATTGCGTAAAACTGTAATTTCCGAAACTGTACTTCATGACGCGGATAATAAATTTCCATTTTCGTCATTTTTGCTCTGGATTTCATCGTTTTAGCCCCAAGTTGATTCCATTAGTCCCGATACTTTATTTATCTGAAAAACACATCAAAACGTTCATCAAACCCGAGAAACTAAACAAAATATTAGGTAAAATGGGCGGTAAATATTGGTAGATTTTCCACTCATCAGCACCATATCCAATAAAGTACGATTTCTATGCTCAGACACTCCATTGTGTTGAGGTGTTCTTGGTGGGCTATATTGTGTAATAATTCCATTCTCCCTTAAATAATTTCTGAATTCTTCACTCATGTATTCACCGCTTCGATCTGATCTAAGGCATTTGATGAATTTACTGGTTTGTTTTTCTACTACATTTCGAAATATTTTGAACTTGTCAAATGTTTCCAACTTATGTTTCATCAGATAGAAATATCTATATCTAGACTTTTCATTTGTGAAAGTCACAAAATATGTTGAACCATCATTAGCGGCATGATTTAATAGACCACACACATCGCTGTGTATTAGCTCCAGTAAATCTCCAGCACAGTGTCCAACACCTAGAAATGGGGCCTTTGTCATCTTTCCTTTGATACATGACTCACAAATCGGATAAGGATCTAAGGTAAGATTTTCAATCAAATCATCCTTTACTAATTTAGATAGACGTCTAACACGTATGTGGGCTAATCTTATTTACCATAATTCAGTATTATTTAGTTCAAACTTCCTACTTGTATTTTTCTCTATATTAAATATATCTCTACATGTTTCTAAAACATAGTGACCGTTTGATAAAAAATATTCATATTTTAATAACTTTTCTTTATCATAAAAACATAAAATTTCATCCTTAATGTTTATTTTATATCATTTTTTATCTAATATTGGCAGTGATATTATTTGTCTGATAATTGAGGGAACATAATAACAGTCATGCAAATCTAATTTACATCCATTTAGGAGGTCTAGAACAATTGTTCATATGGCATTGATATCCAATAGCTCATTATTGCCAACTCTAAGATGAATCTCCCATTTTATTTAGCCTTCTTTTAACCCTCATTTCTTGCAAGGAATTGCAAATATGAGTAGGACTACCAATGTGTAACACCCATCCATTATTTACATCTATGGCTAATGAGATGTCAATAATTGGAAAAATACAAAGCATACCTGAGGGTCCTGCTTTTCCTTTTAGCTCTGAACAGTTCTTCTTCCAGTGTCTAGACTTCTTACATTATAGACATTGATCACGAGCTACTTTCGGTTTTGTGCCTTTGCACTTCATGGAGTTCTTCTTTGCAATCTTCTTCTTCCCCATCTTTATTTTCTTTGACTTTCGAGAAGTCTTTGAAGAGTCATCTCCACCATGGAGATAGTGTAGGGTTGTCTTTCCTCAAATCTTTCTCCATTGTATATAGCATGTTATGAAGTTCTTCATATGTGGTTTGCATCGAATGCATATGGAAATTTAATACAAAGCCAGTATAGGAACCAGACCAAGAAGACAGAATCAAATTATGGCCCAGCCGTTCATCAAACACAATATCATGTCATTCCAGATATCGAATATGGTCTATCATGTTCAAAACACGAGTGCTGACAGCTCCTCTCTCCTTGAGTTCAGCACAGAATAATTCCTTATACATTCGATAAAGTTCCATCTTTTGATTTTCCTCGAACAACTCTTTGAGTGTTCGCATGATGCTCCAATCATCCAATACTTCAATATACCGTCTCAGCAAATCTGGAACCATCGATCCCAAATGTAGGATTTCACCTTCAGTTTATCATCTTTCCAACTATCAAAAGTTTCTCGCTTTTCTGGAGTAGAGTCAAGATCGATTTCAACAGATAGTGGATTGATAGTGTGTAACATCCCCGATCTGGGAGATGTTACCGGCAGGGAATATTAGTGCTAACCCCATAAGCCTCTGACTTCTTGAGTGTATTCTAAGCTATTCAAATTCAATGTCATGCATGGGAACCATAACTCAATATAAAATACTTTTGTTTCTCATATCTGTGTACTATAAGTACTTTTCTTTACAAACATTAATAGATACTCATAATGACTCATACTAACTAGTGCATACAAGAATCTTTTACTTTGACACTGACTGGACTCTCATGCTATATGACTCAATAATGGTGGACTCCATCCTTGGTGACTGCATTAGTATCCGTCCTCCCGAGCTCGTCCTCCTGAAATTCCTGCAAAATAAATGCTATGAGTGGGGGGTTAGATCGACTTACGATCTAAGTGAGTGGACAATAGCTGAAAACTGATGTAAAATCTTTTGGTTTCAAAATCCATAGTTCTATAAATATATTTATATAAAAAATTACTTTTGATAACTTCATCTTTCTGAAAAACGTCTTTTAAATTACTGGTTTCTGAAAGCTATAGGCTAAAATCTGTAAACTCTTTTCTGAAAACTGTACCTGAAAATCATTTCTGAAAACTGTATCTGAGTATCTGCTGAAAAACTGAAAATTGATATCTGAAAACTATGTACTGAGAATCTGAAATCTGTGTACTGAAAATCTAAAAAAAACTGAAAACTGCTCTACATCTAGGAAACCGACTCAACTGACGTGTCTGGGAATAATCACCGGGTCTCTGATGTCCAGGACAATGACTCAACTGGACATTTCATTACACCCAGTACAAAGACTCAACTGGGTGCCCTCTATGCCTAGGAAACCGACTCAACTGGGCATCTCTGAAGCTGGTGGTGCCCTACGTCCAGGACAATGACTCAACTGCAACATAGAGCTCTACATCCAGGACAACGACTCAATTGAGTGTAGTCATACCCAGGACAACGACTCAACTAGGCGTAACCACCACTAGAACTGGGGGTTCGGATCAATGCTACCGCCCAAGCTCTAGACTAGGGACCAGGTACACGATTCTAAGCTGTCATAGTTACATACCGGGGTGAGGTTTTACCTCATGCCCCGAAAACATGAAAGTCATATGTAAAAACTGAAATTTATAAATAATGTTTTAAAACTTTTCTGTTTAAAATACAACCAATACATGGGGTAAAACTTAGACTCAATACATAAATAAATCTAACGCCCAAAGAATAAAATAAGTCTTATGTCAAACTTAAACTTAAAACTTTAATTTAAAAAAAAACCAAATAATGAAAGATGTCCACTCACTAATTTAGAAACTAGCTGTATCTATTTCATGAAGTCGAATAGAGTCGCAGTTCCTGTCGATAATCTTATCCTTTTTTATTTTCTTCACTCCATAAGCCTCCAAGGATTGCCAAGACCAAGCTTTGTTTCATCTTCCTTCTTTCTTTCTTTCTTCTATTCTTCTTCTTCTTCTTCTTCTTCTATTATCCTTCTCGGTTTCTTCTCATTTCTCTCATTTCGTTTTTTCCATTTCTTTCTTTCTAATTTTATACTTCTAAAATGGGCATTAGTGAATAGTAAGCCTTTATATAGTGGGGGGGGGGGGGGGGGGGAGGTTATAATATTTTGGAAAGTTAGAGAAGAGTGTAGAAGATTGGAGAAAAAAATTAAGATTTTTACATTGGGGTCCAAATTTACAATTCATCTAGGTTTGGACTTGCGTTTTGGACCTCGTTCTGGTCCGAATATGGAAAAATATTTATTGTGGATGTTGTAGGTCTTAATCTCAGATTTTCGACGATATAAAATTCATAAAAATCAGAGATCGTTATGCCCCAAATATTATGGGCGGTCCAAAATAAACACGGTATAGTCTTGTCCCGAGACTTCGAGAACTCGTTCCCAAAGTCTTCTCATGAATGTATTTGAATCTTATAGTAATTTATTTCACATGTCTTCATTCGTGCGTAATAGTATCGCTGTGGACAATAGTAAAACTATCGGTTGTTACAATTTCTCCCCCCTTAAATGGGTTTCGTCCTCGAATCCTCTCTGGCGTCTAACTCGTGGTCTTCTTAACTTCACAAATATACAAAGATGCTATTAAACTTTATCTTCTTGTCTCTAACCTATGCTGGCTGCTAGATCTTCATCTTTTTCTATTTTCTAAATCTTCGTTCTATAATATAAATCTACCAAACCACCCATACTCGCAGCTAAACCATCCCAAACCCGTAATGGTTTGGTCACCTTAAGCTAAGGCTAGGTACCTTACGCGATTCCTTTATCAAAAATTTTCCTTGTTATTTCTTACTATAACATTTAATGTATTCTTTTCCATCATTATTGTACCTTTGTAATTCCACTCTCTAAATCTTTCTTAGTATTCTTTTTATCCTGTCTTTATTTTTCTAAGAGCTTACTTGATCTACGTTTCATCCTTGGACTATATCTTATAGATCTCAATTCTCGATCTTTCTCTACTATTCTTTTATATCCATTTGTCTTTTTATGTGCGGTCATAACTAAAGTAGCTTCTCTTTATTAATTTCCATACTAGGATAAACTTGTTTCCTTTGTTTTATATTATATTACTCTTCTGTCAATATTTACTTAGTATGTTCTCTCCTGTTTGTTATTAGACATTGACTATCTCACTTTCCATACTAGTATCAGCCATCTTATTGATTTACTTTTCTACTTCATTCTCTATCTGCATCTACTATAGTTCATATCTTCTTTCTTTACTTGAAGGATACCTGTCCTCATATGTCCTTGGTTATTTTTAACGTTATCCATTATATTATACCATATGCTAAACTAACACTCCTTCTTTTGTTACCTTATCTAGCAGCTTCTCCTTAAATCTCTTACTTTAAGCTATCTCTTCCTTTCTTTTTATTCTGACTTGTTACTGTCCTTAATGGTCATATGTTTCAATCATTTATTACTACTCTTATACTTGCTTCTGGAGTTTCTCAAGGTTACACTTCCGGTCTATTTTTGTTATCGGTATCGATCGAGGGTTGGGAGGGTGGGAACTAGTCTTGAGGCCCTTCTATTACGTTGTTTCAAAGATGATTACTTTACCTAAGAATCTCGTATATACTTGTCTGGTATCTCTTTCTGTACTGGGTACTACTACTAAAACTTTTCTGACTTTCCTTTTCTAGCTTTACTCCTGATCATTTTCATCATTTAATTACTTTGTATCCTATACAAGACCTTATCCTTTCTATTACTTAACTTTATGTGGTTACTACGCTCTCTCTCTCTGGGTACTATTATAATCATTTGCTATCTCTCTTAAGGGACTCATTTTGCTATGATGGTTCCTTTCTTATCTTAGTCTTTCACTCCTTACTCATTTACTTCTTTGAAAACTCTTTTCACTTCGTCTACTAAGAGCATCTCTCACTAAATTCTTGACTCTATAAGGTTCTTTATAAGTTGTTCACTATTTTCCTATGAAGGATTCCCATGATATTTGTTCTTCCAATTTCTCCACTTCCTTATGGGTTCCTTAACTTAGTTGTCAAGCCATCCCATAATTCATCTATCCTATCACCTGTTCTCCTTTACTAATCCTTTTCTCTACTAGCTATAGTATTCCACGACTATCTTCAATTCTTTACTCTATTATTTCTCTGTCTTGTTATCTTAGCACCCGAGTGCACTGGGTTTCCTTGTTACTCCACGCGTTTCTTATACCATTTCCATGTCTTATTTTCTTACTTTTCTCCATGTTGCTAACGGTGGTTCATTCCTTTTATTTGTTTCTTTAGCTCTAATCTTTCTATTCTTTGCTATAAACTTTGATTTGATCTCTTTTATTCTATTATCTATGTTAGTACTCCCATCACTTCTTAAGTATCTCTAACTTCGTAAGTTTACTCTTATATTCTTCTACGGATCTCTACTAGCTCGTCTTATCTGAGGGTTCTACTATAAATGATCTATTTGTGATCTTCTTCTAGTCTACCAAACCTTACTCTGACTTACCTTAATCTTTGAACTATCCTGAGTTTTCTTCTTTATATCCTCGAAACTTCCTTGATCCTTATTCTGAGTGGTTTGTCTCTCAGGGTCCTTTTGTTGGGTTTATACTATAGTCCCAAGGATCATTCAAGCAAGAAATAATATGAATACATCAAAAAGTACGGTGGAAACATACTTACAATGATCGGATGTGAGATGCTTTGAACAACAAAAATTTTCTGCTCCAAGCTTTATGTATTCGGCCATGCCTCTTTTGTGCTCCATGGATTTGTCTTCAAGCTCCAAGCTTTCAAAATGAATTCCATGCTCAAGGGTTTGTTTCCCTATCACCTTTGTAGCACTCTTATGTGTGCTAGCACCTTAAATCTTTGCCATAAATCTTCATAAGCTTCTTCTTTGTTCTCGGCCAAGCAAGAATCAAGAAGAAAAATGGCACCAAGTGCCAAATGGAGAGAAAAATAAAAATGGCCTCTTGGTCGAATCCTTGAGGAGAAGGATAGAGTGTGTTTTGTTTATTTGATTTTCAAAATCAAATACACAAAAACAATTACCAAATTCAAATAAGGTATAAGGCAATAAAGTCTTCCAACCAGCACCATCAATAATGAATAGTGACTTTACATCACATCACTCAAAGTGATATGACTTATATCACTTGATTGACTAGTGATTTGACGCTTGATATGACTAGTGGGCCCCACTCGATTCGAAATGCGAGTGGCCCCGCAAACACTCCTGGGCTTGGGATCGTTAATTCTGAATTAACGAATTTTCCATTGCGACGTAATTAAATCAAATTTTATTAAATAATTAAGCCTAGCAAAATTACTATTCACATCGCTAACGAATTAATTCTAAATTAACTCGTTTGCTCGAATTAAAATCCAATTTTAATTCCGCATCGAAATCCAATTTCGTTTAATATATCGAATATATTATTTTTCAATTAATTCCAAATTAATCGCTCTCTCTCTCTCTTTAAATAATATTTTATCCCAGATAAAATATCTCCGTAATTAATCCCAGATTAATTTTCTCTCTCAACTAATTAATCCCAGATTAATAATGTGTGAGTCATACGTCATTGGTGAATCTTCGGGAAGCGACCCATGAGATCCCCGGATATGTTGGCAGTAAATCCGATTATCGGATTATCCGAATATGTACGTACATAGTACTACATTTTTACCGATTTACAAGTCAAGGTTGGCTTCTAGCAAAACGCCATGCCTACCCAATTCTCCAGAAATATTCTTAAAGGAATATTGTAATCTATATCAGGCGTAGTATACGAACTATTGTGTATATCGATCCAGTATCTTATGTCACGTGCTAGGCCAGGGGCTGGAAATGTGTCTGCCCCGTATGAAGCACATATCGGATCTGTGGCAACTAGTCTCTATAATCGGATAAACATGACCTAGTCATATTATCCCGATAGCTGCAGTATATAAGAGCACTAGTTCCTTATCCTACATGATCATCATCTCCACTATGATTGGAGTGACACTTCCATCTTGACATCACACCTAATACACTACGATTCTCAATATATCCAGAAGAGGCGTACACAGAACCGGTTAAAGCACTAGACGACCAAAACCAAAGTATATTGATTTTCGCAAGCATTAGCGGTGCAAGTCTCAGGTTAAGACCAAATACACCTACCCTGAAGCGGACTCCCATAGACACATAGACATATTATCAATGGGATTCCGCGGGGTCTATCCAGAGCGAAGCTGTTTTCCGTACCATCGGTAAAATGCAACCTCCTATCGTACTTGCATAAGTATCCAATACTTAAACATATGAGAACTATGCTGTTATACTCCCACAACGTGCACAAGTGCAATACTAGTCTATTCCGCATTACCGATGTCCAGTCTCGATAATACTATGACTAGGGATGTTTAATGATTAAACCTTTATGGATTGATATTGTCTCATATCATCTCAATCCGGAACTAATCATAAGGACCTTCTATCATTTATATATATCTTGGTAATCCAATTACAAATGATAAAAGAGCAATTTCCTTTGTCACATAGTTAATTTGTACAACAACACCGTGATCTGTATAAATAGTGATGCTATGGGTCATAATTGTCCAACAATCTCCCACTTGGCCTATAGCCAATCACTCAGGTGTCTTACACCTGAACTATGTACGGGTGGCTCAAACTTCTGCTGAAAAACATCTTTCGTCAGTGGATTTATAAGGTTATCATCTGATGTGTTTTATTCGATCATCACATCACCATGATGTAATATCCGACGAATCAGATGAAACCAGTTTAAAGTACATATCGGATCGTTGATGAGACCGTTAATTTTTTAGCCTATGTTGTAGCCTAGCTTAGTTGCTAACAGAACTATTTCTAATCTAATTAGAATTGTTTAGATCCAAAATGCTACTCTTACTACGTCAGTTGCAGCAAAGTTCCGCTTTTGTTGTTTATTCAGTAACAGTATCTATCTTGGAAGATTTCCAGCTCACTGTTCCTTTATTCAAACTATATAGTACCGTTTTGCGACTTACAATCGTCTTTTTCGGTTTGGAAACTTACAACAGGGAACCTTGTCACTTCAAGTTCTCATTCTCCATAGTATAAGATAGCATCTTTAGTTCATCTAAGATACTAAAGGATGTTCTTAACATCAATCCAATGACTATCACTTGGATTGTCCTGATTGTGACTCCATATGCTCAAAGCATATGAGACATCAGGTCACGTACATTTCTTTGAATGTACACTTACTCAAAGAGTATCAAAAACTTTTAGATCTTACCCAGTAGATCCTTATTCCTGGAATAAAGGTTGTTTCTCCCAAGTATTCTATGGAGAATTTTTATGAATGCCAAGCTTTCACCGATTGTAATTATGGGAATTTCATTTCCAAGAAATGATATATCATCATTATATAGGATATAAATTGTCAGTGCACTCCCACTAACCTCCTTATATACACAAGAATCATATTCGTTTTGAATTAAATCATACACCATCATGATTATATCAAAACGATAATTCCAAGAACGCAATGCTTGCTTCAATCCATCAGTGGATCGAGTTAACTTGCAAACCTAGTTTGCTTGTTTTGGTATGACAAAATCGTTAGAATTTTTGATAAACATCCTCCAAAAGGTTTCCGTTAAGGAAAATGATCTTCACGTTCTGCTGCCATATTTCATAAATGAAACATGCAGCATTAGCAAGCATTATCCAAATGGATTCAACCATGGCAACGGTCAAAATGATTCATCGTAATCAACACTATGTTGATGATGATACCCTTTTCTGTACAAGCCTAGCTATGTATATTTATTACCATCCATGTATGTCTTCATTGAAGACCTTCATAGTACCAATAGACACAATGTCTTACGGTACAACAACCAGTGTCCAAACATGGTTGGTTTACATGGAATCCATTTCAGACATCATGGCACTTTGTCATAATAGGGAGTCGATACCTTGTATCACTTCCTCATACGTAGTCAGTTTTCTCAATAAGATTGACATCTTTATGAGGTGAGATCAGAAATCCATACCTCCCAGGTTGTCTTCTGACTCTCTCTGATCTACGTTGTTCTTGTGTATTTGAAGATTATGGTACAGTTTCATCCCTGATGAACTGTTTGTGTTCCATTAAAGAATCGGTGCCAGGAACAGTATTACTGTGATTTTCATCGAGTTTTACTTTCCTCCCACTTACTACTGCATATAGGTATTCCTCTTAGGATAATGGCATGGTGAGCAACAATTACATTGTTCTCTTGTGAGTTGCATAAGTGTTATACTTTGGTTTCCCTAGGATAACCAATTACGGATAGGCACTTATCCAATTTGGATTTTAGTTTGGTATCATCCAAATGTATGCCTAGCATTCCCAAATATTCAGGAATGAGAAACCCTGTTTCTTTCCTGTTCATATCTAATATGAATTCTGTCTAAAAGATTTTTATGGAACCTTATTCAAAATAAGTATTGCAATGTTTAATGCTTATCCCTTTGAAGGAAAATGGTAGCTTAGAGCGACTCATGATTAACCTTATCATGTCCAACAAAATTTGGTTTCTCCGTTCGGACACACCGTCAAATTGACGTGTTCCGGGAGGAGTCCTCTGTGAAAGAATACTATACTCTTTGAAGTAGTTAAGAAACTTATTGCTTAAGTATTTTCTATCTCGGTCTTACCATGACAGTTTTAATACTGTAGTCGATCTGTATGTCTACTTCGTGTCAGAATTTTCTGAAAGTTTCCGATTTGTGTTTAAAAAGAAACACATAACCGTAACGCGATGCCATATCCGTAAAGGTTAAGAAGTATTACTATCCACTCCTAGCCTAGCTAGACATGGGCCCACTAATGTCACTATGAACGAGGGCTAACAGATCGGTGGCACTTACACTTTTACTAAGTAAGAGGTATTTTAGGCACTTTGCCCAATAAACTAGATTCGTAGACATCATTTGAATAGAATCAAATCTGTCCTAGTATCCACTCTTCAAAAGTGTGGATATACGAGTCTTGTTTAATGTGTCATAGACAATACTGCCATAAATAAGTTTCATCTGATCAAATCAGTTTGAGCTATTTATTTGTCATGTCATACGTTTGAGATCTATTTATATTCAAAATATAAATACTGTTATTCACATCTAATGTGTTTATCTCAATATCATCTTTATAAAATAAAACACTTTAGTGTTCTAGAATATAAAGGTATACTCGCAACGAGTTATACTCGATATAGAGATAATGTTTCTAGTCAAACTAGGTACATTATAATATTTTCCTAATTTAAGTACACACCCGAAGGGTAGTTCCTAAATTTAGGTATCTATGGTTAAAACAGCGACTCTCGTCCCGTTTCTAATTCGCAGATAAATCTCATCTGAAGTCAGTATCCTGCTAATAAGCAGATTCTTCCCATCAGTACATATTTATGTACCACACTTAGTATCTAAAATATAATTTTAATACTAGTAGTGAACACGTTTATGATAAACATACTTGAATCAGAGCCTTGCCATTTCTTCTATTCCTTCATGTCTGCCTTGTCCATACTGCAGTTATACTTTCAGTGACCCTGTTTGCTATAGTTTTTAGGCAGACATCTTGGGATATGTCCTTTGTCCTCCTAGAATACTGTGATGATTTTGCCTTTGCCCTTATCCACATACCCCGAAGCCTTCGGCCAAGCCTTGGAATTCTGGGATGTCGAAGTAAGATGCGCCTTGCGCTTCTTGGCCTTTTGCAAATTTTATCTCCTTGAGCATAGCCATTAACTCTCCAAGAGTTTTCTATTGCAATTAATACTTCTAAGATCTAAGTATAGACCTATGAAGATCCTTCAATTTCAACATCATGATTTAAAGATCTAATCCTTAGTTATGCCGACGAAATTAAGGAGTCATTATGGCAAGGATAACGGATTAAACACTAAAGTTATCATCACATGAATCTTCCAAAGATCATGCTCTACTATTTGCTTAACTCTGGGCTTAGGCCTGAGATGTCATTTTATCAAATAAAATAACTTCTCAGTTCCAGAACTATCCTGAGGTTTTATTCCCAATCTGAAAATTTAAACCATTTAAATACATTTTCACCCAGGATTATGTTCTAAATGTTAATCTTTCAGTTTTTCTTGATTGTTATAGTCCAACTATCCAATCATCATTTTAGTACTATTTAATATAATGATTACTATAGTCTAACTATATAATCAACTATAATTAAATTCAATTATATTGATTACTATAATCCAATTATAAAATCAAATATAATTAAATTAGTTTGAATACAATCCAACTGTTTAATTAAAACAACATTTAATATTAGTCCAACTAATATATTTTTGATTAAATAAATGACGAATAATGAAATGAGCGCGTGTGGCAAGTATCTAAACGAAATTACATATTTAATACTTGCCTCCCACTATTTTTCGGCGAGCCTCTAACCCTCCGTCGAGTACTCGGGAAATCCAATTTCCTAGTGGGCTAGGATCCCGTTAAATAACATACAATCTTGATTTTGGCCAACAAATTATATGCTACTTAACTAGGTAAATCTCTAAGATCAATTGGATCCCATCCAATTCATAGATCCAGTAGGTGGACGTCCAAGTCCGAAACATGTATCTTATATATGCCAATATATCCAATATATTCCCTAACCTTTTTCCTCTGAATCAACTAAGCATTGGCTTTTCCCAGTTAAGCGGAACCCATTGACTATGGAAAGCTTCGTAATCGATGTCGATGGACAAGAAGTGATCTTGACTTTGGCCAACAAATCACAACTTGGACAAGACACCTATATGGAACAAAGCCTTCATGATTCAAACACATCCGCGACGGACAAAGGTCTTGACTTTGGCCAACAAACCAGTGCCAATCTTGGATCTTGAATAAAAATCACTCAATGAAAGGAAAAACACTTAATATATTTTGAGGGTTTTTCACGTAAATTGGTAATCAATTATTATCTTTGTTAAGGTCTCATCATCATACACCCTTAAACATGCATTCTAAAAACATAATAAGGCACGTATATAAATATAATAATGATATGCAGATGGATACTTAACACGTTTTGTTCCTAGAACAAATCTTTCCCTTTCCTCTCTCCCGCTAGCACAACTTTTACCCAATTACATAATACTTCTAAAGAAACCTCATTTACATTTAGGGGAATAAGTGAGAAGAGAAATACAAAGAATTAAGAGAGATAAGGCTGGACACGCATGTCCAATTTAAATAAATTCTAAAGTTATTACAATAATTTCCAAAATTGCCCTCACTCATTTAAATCCATCTAATATAATTTATTCACACATCACATCCATGTATTCACACAAAGCATGTTATCAATCAATCTAATCCAATTAATTAAACTAAAATTAATGATCATCCAATGTTCAAACAATGATTTGATTTGCGTAAGTCCAACTCGTTTGAGAATAAGTACTCGAAGTACAAATTCTTGAATTATATTAAACTACGACATTAAATCCAATTTAATTTGTATTTAATACTAATTTGTTATTTAATTCTAAATTATATAATTACACTTTTTTAATGAGTCTTTGGGCTTAAATTCTGAATCTAGTCTATACGGGTCCCAAAACCCGATAACATCCAATGTCGTTTAATTAAAGTCAAATGGGCTTTCAATTATTTTCTTTAAGGCTCCATTAAATTATATTTGGACTTTATGGATATGTGTTTGGGCCCAATTGGATCCAACCAATTAGCCTAAACCAAACTTGGCCCAACCAAGCCCATTAAAGCCCAAATACAACTTTACAAGCCATTTCCAAAATAAGCCCATTAATTAAATCACAACATTCCAATATCACAATTTAATTAATTCAAAGTGTATAGCCATAATTAATTAACCAAATTAACATTTCCAAAATACCAATTTACTCAATTAATTATGCTAATTATCATCAACACATGTCCAACACATTTGAATCAAAAATCACATCATTCCATGCTTTAAAGGTCAAGGCTATTTAGGGTTTTCTTTGTCCGATTCCGAATTCAATCCAATTGAAACTTAAATCAACATTACCCAAATGATTTCAACTCATCCAATGATCAAAATAAAAAAACACTATGACTTAGGGCAAGCTAATCCATTCGGCCAAACCAAATTTTGGGGAAAAAATTATCCAATTCAATTTTCATGAAATTGACAATGCATAACACTATGTTATCATCATTCAAGCATATTCAAACAATTAATTTCATCCAAACATGCTCAAATCAATTTTATCCAAATTTTACCCTAAATCAATTTCATTCTCAAAATGACTCTGATACCATTGTTGGGTTTCTACTATAGTCCCAAGGATCATTCAAGCTAGGGGTGTGCATCGGTCGGTTCGGTCCAAAATAAACACAGTATAGTCTTGTCCCGAGATTTCGAGAAATTTGTCGATCATTCCCAAAGTCTTCTCATGAATGTATTTGAATCTTATCGTAATTTATTTCACACGCCTCTGTTCCGTGCATAACAGTATCGCTGTGGACAGTAGTAAAACTACTGGTTGTTATATAATGATAAAGTCAACTTTTCAAACTCTAAGACAATGCGCATGTTCATTTCCCATTTGAAATAGTTTTTGGCTCCTTTTAGCTTATTGGAATCCAAAAGTTTCATCAATGGATTTGCGACAGCCATCTACAAGATAACATTTTTGAGTAGTAGCAGTATAATTTTCATTTCAAAAGTGATAACATTAATTGATTATGGAATTTTAAATCTATTAGTGCCCTCCCACTACTTTACGTAATTCTATAATCTCCCTTAACTGAATACTAGAAATTTGACTATCAAAATTTCATAGTGGGAAGTGGATCCCATGACATTTACTCCTACCTCACACTAATGATGATATTGGCCTTTATATACTCATTAGGCAGACTTCTAAGGTCAATCCCTTCATGTGACTCTAGTTTGGTCCTGAACCATTTTTTATCCTCACACTAATAAGGATATTGGATTAAAATGTATTCTAGGTATATACTTGTCAATGTGCACTAATAAGGTTTATATGTACACCCTCACACCAATGACGATATTGGGTGACTACTTTAACTCATCACGCTATATCTAATGTTTTGCCGGAGCGACCTAAGTTCCAATCACTTATACCCTCACAATAATAACAATATTGGATATAAGTAGTAAGAACTCATTCACCTCCGTGTTGACAAGACAGACCATCCAATAATGCTCCAACATTATTCATACTATTACTTAAATAAAGTAATCACCTAATCACATGAGATTTATGACAATCAAGTCATTAACTTAATTAGTCAAAGTTTTAATTTAAAACATGCTTTACATATCCAATATGTCTTGTGCATAATTAAATTAAAATTATTATGGCAAAGATTCAAAAACATGTGTTGTGAGGTTAAGCGTTGCTACTGACACCATTTTGTTGGGGCAGTTGTAGAACCTCTAGGGTCAGATCGGTGCCCCGGTCTAACCCATGGATATCAAGCATTGGTGTATTTTAAAAATTAATAAAATATAAAATTTATTTTTCAAGTGTTTTAGGGAAAATTAGAAATAAAAATGGATCCGAAAAAATCACTCGGGATAAAAATTGGATATAAATAAAATTCTCGGGGTCTAGGCAGGTTGCCTGCGCAGCATGCGCAGTATGCGTGGTGCTGCAGTGCCATCTAGGGAACGCTTCCCTCACGTAGCGGAAATGGTTTAGGCACACGAATCGGACTTGAAAACTTTTTCTACCCTTCTCATTTGAATGTTGAAAGCTACTGCTACAACCACAGAAGCTTTGCTTCAATTTTAGAAAACATTTCAGCCCCCGAAACAGCCCCAGAACAATCCCCGATTAGACCTGAATAGATGGACAAAAAATGGATTGTTTTTCACCCAATTCGCACCAATGCACTGCAGAAATAGCCCCTAAAATGCGTGGACAGCAGCTGTGTTTTGAATTTGATTTTTCACTTGAAAACAGCCCCAACACAGTCCCAAAACATCAAAAAATATTCCCCAAAAATTATGGATTAAAACGAAACCAAACCGAGTTCCGTTTCACCAAGAAATGAGGGACCGCAATTAACAAAAACAGCACTCACTGCCATGTGCAATAAGAAAGAGATGAAAAATATGTTTTGTTCGATACCACAAAGTCTTTCGAACTATATCTCGTTGCCAACGGAAACTTTTGTGGGCAAGACTCACAAAAAATATCCCTAAACTATTTAGAGATCAAGTAACAAAACAACTTTTTTTTATTTTTATTTTATTTATCTTTTTGTTCTTCTTTTTATTTTCTCAGCAATTGAAAATATTTGGAGAAGAAGAAGATGAAGGTTAGGGTTAGAATGAGAGGCTTGTACAAAAAGAAAAATAAATTATTTTTATACCTTTTGTTTCCAAAACAAACAAAACCCTTACCCTTTCCACCATATACAAATTCGGCCAATGCATATATTTTTCTTTAATTTTGTAACAATTGTATTAACTTTCATTAAAAGCAATATATGTTATAAAAATAAAAATTTAATACCTTATTACAAGGTTTAACTTCCAAAATAATGCCAAGTTTCCAAAACCCAAAATTTGGATTCCTAATTTAACCTTCCACTAAAAACTCAAAGTTGTACTCTCGTTGCCGCATATGATATATTAAGCCGAACCAAGTCGGTGTCCATCGATATAGTCACTACATATAAATTAACCTTTCACGAGTATCTCATAATTAGAGTCAGGTAATAATATCCGTTATACCCCTAATTATTTTTACTTTAAGTACCATTGATTCTCTAATGAACGATTTATTCATAACGATTATGAATTTTAATCTTTCTATACGAAATAGAAAGACTTGAGCACTCTAACCGTTCAAGTACCAAATCAACCTTAAGAAATATATTCCTCTACTTCTCGCAAGAATGAGTGAACTCCATATCTATGTAAAACGTTCCGAGCTACACAACAGACCATGCCCCCAACGTACGTAGCTATTGGTCAAGACTGCTACACCAACCTCACCTTGTAAATCAAATGACATAGCCTTTTATGCAGGTGTCATAGTATACTCAGGATTAAGATCAATCCATATATAACCATCTAGTAAATCGAAATGACTTTCTTTGTTTAACAGATATTATAAGAATATCATTTTCATATGGGTCCAGTCCTATATGATCATATCATACAAGTGCCTCCATTCTCATGTCTCTACATGGACGATCCCGGATCAAGGTCGCCATACAAATACAAAAGACCACAACTATAGATAAACTACAAACAGAGTACCCTCTTTGTTTGCTCTCTATGTACTATTTAAGATTACTAACTTCAGACTTAAACATCTTATGTATAACAGTCATACACTAAGTTTGAAGGTACATAAGTAATCTAGGGTATTCAAGATAATTTATAATATGTGAAAATTAAACAAATAGTTTGATAAATGAACAATACATCATTTTATTTGAAAACACATAAAGTCGTTTACATCAGATGTAACTATAGGGCATACATCCCAACAATCTCCCACTTGTACTAGAGCAAGTGGGACCTGTCACGTAATCGTAGACCATCTAGGTGACCTTCAAACACTTTAGCCGATAAGATCTTTGTAAACGGATCAGCCGGGTTCTCTGCATATGCAATCTTTGTGATGGTAACATCTCATCTATGCTCTATCTCCCAGATGAGATGATATTTCCTCTATATATGCTCTCCCTCTTCTAGCTTCTTGGCTCTTTGGAGTTTTCCACTGCACCACTATTATCACAATAAAGTGTGAGTGGTCTATCTATATCTGTAAAAACTTCCAGATCTCCTAATAATTTACGGAGCCAAACTACTTCCTTAGCTGCTACATAGTCAGCCTTCATGGTGGAGTCAACAATACAAGATTGCTTTATACTCCGCTATACTATAGCCCCACCACCTAGGTTAAACACTGATCCAGATGTTGATTTCCTTAAATAGACATCTGTCTGAAAATCAGAGTCTGTATATCCCCTTGGGATCATATCCTCACCGGAATACACAAGTATATAATCTCTCATTCTCTTAAGATACTTGAGAATGTGTTTCACACCCACCCAGTGATCCAATCTTAGGTTCGATTGAAACATACTAACTATTCCCACTGTAAAACTAATGTTTGGTCTCATGCATAACGTATCATACATGAGACTACCAACTGCTGAGGCATATGTGATATGTCTCATTTCTTCAACACCTTGAGGTGTCTTAGGAGACTATTCCTCTGACAAATGAATTCCATGCCGATAAAATAGATTACCTTTCTTGGAATTCTACATCCTAAATCGTATAAGGATTTTGTCGATATAGGATGCTTGAGACATAGCTAACAGTGGTTTCTTGCGATCCCGAAATATCTGAATCCCAAAAACATAATTGGCCTCTCCTAAATCTTTCATTTGGAATTGGTTAGCTAGCCATGTTTTCATGTCCGATAATATCTTTACATCATTCCCAATGAGTAAAATATCATAGACGTATAAAACAAGAAAAACCACATTCCCGTTAATGACGTGCTTGTATACACAAGGCTCATTAATATTCTGCTCAAAATCATAAGACTTGATCGTGGTATCAAATCTTATATTCCAAGATCGAGATGTCTACTTAAGTCATTAAACGGTCCTTTGCAGCTTGCAAACCTTTTGCTCTTGACCTTGGGATTTGAACCCCTCTGGTTGTATCATATAGATACTCTCATCAAGATTTCCATTCAAGAATGCAGTCTTGATGTTCATTTTCCAAATTTCATAGTCATAATATGTAGTAATGTATAGAAAAGTGTGGATAGATTTGAGCATGGCTACTGGTGAGAAAGTTTCCTCATAATCAACTCTTTCTTTCTGGGTATAACCCTTGGCCACTAGCCTAACTTTGAAGGTCTGTACCTTCTCATCTGTACCTCTCTTCCTCTTATAGATCCACTTACAACCTATAGGTTTCACCCCATCTGGTTGGTCTACAAGTTCTCAGACTGAGTTGGAGTACATAGACTTCATCTCTAGGTTCATGGTTTTGAGCTATTCATCTTTGTTAGAATCATCCATTGTACTACAATAGGGCAATGGATCATCTATACCATCATTGGATGTGACAACTTGTGTCTCTCCAACCCCAAAGTAGCGATTAGGTTGTCGTACAACCCTCCAACTAGGTCTAGGTGGTAGATCATTCTGAATAACTTACACTTGACACTCAGATGTCGAAGACGTTATGTATTTGTCAACTATCATTGACGATGGTGTACTGGTCGAACCAGCAAGTAACTCCTCGAGTAATACTTTACTTCCAGATTTGAACTCCCTCATATAGTCCTCCTCTAGAAACGTAGCATTTTTCGATACAAAAGAATTCCATAGTAGAGTGTAAGACTCCTTCATTCCTAAGGAAAATCCTTTCAAAAGAATTCCATAGCCTTCAAAATCTTCTTAAAGAGGATGAATTTCCCCGAGTAATGAAGAACAGCTGGAGAGACAACAGAATTAAGAAACTCGGAATAGTATTGAGAGCCCTAACGAACCTAGATATCAAAAGATGATTTAAATAACTTCTGAAACCCAAACTCCGAACCAGATCCTTAAATGCGAAGCAAGAACGGCGTGTTACCTTACCCCTAGCAATCTGATAGAGATGAAACCTTAGATTATCAAGTCTGTAGATTCTCCAATGACACCAGATAACGGAGTTACACTGATAGAGCCTACCTCATAGGCATAGATAACCGTACGAGATCTGACAAGAGTTCACTCAGGAATTTGGAAGGTAGATCATTCCAAAGTCAGTAGAAATCCATGAGAATATACAAAGATAGACCCGTGAAGATAAATAGAGTTAGAAGTGACAAAGCAACAGTATGAAGAGTAAAATAGAGTGCCATAGCCGAAACCTACAACAATGATGGAGAATAAAGATTTGGGAGACAGGAGTAAGATACAGAAGTAGATAAAGATAGGGAAATAGAAACAGATAAGAAATAACGGAACATATAGTAATATGAATAAGAGACATAAAGATAACTAAGGATAACGCCAAAGTTAGTAGAAATGATCAGCATAGTAAGACTAGAACAGAATGAAAAGTCAAGTAGACCTAAGAAAAGTTCTTCCCTTGAGCGATGTACCTTTCGTCAGAAGAATTCATTCGAGATGATCCAATATTTCTCTAAACCATCTCATATAGATAACCATTTCCTCAAATAATCAAGGACCGTTATAAGATAGGAAAAGTAAGAACTCAAGGACGATCAAGGAACTTTCTAATGGACACAAATGCCAATAGAGAATGAGAGACTTTAGTTCATTCGAAACTCAATTAGTAGACAAATAAGATGAAAGGGCAATTAGAATAATAGATAGCTCCCCATAGTCATGAGATCCAACAGATAGGACTTTTACCTCACTGATTTTCACTCCTTCGAGATACCAGTTAAAGAAGTTATCCTGATAGAGTCTATCTCATACCTATCCTACATGAGCAATGGACTCCATCAGGACATGAAGTACTAGAACAAGGATAAAGGAAATTTCCGAGGCATAAAGAAAAGGATTAGTGATATGTGAACAGTCCCTATTAGTATAGACGACCGTGAGGGTAACCCAATGGGATTCTATTTAAGAGATAAATAGGACTTTGACAGAAACATCCACCTAGGAGAAAGATCAAAGAATTTTTGAGAGTATAAAGAATGAAACACTTAAGTTAGTCAGGGTAAGGATTGCTAGACTAGCAAAGGATCACAAGAAAGTCTGATATCGTAGAAACCACATATAAGCTGAGCTAGTAAGGATTCGTAGGAAAGCATAAGGATAAGTATAAGAATAAATCTATAAGATTGTAAGTATTTAAGGAAGTGATAAGAATATCAGTATGGACGATAGGACAAAGTGATCAAATCAAGGTTTATAGCAAGGGGAAGTTGAAATTTAAGGAACAAATAGAAAAATGACTCACAAATAGTCTTAATAATACGAAGTATGGTGAGGAAACATAATATGCAGATGGTATGAGGATTACAGAGAGTAGCAAGGAAGTGATTGAATTAATGATAGTTTTAGGACCCTAAAACGTAGTAAAGGAAAGAACCTGCAAATGAGAATAATTAAAGGTTAAACAAAATTACGAGATGGATAGATAACTAAGTGATGAATCTGGGGAATCCTCGACTAGGAACTTGAACGAGAAGGTTTAACACTATGATGAGAACATAAGGATATAGTGTGTAACTTATAAGTGAACCTCATGGTATAATGAAAAAAAGGATTTTAGGAAGAATGTAGTGTATGGACCAAAGAATAAGGAGTCGAAGGACTAGGATTGGGAAGGAATTTTTACAGTAGAATAAGTTCCTAATAAAAGATAGTAAAAATGATTAAAGAAGTACCCAAAGGAAGAACTTAGTATCTGTAAGAAATTAAGCGATAGAAATGATAAGAAGATAATTGAAGGAATATGACAGAGAGTACTTCTAGAAAGACTTGTATAAGATGTAAAGTGAGTAATTAAAATGAACAAGAGTAAAATTAGATAAGGTAGAAGTTTTGGTCGTAAAACCCAGTAAAGGAAAAGACATTAGACAGGTATACACAAAAGCTCTAGGTAAGGGCGTATATCATCAAAACATTGAGAGTTCGAGATTCGCCCCCCACCCTCCCAATCCTCGAACGATACCGATAATAAAAGGGACGGAAGTACAACCTTGAGATACTCCAGAAACAAGTACGAATTAGTGATAAAAGATTGAAACGTATGACCCTTAAGGACAGCATCAAATCAGAATAATAAGAAAATAAAAGATAGTCCAAGTGATAGATGCTAAGAGGAACCATTAGATAAAGTAACAAGAGAAGAAGTAGTAACTAAGTATATGATGAGAATGTAAAATTACAGTGTTAAGGATAACCAATGACATATGGGATCAGATATCCTTCAAGTAAAGAAAGAAGATATAACCTATAGTAGGTGCAGATAGAGAATGAAACAGAAAAGTAAATCAACAAGATGGTTGATACCAGTATGGAAAGTGAGATAGTCAAAGGGTAATAACAAATAGTAGAGAACATACTAGATAAATATTGATAGAAAAGTAATATAATATAAAAACCAAGAGAGCAAGTTTACCTTAATATGGAAATTAATGAAGAGAATATACTTAGTTACGACCGCTTATAAAGAGACAAATGGATATAAAAGAATAACAAAGAAAGATCGAGAATCGAGATCTATAAGATATAGTCCAAGGATAAAACATAGACCAAGTAAACTCTTAGTGAAATAAAGAAAGGATGAAAAGAATACTAAGAAAAAGTTAGAGAGGAATTACGTAAGGTACCCAGCCCTAGCTTAAGGAACCAAACCACTACGGGTTTGGGATGGTTTAATCGCGGGTTATGGGTGGTTTGGTAGGTTTGTATTATAGTATATGGATGAAGAAATAGGTTAATACAAAGCAGTTGTTGAAGAAGAAAAGCTTAAAGACTACTGAGGATTGTAAAGGAATCTAAAGAGTTAATAGTTGAAAAATGAGAGCTAACGTTAAGGACAAGTTGGACAAATGGAATAAAGAGACATCAAGTATAGATATGATGAATTAGAAATCTTCAGTGAAAGCTAAGGTAGTAATTTTTAAGAATTCACTCAAATTAAGGAGTTATAGGGTATCAATAAAGGTCTAAAAAGAAAAGACTTAGAGAGAAAGAGAATAAGGAGTATGAGATACATCGAAAGAACAAAAGGACAGTAATCAATGTACTTAGCAGAAGTATTACAGAATAAGGATTTAGGAAAGGAATATGAGAAAGATCTAATAGCCGAAAAAAGTTACAGATAAGAAGATAAATTTTAGTAGCATCTTTGAAAATTCACAAAGATAGGAAGACCACACGTTAGACATCAGAGAGGATTTGAGGACGAATCCTATTTAAGGGGGGAGAATTTGTCACGATCGGTGGTTTTTATTACTACATATGACCATGTTATTACGTACGGGACAAAGAAACGTAAGATAAATCATGTTGGGATTCAAATACAACTATGGGAAGACTTCGGGAACGATCGGTGAATTTCTCGAAGTCCCGAGAATGGACTGTACCGTGTGCCCCTTTTGTACTACTTACAGTACTTGCTGCATAACTTTTTCATACGATCTCCGATTTTTATAAATTTAAAATCTTGAAAATCTTAGACGGAGAACTACAACTTTCGCGTTTAATAGTTTTCCAAATTCGGACCAGAACTGGGTTAAAAACGCAAGTCAAATTCTAGATGAATAGTGATTTTGGGTCTAAATGGAGATTTCTCAAACTTTCCCCATGTTTCTACACTTTTCTTTAACTTGCAAAATATCTAATAAGTCCAATATATAAAGATGCCACTATTTACTATTTCCAAATATAAAAAAAAGAATTTGAAGGGAGAAAGAGAGAAGAATATCGTGGAGGGAAAGAGAGGGAAGAAGAAGAAAGAAGAGAGAAAAATGAGAGAAAGAAAGAAGAGAGAATAATGAGAAGCAGAGAAGTTTTCCCATTCTTGAAGCTTAAGGGAAGATGAAGATAAGAAATCTAAGACCAATTTTTGAAGTTTTAAGGTTTTGATAAATTGATACTCATATTGTGTTGATGACTTGATTTTGATGATGATAGCATGCTTAAAACAATAGAAAGTTAAAGGATTTTAATTTATGATATTTTTGGTAAAATTGGTAAGATATGTGAAATGGATTAAGAATTGATTTGAGGATAAATTAGGGGTGTAGATGATGAAAATTGAGTGAAAGAGGGTGTTTTATGTAATGGTTTTTGAATTGGAAGTGTTGAAATTGAGTAAAATTTGATAACTTGAGATTTGGGTGAATGTTGAGAAGAAACCAGAAACCTGGAAATTGCAGTAGCGTCGCGACGTAAGGAGGGTTTCGCGTCGCGACGCGAGAGGAAGAAGAAGACATAATTCTGGGTGCCGCGCACCGCGACGCGCAATCCTTCCTACATCGCGACGAGAGGCCATAATATTACCTAATCATTTTTAAGCCCCCAATTTCGTCCTAACGCGTTAGAAACCACCTTTAGGGACTCGTATCAAGTTATCCTCATGTCCTATATCAAATCATGACTACCACAAGTCTTACATATATAATTTTCAAGTGAATCTATAAAGTATCAAAGTTATTTGATTTCGTTGATTCTAATTAAGTTCCTATCATAGGTTATCCATAAGAATCACAGTTTTTGCGATCAAGAACCCTGTGCCAGCTAGAATTGATCACTGTAAGTGGACCTCTTTTCTTTAATCAAGTTTTATTTATTACGTTTTTCATGTCAGACTTACTTTATGCCTTAGGGCGTTAGAATTCTTACTTGCTTTTATTACTTGAAATATATTCTTTATGCTATATTTCAGTCGTGTTTTACACAGAAGAGTTTTATAAGCATGAGTTTTTATGTTTTCGAGACATGAGGTAAAACCTCACCCCAGTATGTAACTTGAGATACAGTGGAATTGACGGATTCAGAGACATGTGCACATGTGGAGGACTGATGGGACGCTCTCAGATCCTCGAGCAAGACTAGGGTTGACAGATCCCCGAAATCATGGTTTGGTGGCTACACTGCCAGTTGAGCTGTTGTCCTAGGTATAGAGCTCTACGTTGCCAGTTGAGCTGTTGTCCTGAATGTAGGGCACCACCAGTTTCAGAGATGCCAGAGTTTTACGTTGCCAATTGAGCTGTTGTCCTACACGTAGAACAGTTTTAGTTTACCAATTTCCTTTCAGTTTTTAGTTTTCAGATCTCCAGTATAAAGCTTTCAGATTTTCATTATTCAATTTTCTGAAATCAGACTTTAGTAAAGAGTTTTCAAAAACCAGTATTTTAAAGACAGTTTTCAGAAAGATGAGGTTTTCAGAAACCAAGTTTTTCTTAAAAGATATTTTGAAATTATGATTTTGAAGTAAAAAGAGTTTTATTTCAGTTTTCATAGATTGTCCACTCACTTAGATCGTATGACGATCTAACCCCCTTCCAATCTTTATGTTTTGTAGGAGTCTCAGAGGACGAGCTCGGGAGGACGGATATTGATGTAGTCACTAGGAATGGAATCCACCAGCATTAAGTCATAAAGCATAAGAGTTCAGTTCAAAGTCAAAGTAGTTGTATGCATTGTTAATGTTATACTAGTCTGTATATATAATCATTAAAAAGAGTTATACGAAAGTGATAATTGTGAACATTTAGTTAATTAAAGTAATAGTATTTATATTGTCCAGTCGAGTTATGGTCTTCATGTGTGACGTTGCATTTGAATAGTTTAGAATACAGTCAAGTAGTCAAAGGCTTATGGGTTAGCACAGCTATCTCATGCCGGTAACATCTCCCAGATCGGGGATGTTACAAGATCAAGACACACAACAACTGTTGTTATTTTTATTTTATTTATCTTTTTTATTATTCTCTTTATTTTCTCAACAACTTGAGAGGATTTGGAGAAGAATAAGAATAAGGCTAGGGTTAGAATGAGAGGCTTGTACAAAAATAAAAATAAATCTTCTTTTTATACCTGGGGTTATTTATTTCCAAAATAAACAAAACCCTTCTCCTTTCCACCATACACAAATTCGGCTATTTTTCTTTAATTTTGTAACAATTTTATTAACTTTCAATAAAAGTAATATATGTTACAAAAATAAAAAGTTAATACCTTATTAAAAAGTTTAACTTCCAAAATAATGCCAAGGGTTTCCAAAACCCAAATATTGGATTTTCTAATTTAACCTTACATTAAATAAATTTGGAATTCCTAATTTGACATTACATTAAATTATATCTTATATAATTTAATATATTTATTTAAATATCATATATTTAATAAAACCATATAGTAACTTTTAATATAATATTTCAAGTGTGACAAAATAATATTATTAATCATATTAATAATATTATACCATTTTGAGTATATAAATGGACTATCCAATTATATTAAATCCGCTATAGTAAATCGAGCTAGCACGGGGACCAAATGGACCTACGGTTCTGAACTCCAATAATCTCAAAATATTAATTAAGCTCTTGATTAAATATTTCGAATTATTAACTCCGGGTTATTCCACTAAAAACTCAAAGTTGCATTCTTGTTGCCACAGATGATAAATTAACTCGAACCAAATCATTTTTATCGATATAGTAACTCAATATACATTTACCCTTCACGAGTATCTCGTAATTAGAGTCGGTTCATGATGTCCGTTATACCCCTCTAATTATTTTTACCTTAATTACCATTGATTCTCTAATAAACGATTTATTCATAACGATTATGAATTTTAATCTTTCTATACGTAATAGAAAGACTTGAGCGCTCTAACTGTTCAAGTACCGAATCAACCCTTAAGAAAGATACTCATATACGTCTCGCAAGAAGGAGTGAACTCCATATCTATGTAAAATTTTCCCAGCTACGAAACAGACTATGCCCCCAAAGTACGTAGTTATTGGTCAGGACTGCTACACCAACCTCACCTTTGTAAATCAAATGACATAGTCTGCCATTCAGGAGTTCGTAGTACACTCAGGATTAAGATCAATCCATATATGGCCATCTAGTAGATCAAAATGACATTCTTTGTTTAACGGATATTATAAGAATGTCATTTCTATTTAGGTCCAGTCCTATATGATCACATCTCTGAGAGCTTTTTCCTGGATCCGAAAGAGAGTACTTGGGTTCTCCCAATAACTAAAAAGTGTATCATGCCTGAATCTAACTGGGGTTCGCGGTGGTGGAGGAACTGGCTCGGAAAAAAGAAGGATTCTAGTTGTAAGATATCTAATGAAACCGTCGCTAGAATTGAGATCTCATTCAAAGAGAAAGATATCAAATATCTGGAGTTTCTTTTTGTATATTATATGGATGATCCGATCCGTAAGGACCATGATTGGGAATTGTTTGATCGTCTTTCTCCGAGTAAGAGGCGAAACATAATCAACTTGAATTCGGGACATCTATTCGAAATCTTAGTGAAAGACTGGATTTGTTATCTCATGTTTGCTTTTCGTGAAAAAATACCAATTGAAGTGGAGGGTTTCTTCAAACAACAAGGAGCTGGGTCAACTATTCAATCAAATGATATTGAGCGTTTTTCCCATCTCTTCTTGAGAAACAAGTGGGCTATTTCTTTGCAAAATTGTGCTCAATTTCATATGTGGCAATTCCGCCAAGATCTCTTCGTTAGTTGGGGGAAGAATCCGCACGAATCGGATTTTTCATACAAGGTGCCTCCATTCTCATGTCTCTATATGGATGATCCCGGTTCGAGGTCGCTATAAAAATATAGAATGGACCGCAACTATAGATAAATTACAAACAAAGTACCCGCTTTATTTGCTCTCTATGGACTATTTAAGATTACTAACTTCATACTTAAATCTTCTTGTGTATGACTCTCATACACTAAGTCTGAAGGAACCTAAGTATCTAGGGTATTCAAGATAATTTATAATATGCGAAAATTAAACTAATATTTTGATAAATGAAAATTACATCATTTTATTTCAAAACGCATAAAGCCGTTTACATCATATGTAGCTCTAAGGCATACATCCCAACACGCCACTTTGGCGCTGCAGAGCCTTGCACTCGGCTAATTTGCTAAGAGCAGCACATCAACTCCTCTTTTTTTTTAATTTTCTAAAAACAAAAACCTTTTAAAAAACTTTAAAAATCACCCAAAATAATTTTAATTTCAAAACCAACCACAACACATATTATAAAATAAGCATATATATATATATATATATATATATATTTATATGCTTTTCTATGAATCAAATTACAACCCAAAATAGAATCCTAATAAGAAATGTCTCATGAATAATTCTAGGTCACCCAAAGTGGTCAAGTGATTCTAAATTGGTAGCCATAGCTCTAAGCTTTAATCTAAAGTTTTAAACTCTTATTAATTATTCCATGTCCAACATGAACATCTTTGACCTAATACATAAGCATGTTTTGTTTATACTTCTAAAGTATCCTAACACAATTGATTAGCCTTATTTCAATACTAAGCTATGGTATCGTGCATCTAATACACAAATGAACATAGCTTAAGAGAAGATTAAACATTACCTAGTAAGCTTGATGCAAGATCCAATCTACCGCTGATTTTTTGAAATTGTTAGAGAACCTCTAAGATATGCAAGCTTGATTCCAAGATCCAATCTTGTTTCCAATGCTACTAAGCTTCACTTCAAGATCCAATCTTGATTTCTCCTAAATGAAATGTTATAGAGACCTCACAAGCTTCTCTAAACACTTCTTTAACTTAGGCTAATCTCTCAAGAATTACTTGTGTATAGCTTACTCAAACTTTTGCTTATGCTTATAATTGTTATTTTTCTTGTAATTAAAAACATTCCTTAAGCTTGCTATTTATAGCAAAACTTAGGTAATTTTTAATTAATAAAAGTTATAATCTACTTTTAAGTGGGCTTAATCCAATTTGTCCAAATATGTATAATTAGGTGTGACTAATCTCCATTGTCTCCCACTTTAATTTAATCCAATTAAATCAAGCCAAGGATTTGGAAATGAATTAGTTAAATGTTTTCCACTTTGATTTAGTCCAATCAAATCAAGCCAAAACAAAATATTATTACATACTTATAATTACCATAATATCCTCAAATGGTATAGATAATTATGATTTTACAATTATGTCATTCTATAATTATTGAATTAATCCAATTAGGTCAAAGTAAATAATCAATGTTATCTAATAACACTTGATTATCTTATTTGATAATTATAATATCGAATATTATCTTTTATCAAAATAAATTACCTACCCAAGTGTTCAACGAGTGCACAACATATTGTGACTCTCTAATTTCAGACACGTTCGTCATATAAGTCTAGCCAATATGTACGCAATTCGACCACCTCCGAATTAGCGAAGAACATGAGCGACCTTTCTGAACTACACAAGTTGAGGTCGTCACATATGTTTAACAATCCCTCCATCGTAAGCTATCTGAGTTGTGCTTAGGAAATATATAATATACCATCAAGTTTCTGATGTGCACATCTCATGTCGACATGTCCACGATTCTTCATAACTGATGTGATCCACCCTAGGTGATCGACTTTGGCCAAAGCTTTAAGAATCGTGACTTTACTAACATGGATACCTAAACCCCTTATGGTACATATATAGGCCGACGGATCCTATCTTGCTTCGCACTTGATTACTGAGTGCATCGGTCCACACCCAACGAACATCTAGAGGCCAGACCATGAAAGGTTTCTGACATACATGGCATCAAAGTGTGGAAGATCTCACACAAAATCAATGTTATCCTATAGTCAAAGGATTACACATGCTACTCGACTGGAGGAGATTCCTATTGTCGGTGGTGTGTACATCCAACTATTAGGAATCGCCTGTGAGTCATTCAGTATTCGCTTCAACGAATGCTCACATGTCTATACGATTTTCCAGAACTCATGGTACATCGAGTTAAAGCATTGGAACTCCAATTTCAATATACGACATGTGTTAGTCTTCTAGGTTATAAGAATTCGACTGTATTCTAAAACCAATGACTAAGAATATTTACTTTAAGAATAGCTTACACCTAGTGCCAAGGCTATTTTAAGGTTGATGTCACTCTTAGCATATCTATACATCAATCTAATACGCATAATGACAATACTATTATGAGGTATGAAATGAAAAATATAGTTATTTTATTAATAAAAAATAAAATATTCAATTTGAATTGTCACTCTAAGCACTAACTCTATCAAGCAGTTCATACAACATGTTATGTTGAAAATAGTTCTCCATCAACTGCCAATGATTTGAAGACACCGATGGAAAAGTGGAGCATAAAATCATCTGATTACTCATCACTTCATATTTTGGTTGTCTTGTATATGTGATGTACAACACTCATGAAAGAACAAAACTAGATCTAAAATCTAGAAAATATATTTTATTGGGTTATGTTGATAGAGTAAAGGGGTAATGCTTGTGGGATCCCACTACCCATAAGATCATCATCAACTTGGATGTGATATTTATAGAAGATAAATTGTAGAAATAAGGAAATGATAGCACTTCAAAATAATGTACAGAGACTACAACAGTACTGGTGGAAAATAATCTAGAACAAGAAAATTTAGATTCTTCAAAAAGCAGCACCAGACCACGAGGTACCAGATCAATTGAGTTTGAAGCTTATGAAGTTTGATGATAAACTCAAGAGAGAAGACCTCCAGTTTGGCACTCAAAGTATATTACAGAGAGTAACATTGTGTAATGTCTTCTAACAGATGATGAAGAGCCATCAGTGGAATGGTGTTATACACGATTGTTGCTGAAAGGATATGCTTAGAAAGGAGGGATTGATTTCAACGATATATTTTCTCTGATGTTTCGACTTACAACAGTTAGAGTAGTCCTGGCTATGTGTGATACTTTTGGCTTACATTTGGAACAGTTGGATTTGAAAACTGTATTTCTTCTTGGAGAATCGGAAGAAGAAATTTATATGTTCCAACCAAAAGATTTTGATGAAATAGGCAAAAAGAACTTGGTGTTAGACAAAATGACCCATAGCGTCACTATTTGCACAGATCATTGTATTGTTGTAGCAAATTAACTATGTGACAAGGAAATTGCACTCTCATCATTTGTGATTAGATCACCAAAGATACATAAATGAAGAGAGGTCCCTATGATTAGTTCCTGGACTGAGAATGATATGAGACAGTATCAGTCCCCGAAGGATTAATCATTAAATTTCCATAGCCGGAGTATTATCGAGACTGGACATCGATAATGCGGAATAGGCTAGTATTGCACTTGTGTGCGTTGTGAGTGCACAACGGCATAGTTCTCATATATATAAGTATTGGATACTTATGCAAGTGCGATAGGAGGTCGTGTTTCACCGATGGTACGGGAAACAGCTTCGCTCTGGATAAACCCTTCGGAATCCCATTGGTATTATGACTATGTGTCTATGGGAGGCCGAAATCAAGGTAGGTGTGTATAGTCTTAACCTGAGACTTACATCGCTAAAACTTACGATAATCGGTAGACTTTGGTCTTGGTGGTACAAGGCCTTAACCGGTTCTGCGTACACCACTTCTGGGTTTATCAGAGAGTCGTAGTGTATTGGGTGTGATGTCGAGACGGAAGTATCACTTTAGTCATACTGGAGATGATGTCACGTAGGATACGGTATTAGTGCTCTTAAGTGCTGGCCGGCCATCGGGATATTATGACAAGGTCATGTATATCCGATTATAGAGACTAGTTACCAGACATCCGACATGTGCTTCGGATGGGGTAGACACTAATCCAGCCCCAGCCCTAGCACGTGACTATCCGTTACTGGGCCGATACACATAATATAATGGTATACTACGCTTGATACAGATCTTAATATTCTTAAATGGATATGTCCAGAGAATTGGGTAGACTTGGTGCTTTGCTAGGAGTCGACCTTGTCTCGTAAATCGGTAGAACGTAGTACTTGGTACGTACGTGATTCGGATACACCGACGACCGTATTTATAGCCAACTTATCCGGGGATCTCATGGGTCGCTTCCCGATAATCCACCGATGACGCACAACTCGCACTCTTGAATAATCTGGGATTATATAGAAGAGAGAGACAATTAATCTATGAGTAATTACGGAGATATTTTATCTAGGATAAAATATCGTCTAGAGAGAGATAACGATTAATTTGGAATTTATCGGTAAATTAATATATTCGATATATTAAACGAAATTAGATTTCGACGCGGAATTAAAATTAGATTTTAATTCGGGCAAACGAATTAATTTAGAATTAATTCGTTAGCGACGTGAATAGTGAATTCGCTAGGCGTAATCATTTAATTACGACGCGACGGAAAAATCGTTAATTTAGAATTAACGAACCCGAGCCCGAGTGTGATTGCGAGCGCATTCGTATTTCGAATTCGAGTGCGGCGACGCAAGTCACATCAAGCGTCAAATCAATCATCACATCAAGCGTCAAATCAAAAGTCACTTTGAGTGATTGATTGATTGATTGATGGATTGATTGAATGACTTACATCACATCACTTATTGAAGTGACATGTGAATAGTGATGTGAGTTGTTGTAAAGTGGTTGGAGGGAAATATTTACTTTGATTTTTTCATTTGGTAAATGTTTTAATATATTTTATGGAAAAATATATAAAGCCTTTTTGGAAAAGCTTTTCACCAACCATTACACATTTCTTTCTCTCTCATTTTTATCTCTTCTCTCACGCCCAAAACTGAAATTCTGGACTATTTTGGAAGCCATTTGGCATGAACAATAGGGAAGCAAGAGTGGATTTTCATGGTGAAAATTCAAGTGCTAGCACACTTACGAGTCTTGCGAAGGTGGAAGGGAGGTTCGCCCATGAGCCGGGATTCGTCGGACGAAGCTCGGAGCTCCGTTTCTCAGCTCAAAATTCTGATTTGGTGGACAGTGGACTGCTGCAGTTTGGCGCCTAAGGCAGTGAGCTTTTGGGCTTGACTCGTCTCCAAATCGACTCAACCGATCGATGTGAGTGTTCCGCTATCTCCGTTGATGTATTCACGCATTCTTTTCATGTCTTGTTTGATCTTGGGACCTAGAAAATTACCAACAATGGCATCAAGAGCTATTGGTTCAAGCATGAAAATGTAGGGCTTAAAATTTGGGTAAATGTTTGTTGAGCATGATTTGAATAAATTGATTGTTTTCAGTATGCTTATAACATGTTTAATTTCATTTTGGTTGGACCAATTTGTTGAAAAATGATTTGGAATTATTTTCCCCAAATATTTGTCCTTGGCCGATTTTAGATGTGTTTTTGGATTCTTGGAATTTTTGATTTTGATTTGTTTGATGAGTTGGAATCATTAAGGATAATGTTAATTTGAAACTAATTAGATTGGATTTTGAATTGAACATAAAATCCCCAAATGTTATCACCTTGGCCGAATGGTATTATTGCCCTAATGTCTTGGTAATTTTGATTTTGTGACATTGGATGTGTATGAAATCAATTGGATGGTGATTTGATGTCGATTGTGGGTTCGATTGTATTGAAACCAAATCGGACACAAAATCCCTCCTTGGCCGAGACTAAAGTAGCATGTAATGGGTTTGATTTTTTCATTTATGTGTTGGACATGTGATAATGATAACAAGCATGATTAATTGGACTAAATTAGTGCTTTGGAATGTTGATTTAGTTGTTATTAATCATGTAATGCACTTTAGGTAATTAAGTTGCGGAATGGAATTTGGATTCATGTAATTTAGTTATTTAGGCTTTAAATTGGATTTGGGCTTCTAATGTTGTAATTGGGCCTATTGGGCTTGATTTATCAAGTTTGGTTTAGGCCAAGTGGATTGGATCCAATTGGGCCCAAAACCTTAACCATAAAGCCCAAATGCGACTAATGAACCTTTAAAGTTCAATTGGGCCTAATGGGCCAAGATTGATTTATAGGCTTATGGGGTAAATCCCGGATTGGATTTGGTTATCGGTTTGACCCGAGTTGACCAAAAGTCCACGCCTTAAGAAATCAATTAAAAGCCCATTGGACTTTAATTGAATAGACGTTGGACGTTAATCGGTCTTTGAGACGCGTTACGATTAAATTTGGAATTTAAATCGTAAAAGGTTTATTAAATAAAAGTGTAATGTTTAATTTGGAATTGAATAGTGAATTAGTATTAAGTACATGTTAAATTAGATTTAATAATGTAGTTAATTTAATTCATGAATTCGTACTTCAAGTGCTTATTCGCAAAAACGAGTTTGACTCGAACAAAATCAAATCGTTGTTTGAACATTGGATGATCACTTAATTATCAGATTAATTAATTTGATTAGATTGATTGATAGCATGCTTATGTGTGTGAATACGTGGTGTGTGTTGAATGAATAATGTATATCGGATGGATATTAGATGGGTGGGCAATTTTAGAAATTGTTGTAATAAATTCGATTTATTAAATTGGACCTGCGTGTCCAGCCTTATCACCTTCATTCTCTTTGTATTCTCTTCTCACCTATTCCCCTCTATGTATGAGGTTTCTTTAGAAGTGTAGTGTAACGGGTAGAAGTAATACTAGTGCTAGCTTGAGTGAGAAAGGGAGAGATTTGATCTAGGATCAATGTGTAAGTATCCATCCGCATATCATTATTATTTATTTTCATATGCGCTTTATTATGTATTTAGAATGCATGTTTAAGGGTGTATGATGATGAGACCTTAACAAAGATAATTAAATTGGTAGCCAATTTGCACGCGAAAAATCCCTCATTAATATCAAGCGTTTATTTTCCTTCCATTGAGTGATTCTTGCTCAAGATCCGAGATTGGCAGGGGTTGTTGGCCAAAGTCAAGCCCTTGTCCGTCGAAGATGTGTTTAATCATGAGGCTTTGTTCTATATCGGTGTCGTGTCCAAGTTGTGGTTTGTTGGCCAAAGTCAAGACCACTTCTTGTCCATAGACATTGATCACGAAGCTTCCATGTCAATGGGTCCACGCTTGACTGGGATCACTAGGTTTGTTGTGCAAAGCCAAGGCCTAGTTGATTCAGAGGAAAAAGGTTAGGGTATATATTCGATATATAGGCATATATTAGATATATGTTTGGGACTTGGATGTCCACCTACTGGATCTGGAGTTGGATGGGATCCAATTGATCTTCGAGATCTACCTAGTTAATTATCATACAATTTGTTGGCCAAAGTCAAGATTGTGTGATATTTAACGGGATCCTAGCCCACTAGGAAACACGGTTTCCCGAGTACTCGACAGAGGGTTAGAGGCTCGACGAAAAATAGTGGGAGGCAAGTATTGAATTTGCAACATTCGTTCGAATACTCGCTAAACGCGCTCATCTATATTTTACTCGTCATATTAATCAAAAGTATTAGTTGGACTAATATCTTATGTTGTTTTAAATATATATATAGTTGGACTATATACAAACTCATTCGATATATAGTTGATTTTATAATTGGATTATAGTAATCAATATAATTGAATTAAAATGATAGTTGATTTTATAATTGGATTATAGTAATCAATATTAAAATTATAGTTGATTAAATAATTGGATTATTGTAATCATTATAATAAATAGTACCTTATTAAATTGATTAAATAGTTGGACTATTAAAATCAAGAAAGAAAATTGAAAAGTTGAAATTTAAAATATATAATCCTTGGATTAAATGTTTTAAATGATTTAATTTTCATTGGGAATAAATAACAGGTTACTTTATTTGATAAAATAACTTATTATGACTTAGCCCATAATTAAGCAAATAGTAGAGCATAAAATCTTGGAAGATTTATGTGATGATGACTTTAGTGCTTAATTAATATACTTATCAAAATCTATCTTTAGATTTAAAAGTATTAAAATTGCAATTAATAATTCTTGGAGAATTAATTGACTATTCTAGTGGTGAAAAGTCAAAGTTTGCATTGGGCGTTGTAGCAAGGTGCACATCATTTCGATATTCTAAAACCAAGGCTTGGCCAAAGGTTTGTGAAATATTGAAAAGATAATTGACATATCCCAAAGTGACTACCATTTGGATATGGAAGACACGAAGGAATTAAAGAAAGGGCGAGGCTCTAACTTTAAAATATTTGTCAAAGTTATGTTCACTACTAGTATTGAAATTGGATTTTAAATACTTAGTGTGGTACATAAAATATATGTATTGATGTTCAGAATCCGCTATGAGCTGGATACTGACTTCAAGCCGAGATTTTCTGCGAATCGGAAACACGGGACGAAAGTCGCTGTTTCGACCGTAGATACCTAAGTTTAGGAACTACCCTTTGGGTGTGTACTTAAATTAGGAAATGTTATGATGTAACTAGTTTGACTAGAGACATTATCTCTATATCAGTGTTTAATCCGATGCGGATAAAACCTTTATATTCTATAGAACACTAAGTGTTTCATTATATAAAGATGATACTGAGATAAATACATTAGATGTAAATAACAGAATTTATATTTTGAATATAAATAAAATCTCAAACATATAAAATGACAAATAAATAGCTCAAATTGATTTGATCAATAGAGACTTATTTGTGGCATTGTTGTCTAGGACACAATTAAACAAGACTCGTATATCCACACTTTTGAAGAGTGGGTACTAGGACTGATTTGACTATTCAAATAAGGTCTGCGAATCTAGTTTATTAGGTAAAGTACCTAAAATACTATTTACTTGGTAATAGTAAAGGGCCACCGATCTGTTAGCCCTTCATGGTGAAGTAAGTGGGCCCATATCTAGCTAGGCTAGATGTGAACATGAATATTTCGTGACCTTAACGGATGTGGCATCACGTTGTGGTTATGTGTTTCTTTTGAAGAACACAGATCGGAAACTTTTGAAGTTTCGACACGAAGTAAAAAACAGATCGGCTATAGTATTATGCCGCCACGGTAAGACCGTAATGGAAAATACTTAAGCAGTAAGTTTCATACGTAAATGAAAGAGTACGGTATTCTTTCATATGAGGACTCCTCCCGAGACACGTCAGTTAGACGGTGTGTCCGAACTAAAACCAAATTTTGTTGGACATGATAAGGTTTATCATGAGTCGCTCTGAGCTACTGTTTCCTTCAATCGGATATGTATTAACAGTACAAAACTTATTTAGAATAAGGTTCCATATAAATCTGTTTGACAAATATCATATAGGATATGAACAGGAAAGAAACGAGGTTTCTCATTCCTGATAATTTGGGTATGCCAAGCATAACGTTTGGATGATACCAAACTAAAAGACCCAAATTGGATAAGTGCCAATATAGGTTATCCTAAGGGAAACCTTAAGTATAGTACTTATAAATCCCACATGAGAACAATTTGATTGTTGCTCACCATGCGGTTTTCCTGAGAGGAATACCGATATGCAGTGGTCAGTGGGAGGATGGTGATACTCGATGAAAATCGGAGTAATACTGTTCAAGGCACGAATTCCTTAATGGAACACAAGCAGTTCATCAATGATGAATCTATACCATTAATCTTCAAATACACAAGAACTTCGTAGATCGGATAGAGTCATAAAACAACCTAGGGTATGGGTTTCTGATCTCACCCCATAAAGATGTCAATCTTATGGAGGTGTACCATCCGACTACGTTTTGAGGAAGTGATACGAGGTATCGACTCCCTATTATGGCAAAGTGCCATGAATCCGAAATGGATTCCATGTATAACAACTATTTTGGATACTAGTTGTTGTACCAAAAGGCATTGTGCCTATTGGTACTATAACGTCTTCAAGGAAGACATACATGGAAGGCAACATACCAACGTACAAAGCTGGGCTTTTGACGGAAAGGTATCGTTATCAACATTATGTTAATAACGATTCAACCTTTTACCTGTTGCCATGGTAAATCCATTTTGAAGATGCTTGAAAATAACTGCGTATTTCATTTATGAAATGTGTCAGTTACAGATCAAAATCGCTTTCCTGAAAAGGAAACCTTTTGGAGGATGTTTACAACATCCTGACGATTTTGTATAACCGACAAACAAGGTTTGCGGGTTATTCGATCCATGTTTGGATTGAAGCAAGCATAACGTTCTTGGAACTGACGTTTTGAAATAATCATAATGGTTTATGATTTGACTCAAAACGAAATAATTCTTGTGTATATATAGGAGGTTAGTGGGAGGGCACTGACAGTGAAATTCCCATAAAGCATTGTGTGAAAGCTTGGCTTCATAGATATTCTTCTAATAGAAATTCTCCGTAGAATTCTGGGGAGTAACAACCTTTATTCAAGGAATAAAGATCTACTGGGATAGATTTGGAGTTTGTTAACACTCTCTGGGAAATTGTACATTTAAAATGTACTTGTATTGGTGTCTCATACGCTTCGAGCATATGGAGTCACAATCGGGATAATCCAAGTGATAGTCACTAAATTGAAATTAAGAACATCTGTTAGTATCTTAGAGAACTAAAGATGTTGTCTTAAACTATGGAGAAGGAGAACTTGAAGTGACTGGGATCACGCTGTAAGTTTCCAAACATTAAATACTACGGTACTATAAAGTTTAAATAACGGGACAGTGAGCTGGAAATCTTCCAAGCAAGATAACTGTTGCCGAATAAACAACAAATACGGATTATTGCTGCAGCTGAGGCAGCAATAGAAGCCATTTGGATCGAAAATAAATCTAATTAGATTAGATATAGTTCTGTTAGCAGCTGAGCTAGGCGTCAGCACAAGCTAAGGAATTAAAGGTCTCATCGACGATCCAGATATATACTTCTATATCATCTGATTCGTTCGGATCATACATCGTGGCGATGTGATGATCGTGTAAATCGCGTCAGACGATAATCAAACAAATCCGCTGACGAAATCCTTTCCTCAGCAATTTGAGCGAACCGTACATAGTTCGGGTGTGGGACACTTGAGTGACTGGCTATGTGCCAAGTGGGAGATTGTTAGACAAAATGACCCATAGCGTCACTATTTGCACAGATCATTGTGTTGTTGTAGCAAATTAACTATGTGACAAGGAAAGGAAATTCACTCTCATCATTTGTGATTAGATCACCAAAGATATATAAATGAAGAGAGGTCCCTATGATTAGTTCCTGGACTGAGAATGATATGAGACAGTATCAGTCCCCGAAGGATTAATCATTAAATATCCCTAGCCGGAGTATTATCGAGACTGGACATCGATAATGCGGAATAGGCTAGTATTGCACTTGTGTGCGTTGTGAGGGCACAACGACATAGTTCTCATATATATAAGTATTGGATACTTATGCAAGTGCGATAGGGGGTCGTGTTTCACCGATGGTACGGGAAACAGCTTCGCTCTGGATAGACCCTTCGGAATCCCATTGGTATTATGACTATGTGTCTATGGGAGGCCGAAATCAAGGTAGGTGTGTATAGTCTTAACCTGAGACTTACATCGCTAATACTTACGATAATCGTAGACTTTGGTCTTGGTGGTACAGGCCTTAACCGGTTCTGCGTACACCACTTCTGGGTTTATCAGAGAGTCGTAGTGTATTGGGTGTGATGTCAAGACGGAAGTATCACTTCAGTCATAGTGGAGATGATGTCACGTGGAGGATACGGTATTAGTGCTCTTAAGTGCTGGCGGGCCATCGGGATATTATGACAAGGTCATGTATATCCGATTATAGAGACTAGTTACCAGACATCCGACATGTGCTTCGGACGGGGAGAGACACTTATCCAGCCCCAGCCCTAGCACGTGACTATCCGATACTGGGCCGATATACACACAATACAATGGTATACTACGCTTGATACAGATCTTAATATTCTTAAATGGATATGTCCGGAGAATTGGGTAGACTTGGTGCTTTGCTAGGAGTCGACCTTGTCGTTCGTAAAATATAGTAGAACGTAGTACTTGGTACGTACGTGATTCGGATACACCGACGACCGTATTTATAGCCAACTTATCCGGGGATCTCATGGGTCGCTTCCCGATAATCCACCGATGACGCACAACTCGCACTCTTGAATAATCTGGGATTATATAGAAGAGAGGGACAATTAATCTAAGATTAATTACGGAGATATTTTATCTAGGATAAAATATCGTCTAGAGAGAGATAACGATTAATTTGGAATTTATCAGTAAATTAATATATTCGATATATTAAACGAAATTAGATTTCGACGCGGAATTAAAATTAGATTTTAATTCGGGCGAACGAATTAATTTAGAATTAATTCGTTAGCGATGTGAATAGTGAATTCGCTAGGCGTAATCATTTAATTACGACGCGACGGAAAAATCGTTAATTTAGAATTAGCGAACCCGAGTCCGAGTGTGATTGCGAGCGCATTCGTATTTCGAATTCGAGTGCGGGGACGCAAGTCACATCAAGCGTCAAATCAATCGTCACATCAAGCGTCAAATCAAAAGTCACTTTGAGTGATGATTGATTGATTGATTGATTGATTGATGGATGGATTGATTGAATGACTTACATCACATCACTTTATTAAAGTGACATGTGAATAGTGATGTGATTGTTGTATTGTAATAGTGTTTGGAGGGAAATATTTACTTTTGATTTTTTTCATTTGGTAAATGTTTTAATATAATTTTATGGAAAAATATATAAAGCCTTTTTGGAAAAGCTTTTCACCAACCATTACACATTTCTTTCTCTCTCATTTTTGCTCTCTTCTCTCACGCCCAAAACTGAAATTCTTGGACTGTTTGGAAGCCATTTTGGCGTGAACAATAGGGAAGCAAGAGTGGATTTTCATGGTGAAAATTCAAGTGCTAGCACACTTACGAGTCTTGCGAAGGTGGTAGGGAGGTTCGCCAATGAGCCGGGATCCGTCGGACGAAGCTCGGAGCTCCGTTTCTCAGCTCAAAATTCTGATTTGGTGGACGGTGGACTGCTGCAGTTTGGCGCCTAAGGTAGTGAGCTTTTGGGCTTGATTCGTCTCCAAATCGACTCAACCGATCGATGTGAGTATTCCGCTATCTCCGTTGATGTATTCACGCATTCTTTTCATGTCTTGTTTGATCTTGGGACCTAGAAAATTACCAACACTTGGTTTGTAGGTTGAACAATTCTCTATATGGTCTCAAACAAGCACCGAGATGTTGGTATAAGAGATTTGATTCCTTCAATATTTTCCTTGGGTATAACAAAATCAGTTCAGAACATTGTACATATTACAAGAGGATTGGAAATAATGACTTTATTATTTTACTGCTGTAGGTGGATGATGAGCGAAAAAATATTCAATATTTACCGCCCCTTTAACTTAATATTTTGTTTAGTTTCTCGAGTTTGATAAACGTTTTGATATGTTTTACTTTATTTTGCAGATAAAATAATATTGGGACTCAATGAAATCATTTAGGATGAAATTTGGATCAAATAAGGGCAATTATTGGACTTGATATATTAATTTTGGAGATTGAAACTTGAAAGGGCGTTTTGACGAAGTGCAGTTTTGGAAATTCCAGTTTTGCAACATCTGTCGTATTTTGGGCATAACTTTTTACTCCGATATCGGATTGAGCTGATTCAAGTTCCAGATTAAAGAAGACTTAAAGATCTACAACTTTGAAAGAGAAAAGATTTTCGAATTCTGATGATTGCATGACCGAAATTGATGAACCATCCAGAAGTGTGTGGAGTGTAATTATTAAAAGTCATTATCAATCATTTTCAAAGCAAAATATTAATTAATAAAAATTATCAAATCACCACCAAACAAGATAAGCAATTAGTGGAGTAATTATGGATTTGGTGGAGAAATTAGTGGAGAAATTAATAATGGATTTGGTGGAGAAATTGATTGATGATTTGATGGTGGCAAAATTTTGCCTATAAATACCAAGCCATTTCATTTGTAAAATTCATACTTTCTTCTTTGAAATTCCTTAAGAATAAATAAGAAGATTGTATCTAGTTTGTTTATTTTCAATTTTCAGTAATAAATTTTCACTTTCGTACTTTCTTTTCTTTACTTTTCAGTTTTTTTTACTTTCCGCAATTTACTTTTACGCACAAAACTTTTCTTTCTTTACTTTTGCTGTTTTTATTTTTCAAGCAATGAGAAGGTAATTCTCCTTACTGGGGTGAAAGGTAAAGCTTTTATTATTACTATTTAGATTAATCTCCCTTAAATATAATATATAACTATTTAAAACCTGACTTAACGAGGATACCGCTATATTGGCCGGTTGGTAATTAATTTAAATTGGTTTTAACCTGACTAAATATGAATACCGCCTGGTTGGTCGGTTGGTAATAATTATTAATTTGACTTAATCAGGATACCGTCTATATGGCTGGTTGGTAATTATCACGCAAAGTTAATATATTATATTAAGGGAGATATCTAAAATAGTAGTAATAAAAGTTGATCCTCTAACCCCAGTATTTTATTTTATTATACTTTTACTTTATTTTCAACAATTACTTTCAGAAGTTTTTTTTTATTTTTTTTTACTTTTTACTTTTTACTTTTCAGCAATTTACTTTTCATCATTTTTACTGTATGTCTTTTACTTTTAAGTCTTTACTAGCCCTAGTTATGTGTTAGTTATCTGGGGTTGTGATGAATTCTAATATCACCGGTTATAAAGGGTTATTTTATAGTTTGGGTAATTTAAAAGTTTACTTATTAAGTCTTAAGCTTAATGCTTCTTGTTGTCTGATCACCAATAAGATTGATGTGGTAAATCTAAAATGAACTAGACATAGGGATTTCAGGTTTCAGCCTTAGACTTAATAGCCCACGATCTTCCTTGAGGATAGATAACCCTTTAATAGATTTCCTTACAGGATAGGAATACCTGTCGGGCGGGGGTAGCCATAATTGGAACTTAAGCTTAATGAATCCAGATAATTTGGTTGACATAGGAATATGATTCAATTGGGTTAAACTGGGTATTTGTGTCTGACCATCGGAAGAGGCTTTTACATAATTTAGTGTTCCAGGTTAGTAAACCAATTTATTTCACAAACATAAAATAACCACTTCATCTTTTAAAAGATATTAGAATGAATCACAACCCTAATTTTTGTGTCTTTGGTTATTTTCCTTAGTATTTTCTTTTGTTTATTTTATTTATTTTAATTAAGGAAAATCACGATCAACCAATCAAAAGCAATCATGTCCTTTCCCCCTATAATTAGATACCTGTAAATAAATAGTATCAATAATTAATAACAATAGTAGGAATTAAGTCCTCGTGGGATCGATATTTTTATACTACTTGAACGATACGTGCGCTTGCGTTATACGTGTGTGTTTACGCCGGTCAAGTTTTTGGCGCCGTTGCCGGGGACTTATATTTCTTGAGTTGTTAATTTTGAAGCTATCTAATTTACCTGTATCTAATTTTCTTTATTTTTATCCGTAATTTTTATTTCTTTCTTTTATTATCAGGTGATTAAAACAATGGAACACTACTGGGAGATTGAGAGATTACGTGCTTTACAAGAAGATACACCTCAATTCTGGGAGCAACAGTCCGGTTTTCTGAGGCCTGTTGTCCAGCCCAATGACTATCACTGGATGTCAGAACCAAGCAATACTACATTTGCTCAACAGGACGTAATGTGGAGATGTGACATATGTAATGGTAACCACCCAAGCAATTATTGCGAATACAACTACAACCAGGGTGGCAGAACTATCAAAATCATTCATGGTATGAAGAACCATCACATTTCACAGAGCCACATTTTTCATCTTATCCACCATCCACATTTGATGTTTATCAAGAACCAGAACCATCAGAAGAAGATCAATTGATTCACATGTTCAAAGAAAAAAGCAGCTCGATTTGATGCACAAGTTCAGAGTAACGCAGAATCCATTCAGAGGATGACAGATCAAATCAGACAGCTAATAGAAAACCAGAACAACATACCTCAAGAACCATTTTCTGATGACACTGATAAAGCCTTCAAGCACCAATCATTCCACAATGACAATTCAACTGAGGAGGAGGCTGAGCAATATCAACAATCAGAGGTATCAATTCAGGAGCCCGAACCGGTAAAGTCTCGATTTGATTTCTATTATTCTGACTCTGACGAAGATAAAGAAGCTGAGCTACTTGTACCAACTGCATCAAAAGTTGAGGATGGAATTCTGTATCCTCAAAATGAAGATCTTGGAGATTGTTTTGCAATGATGTTTGAAGAAGATCTACCCAGCCAATCAATTCACCCGAATCAGAGGATGAAGACCTAATGTCTGATTCATCTTTTCATCCTCAGGTGGAGCAAGAAACAGACCAAATGGAAGTGCAAATGTCTGAACTTATTAAAAATCCAGAGCATTCAGGCGAAACATCACTGTTTTGGGGAGTACAAATTAAGGACATCACCCAGAATCTTGACAGAATGGAACTTCCATTCCAAGTCAAGCACCATACGAGACCTCCTGATTTCTTTTTCTTTCTTTTCAGATGTTGGAGCGACAAAGATCAAAAAGGTGGCACACGCACTGAATGATACAAAATTATTTTTGCCACTTTACCGTTGGAAGAGACCCTTCAAAAGCAACGTTCATGGGATTGTCTTTAATCGGACATCCAAAACGACGCTAAAACCTCCTTGACAGATAGATTTCAGTCACGTCTGGCTGAAGACGAAAAATTTAGCGCTAGCAGGGAGGCAACCCATGCAATCTTTGTATATATTGTGATTTGGTGTGATTTAATTTTGTGTGTTCAGTTTTTGCAGATTTAGTCATTACAAGATGGAAGAAGTTCTCGCAAATCTTCACAAGTAATTTCCCTCTCTCCCTCAAAATTCTCTGATGAAAGTTTACAAAGCTCGCTTAGAAAGGATGAGACTGCTAATGATCCATGGTATTCCTAATGACATTCGTTGGGTAATCGAAGCACAAGTTCGATTAGCAGGATCTCAACCTTTAGATTTTCTGTGTTTCAGCTAACCAGGTACGATTTGCTAAATTCTTCTTTTACCGTTTAAGACATTGGGGACAATATCTCATTTAGGTTTGGGGGAGGAAATTAGTTTACTAGTATCTTGTTTTTAGTTTGTGTGTTGTTTCTATTTTTAGTTCAAAATTTTTCGAAAAATACAAAAAAAAAATTAAAAAATTTTCAAAAATTACAAAAATATTTTGCATTTTTAAAGGCATATTTATAAGCTATGTGATGGTTTGGTGTCTTCCTTCACTCACTACCTTTAAGGAAAAGCTGTGAAGGCACCTAGATAATCATTCACCTGTAGCTTGCTGTGATAGACTAGTTTGGAGGACTCGTTGTTTATTCCTGTCACCAAGCGATAAGAGCCTAAGAGGCTTGGGTATTTAAGAGAGCCTCGCTCCACCCTCCCTCTGGGGAATCTACAACGGGAATTCCATTCGACAGTTAGTCACACACCATGACCAGTAGTAGTTATTTCTTTATCTTTATGTTTTGTTTTTATTTTGACTAAAAAATATGGAATTGGTGAGAGATAGCCGTGTAAGGAGTTTTCACTCTTGAGACGTATTTCAACCCATTTTCGAAACAAGTTAATTTTTGTTTATTTCCTTTTGAATTATTTAATTTGTAAATTCTCCATAAAACGGACGTAAATGAATCTTCATATGCTAAGTTGGCAGGTATTATCAACATGCATAGTAACATACGGACATGAGGCGTATTTGAAAAGTTTGTAATATTCCGTGCTCTAGTTTAATTGGAGGAAGCATCTTAAAAAGTGATGGGATAAAAAAAAAAAAACGTCTGAGATCCGGGTTATTAAGTCTGTAAGGGTGTTTTAACACCTAGTGCCCTAAAACCAACTGGTTTGGGAGTCATTGGCCCAAAGCTCGTTACATGGATCAAAAATGATGAAAAATAAATATTTATATATGAAGTCTGAGTAATTAAGTCCGTAGGGGTGTCTTAACACCTGGTGCCCTAAAGCCAACTGGTTTGGGAGCCACCGACCCAAAGCTTGCTACATAGACAGAAGATATTGTATATAAATAAAAAGTCAAAATTCAAAAATCAAAGAAAAAATCAGAAAAACCAGAAAAATTATTCCATCACTACAAAAGGTGTCAAATCTGATAGAACTTTAGGACAAAAATATTACCCTCTTATCAACTACATTTATGACTGTTGTGGGCAAAAATGAGTTGGTTAATACTTTGTTAGCTATGTATATGAAGAATGGTAAACATAATCGGAGAATTTACTTATTCGGTAATTTAGAATGAAACAAAACAACTAGTAACTTGTAGTAGAAGTTTCACCTGATTAGTCACTAACTTCTTTATTCTCTTTTCTCTTGTCTTTTTGCTTTTGTGTGCATTATTTTTATAACATTTTTACTTTTATAAAATATTTGTGGGTATCATTGCTGTAAACCCTCACGAGACTACAACTCGTCCACTAGGGACACCTAGGGGTTTAAAGGCTTGTTGCATACGCTAAATGCAACCGTGATCCCTACGAAAGTGGCTAAGTTAATTTTAACTTAGTTTTGCTCGAGGACTAGCAAAATGTTAGGTTTGGGGGTGTGATGAGCGAAAAATATATCAATATTTACCGCCCCTTTAACTTAATATTTTGTTTAGTTTCTCGAGTTTGATGAACGTTTTGATATGTTTTACTTTATTTTGCAGATAAAATAATATTGGGACTCAATGAAATCATTTAGGATGAAATTTGGATCAAATAAGGGCAATTATTGGACTTGATATATTAATTTTGGAGATTGAAAACTTGAAAGGGCGTTTTGACGAAGTGCAGTTTTGGAAATTCCAGTTTTGCATATCTGTCGTATTTTGGGCATAACTTTTTACTCCGATATCGGATTGAGCTGATTCAAGTTCCAGATTAAAGAAGACTTAAAGATCTACAACTTTGAAAGAGAAAAGATTTTCGAATTCTGATGATTGCATGACCGAAATTGATGAACCATCCAGAAGTGTGTGGAGTGTAATTATTAAAAGTCATTATCAATCATTTTCAAAGCAAAATATTAATTAATAAAAATTATCAAATCACCACCAAACAAGATAAGCAATTAGTGGAGTAATTATGGATTTGGTGGAGAAATTAGTGGAGAAATTAATAATGGATTTGGTGGAGAATTGATTGATGATTTGATGGTGGCAAAATTTGCCTATAAATACCAAGCCATTTCATTTGTAAAATTCATACTTTCTTCTTTGAAATTCCTTAAGAATAAATAAGAAGATTGTATCTAGTTTGTTTATTTTCAATTTTCAGTAATAAATTTTCACTTTCGTACTTTCTTTTCTTTACTTTTCAGTTTTTTTTACTTTCCGCAATTTACTTTTACGCACAAAACTTTTCTTTCTTTACTTTTGCAGTTTTTATTTTTCAAGCAATGAGAAGGTAATTCTCCTTTACTGGGGTGAAAGGTAAAGCTTTTATTATTACTATTTAGATTAATCTCCCTTAAATATAATATATAAACTATTTAAAACCTGACTTAACGAGGATACCGCTATATTGACCGGTTGGTAATTAATTATAAATTGGTTTTAACCTGACTAAATATGGATACCGCCTGGTTGGTCGGTTGGTAATTAATTATTAATTTGACTTAATCAGGATACCGTCTATATGGCTGGTTGGTAATTATCACGCAAAGTTAATATATTATATTAAGGGAGATATCTAAAATAGTAGTAATAAAAGTTGATCCTCTAACCCCAGTATTTTATTTTATTATACTTTTACTTTATTTTCAACAATTTACTTTCAGTAATTTTTTTTTATTTTTTTTTTACTTTTTACTTTTTACTTTTCAGCAATTTACTTTTCATCATTTTTACTGTATGTCTTTTACTTTTAAGTCTTTACTAGCCCTAGTTATGTGTTAGTTATCTGGGGTTGTGATGAATTCTAATATCACCGATTTATAAAGGGTTATTTTATAGTTTGGGTAATTTAAAAGTTTACTTATTAAGTCTTAAGCTTAATGCTTCTTGTTGTCTGATCACCAATAAGATTGATGTGGTAAATCTAAAATGAACTAGACATAGGGATTTCAGGTTTCAGCCTTAGACTTAATAGCCCACGATCTTCCTTGAGGATAGATAACCCTTTAATAGATTTCCTTACAGGATAGGAATATACCTGTCGGGCGGGGGTAGCCATAATTGGAACTTAAGCTTAATGAATCCAGATAATTTGGTTGACATAGGAATATGATTCAATTGGGTTAAACTGGGTATTTGTGTCTGACCATCGGAAGAGGCTTTTACATAATTTAGTGTTCCAGGTTAGTAAACCAATTTATTTCACAAACATAAAATAACCACTTCATCTTTTAAAAGATATTAGAATGAATCACAACCCTAGATTTTTGTGTCTTTGGTTATTTTCCTTAGTATTTTCTTTTGTTTATTTTATTTATTTTAATTAAGGAAAATCACGATCAACCAATCAAAAGCAATCATGTCCTTTTCCCCTATAATTAGATACCTGTAAATAAATAGTATCAATAATTAATAACAACAGTAGGAATTAAGTCCTCGTGGGATCGATATTTTTATACTACTTGAACGATACGTGCGCTTGCGTTATACGTGTGTGTTTACGCCGGTCAGTGGATGACATGTTAGTATGAGACCCTAACAAAGATCGAGTCTAAGAATTAAAGACACAGTTAGCTAGGGAGTTTGACATGAAGGATTTGGGACCAGCAAATAAGATTATAGGGATACAAATACATCGAGACAGAAGTAACATGAAGATTTGGCTTTCTCAGAAAATTATAAGCCAATTTCTACCCCACTTCCTGTTAATTTCAAGTTATCCTCTTTTATGTGTCTTAGCAATGACGCTAAGAGGAATGGGATGTCTCGAGTATGGTATGCATCGGCAATATGAAGCTTAATATATGCCATGATTTGTACAAGACCGGACATTGCACAAGCAGTGGGAGTGGTTAGTCGTTTTATGGTAAATCCAGGGAGAGAGCATTGGAATACTGTTAAGAGGATCCTTAGATATATCAAAGGAACCCCAAATGCTGCATTATATTCAGAATTAGTTGTCAAGGGCTACATGGATTCAGATTTTACAAGAGATCTTGACAAAAGAAAATCTACCACAAGTTATGTGTTTGCAACTACAGATGGAGCAGTGAGTTGGGTATCCAAGTTATAGAGTGTTGTGGCTTTGTCAACAAGAGAAGCTGAATACATACCAGTTACACAAACTTGCAAAGACTTTATTTGGTTCCAAAGGTTCGTGGAGGAGCTCGGTCACAAACAATAGAAGATTTCATTATTTTGTGACAGTCAAAGTGCTTTGTATATTGTAAAAAATCCAGCCTTTCACTCAATAACAATACATATAGGGGTACAATACTATTTTGTTCGTGAAGTAGTGGAAGAAGGCGGTAAGAACTTGTTTAAGGTACACACCAATGAGAATCTTACAGAGGTAATGACCAAGCCTATCAATACAGACAAGTTTACATGGTGTATATCCTCTTATGGCTTTGCAGAAACGTAAGAAACTTGAAAACAGCAAAGCAGAATGGATGGTTTGGAAACTGATTGGTTATCAATAAAGTTTCCTTGTGGGAGAATTGTTAATCATTTAGATGCAAATGATTAAGAAAAAATATATTAATTTTATCGGTGGATCCCAAATACTTAAAAAGAAATAATAAAAAATTAGAATTCATTATTTGCACAATGAATCTCATGCCTATAAATAGAGGCTTCATTTCATTATTTTCTTCATCCCATTCTCAACTAAATCATCCGTATTCTAAGAGAGAAAATGTAGTTTCTTCTTAAGAGTTTGAGAAGATTCGTAGTTCTCATATTCTAAGAGAGTGTGAGATTGTTCACTCGTGTTTAGAGAGAGGCTGTAAAATTCTTTCCACTATATTGAAATCCTTCCACATTTACCTGTGGATGTTTCTCTCACATTGAGGGTTTTACCACGTTAAATCTGTATCTCGTTGCTTATTTTATTGCTAATATTTATGGTAGACTAAGCCTCTTAATTATTATTGTACTGTTATATGTTAAACAAAGCCTTGTGAATTAACAATTATTCTTAATTATACTTTACTTGCATGTCAGCTTCAGCCCACGATCTCCTAAATGATGGTTCAAAAATTTGAACAAATTGATGTGTCATTAGTTAGGTTTGAGTACTTTTACAGCATAATTTACGAATGAACCGAATTTTGAAAAGTCCATTCATATGTTAAGTATTTTTTTTTATCTAAATTCGGGTCTAGAAAAAAATACCAAGAGCATCAATTCAAATTTTAATAAACTGAATTTTTCCAATAACTTTAAAATATTAATAAATAATACTTCAATTTAGGAATTTATTTTTCAAAATTTGACTCATTTACCAACCCTAAATTTGATTCTAATGTCAATGTTAAATTTTTTATAATATTTTGTCATGACTCACATATGTGGCATGCTCAGTACAAAGTTTAACTCAAACAACTAATTCAAGTCCATTACAATAGTGCAACATATAGAACTGTGGAAGGATATATAGATGAAATTTAAGTTCTGGAAAATTGAGGTAGGATAAAAAAAATATAATATCGACTAATAGATTAGTAAACAAGTAATGTAACCAATAATAACTCTATTTATCATATAAGAACATAGAAAGTCAACACAAATAAGAAAGAAAAAAAGATGGAAATATGTGGTTTTAATAAGCACATTGAATTAATATGATAGTGGTACTCTTTAATACACCATTCTCTAGTAAATTGTCATCAATGTGATGGAGCTAACAAAAACCATTTGACGACTATTAGCCTTTTAAAACATGATCTGATATCATATTGAATTTAGAGAAACAAAACAATTTTAACTCTTATTCATCTTTTTTTTTAAATATAAAATGTAACTTTCATTTGTTAGAAGCGGACGGGAGTGCGCAGCGGAAAATTAAAATTATGATGCCGCTATCCCATTGCCCAAGACCCATTTATTTTGATTATTCTACAAGCCTAGGAATGTTACTATATATTCTAAGCATAAAAACTCATAAAAACATGCAAATAACATAAACTTAAACATGCTAACTATCATAAGAACTCTAATTAAAATAAAGAAAGAAAAAGACTTACTTGAACTGAAGACTCCTCCAGTCCACCCTCCAATCTACAAGCTTTTCTCGAACTCAACAAGCTTTTCCACGTTCCAAAAATCCACCCAAGTGTGTGGCCTCCAAAGGTGCACACACGAAAGCCAAAACTCAACGGTAAGACTACGCCTTGAATGCACGGGTATTTTGCCTTTGGTGCTAGCCTAGGCAAATACCTCAAAATTTTTAACTTGAATTCCTCTAGTCAATTAGACTTAAGGATTCTCTAAATCAGTGGCTTACTCTTTAAACTTTAGAGTTGCTCACTTATATAAACCTAAGATATGAAAGGTTTTTGGTATTAAAATTTGTAAAGAATTCTTTGGGTTTTTATAGGTGCTCCAACGACAACAAAATTAATTAAGAATCTGATGTGGGATAAATGCTAATTTAATCTTAGCTATTGGATCTTAATTTAGTGGTTTAATGAGATTATAAAACTTTAATAAGAGTTTGGACCGAATTGGAATTCAAAACAAATAACAAATAAAAAAATTACTATTCACATTACTATTCATATTATTATTCATGTTTTATTTATTTATTTATTTATTTATTTATTTATTTATTCCAATTTCCAAAGTGCCCATATCGTCATTCACCAATCCCTAAGCCACTATGGAACCTCATAAATGATCTGTTCAATAATTAAACATATTGAACCATTTATGAACAATTCCTACAGCAATCATATATGCTGTTAAATTTGTATTGTGCACTATTAATCATTGATTTCGACTTTATTGTGTGTGACCTTTTGGGTTCCCCTCAAGTTGGACATGAAATGAATCGTGATAATTTAATCGAACATAAATTATCCTCTGATCAGATATTCGTTCTGTTTCAATGACCAGGTTGACATCTAGCAACATGCCAAGGCCCTCAAATGAGAATGAAAGATATATACTCATTCTGTATGCAATTTACATATGATACAGTCTCTTGCCTCACTGTATTCCCATCGTTTTACCTAGGGTATGGAAAGTGTCTACTCATATAGTCAAAGGTATGATGTTGACAGTGTCATGAATCTTGCTAACTCAAGAATCGCACATGATTCTTCCGCTGCGGCCACAGTCTCAAGCACTGATCACACATATCAACCCGCGAACTGGAATATACTCTTATAAGAAAATATTATCCGTGAGAGTGGCGATTCTCTGTTGTATCTTTACAAACTTCATGTGTTTCAACAAACGACCCAATCATACCCTTATGACCGGATCTTTTGAACCATGGAAGGAGAATGTCAAAGTTATTCGATCCATATATAAGATTATAAAGACCTTAAGTCTAAGGACTAATCATACAATCGATATATGAAAGTTCTCACAAACACATGGGATAAACACTCCATGTGAAAACTTTCGGTGGTCAGTTTGATGGACATGAGCAACTCATGCATCCATGTGATACACCAAGCGAACGGATCTCCGCTAGTAGCCTATGAGATCGGCTATCCCACTTAAGGGCGGATCATATCATCATGCTAGTCTCTTCACTTTATGAACTCCCAGATTCTTCAAAAAACTATGACTAAGAACGTTTAAGAGTAATGATTCTCGTAAGGCGTGGAATCCATCATCTTATTACTCTAAGGGCTTTATTACAGTATTTGATGATTCATATAAGTTATGTAAGACACACGTATAATAAAGATTTCTATTTTATTAATTAATGAAAATATTACAAATACATGTACATATATTCCATCCACAAGTTGGGTATAGGGCATATCCCTAACAATCTCCCACTTGCACTATAGCTAACTAGTATGAATCTAGACATTATACTCTCGGGTGTGCCTATCATGCTTTTGTTGAGTCAGCCATTTAGTAAGAGAATCTGCAAGATTTTCTTCTGTGGGTATTTTCTCTATAATAACTTATTTTCTCTCAGCAATCTCCCTGATGAGATGAAATTACCTGAGTACATGCTTGGATTTCTGGTGGGACCTTGGTTCCTTTGATTGAGCAATGACACCCGTGTTGTCACATTATATCGTGACTCCATTCTTTATCACGGGAAGCACTTCTAGCTCGGTGATGAACTTCTTTATCCATGCTGTTTCTTTGACTGCTTTGAGCTTTTCCAACTGACAGATCTACCATCCAAAGTAAACAGAGATTATATTTGCGATCTGCTGTAATCCATATCGGTCTGAAAGCTCGTATCACAGTAACCAATTACTTTTATCTCAGAAAAATCTCCATATGTAAAAAACACATCCTTAGTTCTTCTTAAATGCTTGAAGATTGTTTTGACAGCTGCCCAATATTGCTCACTAGGATTTGCCTAATACCTGCTCATTATGCTAAGAGCATAAGAAACATCAAGTCTTGTATATAGCATGGCGTACATGATCGATCCTATTGCTGAAGTATAAGTGATCCTACTCATACGCTCTATATCTGAAGGAAAATATGGAAATTGCTCCTTAGATAATTTGATTCCATGACAAGTACGTAAATTACCTCTTTTGGAATCTTCCATTTTGAATCTTTTCAAAACTTTATCTATGTATGTAGATTGAGAAAGTCCCAACAACCTCTTAGATCTATTACGGTAGATCTTAATGCCGAGGATGTAGGCTGCTTCTCCCAAATCTTTCATGGAGAAATTCTGAGATAACCATTGCTTAGTAGCTTGTATCATGGGAATATCATTCCAGATGATTAATATGTCATTCGAAATATAATACAAGAAACACAACAGCACTTCCACTACTTTTCCTATAAATACAAGGCTCGTCTATATTTTTAATGAAGTCAAATTCTTCGATTGTCTCATCAAATCGTATATTCCAACTTCTAGAGGCTTGCTTAAGTCCATAAATGGTTCGTTTAAGCTTGCATACTTTATTATGATCATCCTTAGATGCAAACCCCTCAGGTTGTGTCATATAGATTTCCTCTACGAGGTTCCCATTAAGAAAAGTTATTTTGACATCCATTTGCCAAATCTCATAATCAAAGTGTGCAGCTAGTGCCAGTAAAATTCGAATGGACTTTATCATTGCAACAGGTGAGAAGGTTTCGTCATAGTCAATTCCTTGGATTTGTCTATAACCTTTCAATTCCTTGGATTTGTCTATAACATTTCGCCACCAACCTAACCTTATAGGTTTGGATGTTGCCTTCTGCATCATTTTTACGCTTGTAAATCCATTTGCAACCTATGGGTTTTATCCCTTCAGGTGCATCCACCAAGTCCCAGACTTGATTCTGATATATAGAGTCTATTTCGGATTTCATGGCCTCAAGCCACTTGACTGAATCAATGTCACGCATTGCTTCATCATAACTGGTGGGATTGTCATTATTAATGACCTGATCATATTCCTCATCAATATGGAAACCATATCTTTCCGGCTCATATCTTTCCCTACCAGACCTTCTAAGTTCATAACCTTATGGTTGTTCCGTCGCCGCCCTTTTGAGGGGCCTGGGGTTTAATCCTATGTTAGTTTGTTCTTCTCGTACCTCATCAAGGTCAAGTCTACTCCCACTATATTTCTTGAGAAGGAATTCATTCTCTAGAAATTTAGCATTTCGTGAGACAAATGTTTTTGTTCATTTGGGACGTAGAACACGTATGCTCTTGAGTTCAAGGCATATCATACAAACTTATATTTAACTGCCCTATCATCCAATTTGATAGTTTGTGTGAGCTTAACATATACGTCACATCCCCAAACTCTTAGATAATTAAGACTAGGACGTTTCCCAGACCATAACTCATATGATGTTTGACTAACAATCTTGGAAGGAACTTGGTTTAGTAGTAGTGTTGCAGTTTCTAAAGCAAGAACCCAAAATGAAAGAGGTAGATCCGTGTCTGGCATCATTGATCAGACCATATCTAATAATATATGATTTCTTCTTTCGGAGACCCCATTATGCTGTGGGGTTCCTGGTGAAGCCCACTGGGAAACAATGCCATTTTCTCTCAAGTAATCTTGAAATTCATCGCTTAAGTATTCACCACCTCAGTCAGACCTTAGAGACTTAATATTTTTATTAAGCTAGTTTTCTACTTCAGCTTTGAAGTCTTTGAATTTCTCAAAGGCTTCAGATTTGTACCACATAAGGTACACGTACCCATATCGTGAGTGATCATTGATAAAGGTAATGAAGTAGGAGAATCCACCTCTAGTGGTGACTGAAATTGGTCTGCATACATCAGAGTGTATGAGTTCTAATGTCTCCGCTGCACGCTGTCATTTACCTTTGAAGGGTAATTTGGTCATTTTTACCAAGTAAACAAGACTCACAAGTTCCATAAGGTTCATATTTGAAGGGTCTGAAATATCCATCCTTATGTAGCTTAGTTAATCTTGTTTCATTGATATGACCTAAGCGACTGTGCCATAGAAGTGATTCATTGAGATTATTCGAGTTAACGTTGTATATATTAGAGGTTGAACATCCTTTGTTAGTTTGTAAGATATAGATACCAATATTCAAAATACCATCTCCATATTTTATTTCATTGAAATAAATAGAACATTCATTACAACTTATTAGGCATAAAAAGCCTTTAGTACATAAAGAATAAATTGAAATGATGTTCTTTACTAGATAAGGTATATAAACACAATCTTCTAAGTCTAAAACTAAACCATTCGGCAAAACTAATGAATAAGTCCCTACGCACAATGCAGCCAGTTTTGCTCCATTACCCATGCGTAAATCAACCTCCCCATGACAGAGTCTCCTACTGTTTCTCAGGCCCTGCACATTATTACACAAGTGAGTCCCACAACCGATGTCAAGCACCCAAGTAGAAGGTTCAGAGTTTTGAGAATATAGTTCAATCATATACAGCATACCTGAAGCATTGGGCTTCTTGGCCTCTTGGGCTTCCCTAGCTTCCTTGGCTTTCAATGATCTGCAGTCTTTCTTCCAATGACCCTTCTTTCCACAAAAGAAACATTCCTCATTTCTCTTTTTCTTCTCCACCTTACCATTGGGCTTTAGGTGATCTGGAGCCTTGGCCTTGCCCTTATTTTTCTTTGGGCCTCATAGCTTCAGGTCCGTACCCGTAAGCATGACGGAGGTTTTAAGCTCCAGTTTCAAGTCCTGCTCTACTTGTTTTATCAGATTGTGTAATTCTACTAAGTAGCTTCTTTATCAGACAGATGAAACTGCATAATAAAGTTAGAAATAGTACACGGTATGGTAAAGCTGCTAGGATCCTTCAGCTTTGGAGGGAGCCTCTTCTGTATGATGACACTACACTCATTTGTAAGTACTAATATTTCAAAATCAGTCAGCTTCCTCTTCTTGGACATTATTTCCCTTATAAACTTCACATAGTTAGGCATTTGTTCTAATGCGTCTATGAAGAAGATACATATAAAGCTTTTTAAAGATATCTAAGAACTTGATAAATTGATCATCCAACTTATTCATTTAAAAGCCCTGGGGATATGGCAAATGTGTCTTTGGGATGAGGTGGCTTATATGGAGGAGCTGATGCACTGTTCTCTTTTTTCGTTATTATTTTCTCTTGAAGTGTCGCTTCTTTATCTTAATATCAACATGTTGTCTACATATAATAGAAGAGCAAAGAAATTTCCATCCGAAAACCTTTGAATGTAAACACATTGGTTTGCTGTAGTTATTTTGTAGCCTTGACTCACCATGAAAGTCAAACTTCTTGTACCACTACCTTGGCGCTTGCTTGAGTCCGTACAAGCTCTTCTTCAACTTGCAAACTAGGTTCTTTTTTTCCTGAAATCCTCTGGCTACTCCATGTAAATTTCTTCATGTAGATCACCATAAAGAAATGTTGTCTTAACATCCATCTGTTCAAGCTCGAGGTTCAAACTATAAAATAATCCTGAGATAACTCAGATTGAAGCCATTTTTACAACTGGTGAAAATTTTCATCAAAGTTAATTCTATTTTTCTGTAGGAATCCTTTAACTACTAACTGGTTTTTGTGTTTCACCATATTTTCGCTACCATATTTCTTGAACTTGAACACCCACTTATTCTTACCTTGCGAGAGCTTGATAATCTCATGAGTATAATTCTTCTATGAAGAATCCATTTCCTTTTGTATTGCGTGCAACCATTTTCCTTTGTTTATATGAGATACAACTTCCTTAAAAAATTTTGGCCCCCATTAGTAAACAGAATATATGCAGATCCTGAGTATTTGGTTGATGGAATCTGACCTCGCTTAGATCCTGAGTACTTGAGGTTCACTAGTTTCCGGAGGTATAGGATCATCCAGATCCGCGGATGATCCTATACCTTTGATGGAGCGGGTTGCGGCCCCCCTACTCAACACTCTCTTCTTCTTCATTTGGTTCTGCTTTTAACATATCATGCACTCCATAATTATCTGTGGCCACTCATGTTGGTTCTGGGGTTGTTTCTGGATTTAAATCAGTTTTGTCGGCGCTGGAACTAGAAGTCATCTTAGACTTTTCGATGTCTTCTATTGTCTAGTCTTCAAGAAATAATACATCTCTGCTTCTGATGATCTTCTTTTCCTTCAAGTCCCAAAACTTGTATCTAAATTCCTCGTCTCCGTAGCTTATGAAGATGCATAGAGTAGTCATTGCATCGAGATTCTACCTAAGCTCCTTGGATACATGTGCAAAGGCTAAACAATCGGATGTTCTAAGGTGGGAATTTGAGGGATTCTTACCTGACCATATTTTCTCCGGAATCTCAAAATTCAATGTTATAGATGATGATCTGTTGATTAGGTAGCAAGTGGCATGAACTGCTTCTCCCTAAAATGACTTTGGCAGCTTAGTCATGCTGATCATTCTTCTAACTTTCTTCATAATGGTGCGGATCATTCTTTCAACAACACCATCATGTTGTGGGGTACGTGGAATAGTCCTTTCATGTCAGATGTCATTTCTTCCGCTGTAGGCATCAAACTCTCTAGAATTGTACTCGCATCCATTATCTATGCAAAGGAACTTTGATTTCTTCCTTATTTCACGCTCTACCATGGCATGGAACAGTTTGAAATGAATAAGGACATGATCCTTCATCCTTAAAAATATACCTACACTTTTCAAGAAGCATCATCAATGAAGTCATAAAGTACTTGTTACCGCCTAGTGAATTAACCTCCAATGGACCACAAACATCAGAGTATACTAGAGTGAGCAACTTTGATCTTCTCGTAGAAGAGAAATTAAAAGAGACTGTGTTGTTTACCGAACTGACAGTGACTGTAAGTACCTAGGTAGTATTCTTGAAGAGATAGATAAGATTATTATTTGTCAATGTAGACAATCATTTTTCACTCATGTGACCAAGTCTTTGGTGCCACAAATTTTGAGAAGCCTCCCGTTCAGCTACATTGAGGCTCTTTGCACACATCTTCACATAATTCACGTATAATGTACCTGTAAATATATCCTCAAGTGATGAACATGACACATTTTATCATTATCCATGTGTCATTACTAAAGTGACTAGTATAGCCCTATTTGTTAAAGGCTACCCTAGAGAGTAGATTGATCCAAAGTTCTGGAACATGTCAAACATCCTTCAGGGTTATTGTATACCTTATATTTATCAGCATATAAATATCACAAATTCCCATTATCTGAGAGGCACTGATATTTCCCATCTTCATGGCACCAAATTCTCATGCTTTGTATATTGTAAAGAAGTTTCTATGAATGGTGACGTAGTAGGATGCTGTTGTATCTACTACTTACTCAATATCTTGGGTTGCGGTGTGAATGCATGTCTCTTCTTGCATGAGTAGATAGCTACATCTCTTTGGAAAACTAGTGTCTTCACTTCATTGTTATTCGGCTGGGAATTACCTTGACTCTACTGTCATTGTAGCTTTTGATAATTTTTCTTTAAGTGTCATTCTATGTCACAATAGTAGCACTTATAGGTAGATTTACTTCATTCTGTGATTTTGCCTCTACTTTTGCTTCTACCTCTCCATCTACCTCGATTTTTATCTCGTTGTCTTTCTCGATTCTCCGTGAAGAGGGCTTGTGTTTGATCTATGCCCATATCTTTTCTTCTGGCTTCCTTATTTGACAGGGCATCATTTACCATAGGCATAGTAAGTTGACTCATGGAGCAAAATTCTTGAGAGTAACCACCAATATATCTCTGTTATCAGGAAGAGAACTGAGTATTAGAACGGCTTGTACTTCATATCTCAGCTACATATCTACTATAGATAATTTGTTCACTAGACTCTCGAACTCATTGATGTGTTTTTCTACTAAGGTTCCACTCTTTAACTTCAAGTTCACCAAATACTTCATTACTAAGGCTTTATTCTGAAGTGTCTTGGCTCGGTACATGCCTTCCAGCTTCATCCATATTTCATAAGAATTTGTATCATGTGCTATATGGTGGAAGATATTGTGGCTGATCTACTGCCTAATCTGACGCGGAGTTATATTGTTGAGTTTGTTACAATCACTCTCTTTGACAGAATCTGGTTCAATCATTCTTCCTCGATCACATTTTATAGATTTTTGCAGTGTAAATAATCCATCATTCAAGGCTTCTAAAGGGAGTAATTGGTTGAAATTAGCTTAATCATTACACCAGAATGTGATATTCCATTTTTATTTTTAAGTTTAAGATTTAAAAATAAAAAATATGACGAAATTGGGGATGATGTTCATAAATCAGAGGTCACCATTGCGTCCAAAATGGTTGAAAATGGTGTATTTGACTCTTCGTTGGTCTAAATCCGATTTATGGGTCGATTTGTAAATTTCATAAACTTATTGGGGTCCAAATTTTAAATTTAGATATTTAAAGGGCTCAATAAAATTTATCAGATATGAAGACCTTGAAAAGTGGTATCGAAATACTGACGTGACTGCTGATGTGTCCAATGACGTGACTGACATGTGATAGATGATGTGGCAATGAACTAGACTGGAAACGCTGATATGGCAACACATGGCGGATGATGTGGTGCTGACTAGGTGCTGACATGTCTGATGATGGATGCTGACATGACGTTGACGTGTGTTGTTGTGGCATTGATGTGGCAGACACATGTATCATCTTCAACTTCTGAAGCGTGTGGGCATGTGGCAGCGCGTGAGAAATGTTCTAGTTTACGCGTGGCTCGCATAAGGGCTGCTCCAATCTCCATCTGGTCACCGAAAAATACCACTGTGATCGTCTCGACATGAACAAGCTAATAGTATGCTCAAAACTGATTTTTGACAACTTTCTCAAAACTCAAATTTTTCGAATCGAGTTTCGTTCTTCAATTTTACAACCCCAATGTATAACCAAAGCTCTAATACCACTTGTTGTGATTCTTTGATCACTTAAGAGTATTTAAAAGGAAAATTTTATTTCCTATTATTACTTGAATATAATATACAAAGATTACAAACCTTTTTATGGAAAACCTCACACTTCACTCTCTAAACTCTCTTGACATGAAACTTAAACACTTATTGGGGATGTTTGAGCTCTCAAATGAGAGCTCAATTTATAGAAAATGGCTTGCCTTCTAACTCAACAAAATTAGTGGAGTGGTTGTCATAATTATCTACTAATTAAATGATTAGGAATAGTTACATTAACATCATTAATTCACTAATGGTAGTTGTAACAAATTTTAATATTTTACTAATATAAGTTGGATTTATATCAGATTATTTGAGTGAAAATAAAGGAGATAGGCCCATCTTGTGGAGGTTAGTTGTCTAATAACAATTGGAAATTAATATTCTAATTCTTATAGAGGATGTTAATGGCTTATTAAGAACCCAAAAAGAAATGAATAAAAGGTAAAGTTTTAAAAGTGAGGGATTTGTTAATAGCAAAAAGAAAGTCAAAAAATCATCATGTTTTTGTTTTTTTTGTTTTTTTTTTTAAAGGTTTATGTAAACTTTCAATAAATACAACATTATTATGATATACGTATCGGCTCAATAACAAACTTAGGAAACCTCAAGATTTGAACTTGATCAGTACGAAGTCCAACAACATAAAATCTGCAAACTGCTCATTCCTTATATTTGGTTTGATCGAAAGTCGAATTCACACTTGAATCAACTAAGAATATTAGAAGACTTTACATATTGATCTGTGTTGGACAATTATAACCCATAGCATCACTATTAGTACAGATCATGGTGTTGTTGTACAAATTAACTATGTGACGAAGGAAGTTGCCCTTTTATCATTTGTAATAGGATTACCAAGATATATAAATGATAGACGTCCTTATGATTAGTTCCGGATTGAGATGATATAAAATATTATCAATCCATAAAGGTTTAATCATTAAACATCCATAGTCGTAGTATTATCGAGACTGGACATCGATAATACGGAATAGACTAGTATTGCACTTGTGCAAGTTGTAGGAGCATAACAGCACAGTTCTCATATGTTTAAGTATTGGATACTTATGCAAGTGCAATAGGAGGTTGTGTTTTACCGATAGTACGGAAAACAACTTCACTCTGGATAGACCTCGCGGAATCCCATTGGTAATATGTCTATGTATCTATGGGAGTCCGCTTCAGGGTAGGTGTATTTGGTCTCAACCTGAGACTTGCACTGCTAATACTTGGTACAATCAATATACTTTGGTTTTGGTCATCCAGGGCTTTAACCGGTTCTGTGTACGCCTCTTCTGGGTATATTGAGAATCGTAGTGTATTGGGTGTGATGTCGAAATGGAAGTATCACTCCAGTCATAGTGGATATGATGATCACGTAGGATACGAAACTGGTGCTCTTTTATGCTATAGCTATCGGGATAATATGACTAGGTCATATTTATCCGATTATAAAGACTAGTTACCAGAGATCCAATATGTGCTTCATACGAGTCAGACACATTCCCAGCCTCACGCCTTGCACGTGACCATCCGATACTGGATCGACATACACAAATACTACGTATACTACGCCTGACATAGATCGTATATTCCTTTAAGAATATTTTTGGAGAATTGGGTAGGCATGGCGCTTTGCTAGAAGCCAACCTTATCTCGTAAATCGGTAAAACATAGTGATAGGTACGTACGTGATTGGATAGTCCGATAACCGGATTTACTGCCAACATATCCGAGATCTCATGGGTCGCTTCCCAAAGATTCACCGATGACGTATAACTCACACTTTATTAATCTGTGATTAATTAGATGAGAGAAAAAAATAATCTGGGATTAATTACGGAGATATTTTATCTGGGATAAAATATTATTTAAGAGAGAGAACGATTAATTTGGAATTAATGGATAAAATAATATATTCGATATATTAAACGAAATTGGATTTCGACGCGGAATCAAAATCGGATTTTAATTCGGGCAAACGAGTTGATTTAGAATTAATTTGTTAGCGGCGTGAATGTAATTTTGCTAGGCATAATTATTTAATTAAATTTGATTTAATTACAACGCAACAGAAAATTCGTTAATTCAGAATTAACGAACCCGAGCCCGAGAGTATTTACGGGGCCGCTCCCATTTCGAATCGAGTGGGGCCCACAAGTCGCATCAAGCGTCAAATCAATCGTCATTCAAGTGATGGAAGTCTTGTCACTTTGAGTGATTGACAACCAATTAATATTCATTGAGTGATGTGAATAGTTGATGTGAGTTGTTGGAAGGCTTTAATGCTTTTTCCTTTTTGACTTTTGGAAGTTGATTTTTGGTATTAGATTTTGATAAATCAAAATACACAAAACCAACACAACTTCCCATCTCTCTCACTCTCCACATTCGGCCAAGGGCCTTATTTATCTCCTCTCTCCAATTTTGGCCAAATGGCCATCTCCTTCTCTTCCATTTGGCTTGGCCGAATGTACCAAGGATGAGAAAGGGTCATCCAAGGTGATAGGGAAACAAACCCTTGAGTATGGAATCCATTGATAAAACTTGGAGCTTGTAGATCATCCATGGTGGACAAAGTGGAGCTTGGCCGAATACACAAAGCTTGGAGCCAAAATTTTTGTTGTTCAAAGCTTCTCACATCCGATCATCGTAAGTGTTTCGGCAACTTAACCTTGATGTATTCACACTTATTTCTTGCTTGTAATTGATCTTGACACACCTAGAAAACCCAACAATTGTATCAGAGCCTTGATTAAGCATGAAAATGAAATTAGGGTTCATAACTTTAATTTGGGGCTTTTTGATTTAAGCATATTTTTGGAAAATTGTTTGTTTGAATATGCTTGTATATGGATAACTTAGAGTTATATGTGATCAATTTATTGAAAAATTAATTGGAAAAATTTTCCCCAATTTGCTTGGCTTGGCCGAAAGTTGAAGGCTCCCTAAGGTAATGGCGAATTTTATTTTTGATCATTGGATGAGTTGAAAGACTTGGGATAAATTGATTTAGGATTCAATTGGATTGAAATCGAAATTAGATTTAAAAACCATATGATTGTCGTGACCTACTAAGCATGGAAATGAGTTGATTTTGATTCAAATGTGTTGGACATGTGTTGATGATAATGAGCATGATTAATTATGTAAATTGATGTTTTGGAAATGTTAATTTAGTTAATTAATTATGCCATACACTTTAGGTTAATTTAATTATGAAATTTGGAATTTTGGAATTAAATTAATTGGGCCAAATTTGGAACTGGGCTTGTTAAGTTGCATTTGGGCTTAATGGGCTTGGTTGGGCCAAGTTTGGTTTAGGCTAATTGGTTGGATCCAATTGGCCCAAAATCATATCCATATATTCCAAATATAACAAATGGCCCTTTAAAGTTTAATTGGGCCTAATGGGCCTAAAATGGTTTCTAGGCAAATAAGGGTGATTCCTTAATTAGGCTTTGGTTGCCGAAGCCTATGCCTTATGAAATCAATTGAAAGCTCATTGGACTTTAATTTAAACGACATTGGATGTTAATCGGGCTTGGAGACCCGTTAAGACTAGATTAGGAATCTAAGTCATTAAATGCACATTTAAAGTGTAATTATTTAATTTTGAATTAACTATGAATTAGTATTGAATACATATTAAATTGGATTTAATGTTGTAGTTTAATATAATTCAAGAATTCGTACTTTGAGTACTTATTCGCAAAACGAGTTTGACTCGCGCAAATCAAATCGCTGTTTGAACATTGGATGGTCATTAATATTCAGATTAATTAATTGGATTAGATTGATTGATAACATGCTTTGTGTGAATACATTGATGTGATGCATGAATAATGTATATCAGATGGATATTAGATGGGTAAGGGTAATTTTGGAAATTATTGTAATAAATTTAGAATTTATTAAATTGCACCTGCGTGTCCAACTTTATCTCTCATGACTCTTTGTATTTCTCTTCTCACCTATTCCCCTCAATGTAAATGAGGTTTCTTTAGAAGTGTTATGTAAATGGGTAGAAGTTAGAATAGTGCTAGCCGTGAGAGAGGAAATGGAGAGATTTGTTCTAAGAACAGTGTGTTTTAAGTATCCATCCGTATATCATTATTAAATTTTATTTACGTGCCTTATTATGCTTTTAGAATGCATGTTTAAGGGTGTATGATGATGAGACCTTAACAAAGATAATTAATTGGTTGCCAATTACGTGAAAAACCCTCACAATATATTAAGCGTTTTTCCTTCCATTGAGTGATTCTTACTCAAGATCCAAGACTGGCACTGGTTTATTGGCCAAAATCAAGACCTTTGTCCGTCGTGGATGTGTTTGAATCATGAAGGCTTTGTTCTATATTTGTGTCTTGTCCAAGTTGTGATTTGTTGGCCAAAGTCAAGATCACTTCTTGTCCATCGATATTGATTACGAAGCTTTCCAAGGTCAAAGGGTTCCGCTTAACTGGGATCATAAGTTTGTTGTGCCAAAGCCAAGGTTTAGTTGATTTAGAGGAAAAATGTTAGATAATATATTAGATATATTGGCATATATAAGATATATGTTTCGGACTTGGATGTCCACCTACTGGATCTAGGAATTGGATGGGATCCAATTGATCTTAGAGATCTACCTAGTTAAGTATCATACAATTTGTTGGCCAAAGTCAAGATTATGTGTTATTTAACGGGATCCTAGCCCACTATGAAACTAGGTTTCCCGAGTACTCAACAGAGGGTTAGAGGCTCGCCGAAAAATAGTAAGAGGCAAGTATTAAATTTGCAATTTCGTTTAGATACTTGCCATACGCGCTCATTTCATTATTCGTCAAAATAAACAAACGTTGTTTTAATTAAACAGTTGGACTGTATTCAAACTATTTCAATTGATAGTTGATTTTATAATTGGATTATAGTAATCAATATAATTGAATTTAATCAAATTAAAAGTATAGTTGATTATATAGTGAGACTATAGTAATCATTATATTCAAATGTACCTGAAATCGTTAATTAAATAGTTGGATTATTAAAATCAAGATAAACTGAAAGATTAAGCGTTTAAAACATAATCTTGGATGAAAATGTGTTTAAGCGGCTTTAATTTTCAGATTGGGAATAGTACCTTAGGATAGTCCTAAGAACCGAGAAGTTACTTTATTTGATAAGAGTGACATCTTGGGCCTAAGCCCGGATTTAGGCAAATAGTAGAGCATGATCTTTAGAAGATTCATGTGATGATAACTTTAGTACTTAATCCTTTATCCTTGCCATAATGACTCCTTAATTTCGTCGTCATAACTAAGGATTATATCTTTTTAAAAAAATGATGTTGAAATTGAAGGATCTTCATAGGTCTATACTTAGATCTTAGAAGCATTAATTGCAATAGAAAACTCTTGGAGAGTTAATGGCTATGCTCAAGGAGACAAAGCCAAAATTTGCAAAAGGGCAAGAAGCGCAAGGCGCATCTTACTTCGATATCCCAGAAGGCCAAGGCTTGGTTGAAGGCTTCTGGGGTGTAAAAAATGGCAAAGGTAAAATCATCAAAGTCTTCTAGGAAGACAAATGACATATCCCAAGATGTCTGCTAAGACTATAGCAAATGGGGTCACTGGAAGCGTGACTGCCGTATGGACAAGGCAGACATTAAGGAATAGAAGAAAGGACAAGGCTCTGACTTCAAGTATGTTTGTCATAAACATGTTCACTACTAGTATTAAAATTTTATTTTAGATACTAAATAGTGGTACATAAATATATGTACTGATTTGCAGCATCTGCTAATAAGCAGGATACTGACTTCAGATGAGATTTATCTGCGAATCAGAAACGGGACAAAAGTCACTGTTTTAACCGTAGAAATCTTAATTTTGGAACTACCATTGGGGCATGTACTTAAATTAAGAAACTGTTATAATGTACCTAGTTTGACTAGAAACATTATCTCTATATCGAGTATAACTCGTTGCGAGTATATCTTTATATTCTAGAACACTAAAGTGTTTATTTTATAAAGATGATATTGAGATAAACACATAAGATGTAAATGACAGTGTTTATATATTGAATATAAATAAATCTCAAACATATAACATGACAAACAAATAGGACAAACTGATTTGATCAGATAAGACTTATATGTGGTAGTGTTGTCTAGGACACATTAAACAAGACTCGTATATCCACACTTTTGAAGAATGGGTACTAGGATGGATTTGATTCTATTCAAATGATGTCTACGAATCTAGTTAGTTTTGGGCAAAGTGCCTAAAATACCTTTTACTAGGTAAAAGTGTAAGTGCCATTGATCTGTTAGCCCTCGTTCATAGTGACGTAAGTGGTCCCATATCTAGCTAGGCTAGAGGTGGATAATAATACTTCGTAACCTTTACGGATGTGGCATCGTGTTATGGTTATGTGCTTCTTTAAGAAACACAAATCAGAAACTTTTAGAAAGTTTCGACACGAAGTAGACAAACAGATCGGCTAAAGTATTAAATCGTCACAGTAAGACCGAGATGGAAAATACTTAAGTAATAAGCTTCTCGACTACTTGAAAGAGTATAGTATTCTTTCAATGAGGACTCCTCCCGGAACACCTCAGTTTGACAGTGTGTCCGAACGGAGAAACCGAATTTTGTTAGACATGATGAGGTTAATCATGAGTCGCTCTGAGCTACCATTTTCCTTCAAAGGGATAAACATTAAACAGTGCAATACTTATTTTGAATAAGGTTCCATGAAATTATGTTAGACAGAATTCATATTAGATATGAACAGTAAAGAAACCGGATTTCTCATTCCTAAATATTTGGGAATGCTAGGCATATATTTGGATGATACCAAACAAGAACCCAAATAGATAAGTGCCTATCTGTAATTGGTTATCCTAGGGAAACCAAAGTATAGTACTTATACATCTCACAAGAGAACAATGTAATTGTTGCTCACCATGCGGTTTTCCTAAGAGGAATACCTATATGCAGTGGTAAGTGAGAGGAAAGTAAAACTCGATGAAAATCGGAGTAATACTATTCCAGACACTAATTCCTTAATGGAACATTAAACAGTTCATCAAGGATCAAACTGTACCATAATCTTCAAATACACAAGAACTGCGTAGTTTGAGAGAGTCAGAAAACAACCTGGGAGGTATGGGTTTCTGATCTCACCTCATAAAAATGTCAATCTTATTGAGGAAAACAAACTGACTACATATGAGGAAGTGATACAAGGTATCGACTCCTATTATGGCAAAGTGCCATGATGTCCGAAATGGATTCCATGTATACCAACTAAGTTTGGACACTGGTTGTTGTACCATAAGACATTGTGTCTGTTGGTCCTGTAAAGGTCTTCAAGGAAGACATACATGGATGGCAACATATAAATGTATAAAGCTAGGCTTATACAGAAAGGGTATTGTCATCAAACATGGTGTTGATTACGATGAATCCTGTTTACCCGTTGCCATGGTTGAATCCATTTGGATAATACTTGCTAATGCTGCATGTTTCATTTATGAAATATGACAGCAGTACGTCAAAATCGCTTTCCTTAACGAAAACCTTTTGGAGGATATTTATCAACATCCTAACGGTTTTTTCGTAGCAAAACAAGCAAACAAGGTTTGCAAGTTAAATCAATCCTTTGATGGATTGAAGCAAGCATAACGTTCTTGGAACAATCGTTTTGATGTAATCATAATGGTATATGATTTAATTCAAAACAAAGATAATTCTTGTATATATAAGATGGTTAGTGGGAGCGCACTGACAATGAATGTCCAATATAATGATGACATGTCATTTCTTGGAAATGACATTCCCATAATAAAATCGGTGAAAGTTTTGCTTTCATGAAAATTCTCCGTAGAATACTTGGGAGAAACAACCTTTATTCTAGGAATAAGGATCTACTGGGTAAGATCTAAAAGTTTTTGACACTCTCTGAGTAACCGTACATTCAAAGAAATGTACGTAACCTGGTGTCTCATATGCTTTGAGCATATGGAGTCACAATCAGGCCAATCCAAGTGATAGTCACTGGATTGATATTAAGGACATCCTCTAGTATCTTAGATGAACTAAGGATGCTGTCTTATAATATGGAGAATGAGAACTTGAAGTGACTGGGAACACTGCTGCAAGTTTCCAAACCGACAAAGACGACTATAAGTCGCAAAACGGTACTATATAGTTTGAATAACGGAACAGTGAGCTGGAAATCTTCCAAGCAAGATATTGTTACCGAATAAATAACAAAAGCGGAATTTTACTGCAACTGTCGCAATAAAAGTATCATTTTGGATCTAAATAATTCTAATTAGATTAGATATAATTCTGTTAGCCTGAGCTAGGCTGCAGCACAGGCTAAAGAATTAACGGTCTCATCAACGATCCGATATGTACTTCATATGGTTTCATCTGGTTCATCGGATCATACATCGTGGCGATGTGATGGTCGAATAAATCGCATCAGATGATAACCTTATAAATCCACAGACGAAAGCTGTTTCTCAACAGAAGTTTGAGCCGCCCGTACATAGTTCAGGTGTAAGACACCTGAGTGATTGGCTATAGGCCAAGTGGGAGATTGTTGGACAATTATGACCCATAGCATCACTATTTGTACAGATCATGGTGTTGTTGTACAAATTAACTATGTGACGAAGGAAATTACTCTTTTATCATTTGTAATTGGATTACCAAGATACATAAATGATAGAAGTCCTATAATTAGTTCCGGATTGAGATGATATGAGACAGTATCAATCCATAAAGGTTTAATCATTAAACATCCCTAGTCGTAGTATTATCGAGACTGGACATTGATAATGCGGAATAGACTAGTATTGCACTTGTGCGCGTTGTGGGAGCATAACGGCACAGTTCTCATATGTTTAAGTATTGAATACTTATGCAAGTGCGATATGAGGTTGTGTTTTTACCAATGGTACGAAAAACAGCTTTGCTCTGGATAGACCCCGCGGAATCTCATTGGTAATATGTCTATGTGCCTATGGGAGTCCACTTCAGGGTAGGTGTATTTGGTCTTAACCTGAGACTTGCACCGCTAATACTTGCGACAATCAATATACTTTGGTTTTGGTCGTCCAGGGCTTTAACCGGTTCTGTTTACGCCTCTTCTGGGTATATTGAGAATCGTAGTGTATTGGGTGTGATGTCGAGATAGAAGTATCACTCCAGTTATAGTGGAGATGATGATCACGTAGGATACGAAACTGGTGCTCTTTTATACTGCAGCTATCGGGATAATATGAATAGGTCATGTTTATCCGATTATAGAGACTAGTTACCAGAGATCCGATATGTGCTTCGTACGGGGCAGACACATTCCCAGCCCCAGGCCTTGCACGTGACCATCCGATACTGGATCGACATACACAAATACTACTTATACTACGCCTGACATAGATCGTATATTCCTTTAAGAATATTTTTGAAGAATTGGGTAGGCATGACGCTTTGCTAGAAGCCAACCTTGTCTCGTAAATCGGTAAAACGTAGTACTAGGTACGTACGTGATTGGATAGTCTGATAACCGATTTACTGTCAACATATCCGGGGATCACATGGGTCGTTTCCCGAAGATTCACCGATGACGTATGACTCACATTTTATTAATCTGGGATTAATTAGATGAGAGAGAAAATTAATCTGGGATTAATTACGGAGATATTTTATCTGGGATAAAATATTATTTAGAGAGAGAACGATTAATTTGTAATTAATGGATAAAATAATATATTTGATATATTAAACGAAATTGGATTTCGATGCGGAATCAAATCGGATTTTAATTCGGGCAAACGAGTTGATTTAGAATTAATTCGTTAGCGATGTGAATAGTAATTTTGCTAGGCATAATTATTTAATTAAATTTGATTTAATTACGAAGCAACGAAAAATTTGTTAATTCGGAATTAACGAACCCGAGCCCAGAGTATTTGCCGATGCCGCTCGCATTTCGAATCGAGTGGGTCCACAAGTCGCATCAAGCGTCAAATCAATCATCATTCAAGTGATGAATGTCTTGTCACTTTGAGTGATTGACAACCAATCACTATTCATTGAGTGATGTGAATAGTTGATGTGAGTTGTTGGAAGGCTTTAATGCTTTTTCCTTTTTGACTTTTGGAAGTTGATTTTTGGTATTAGATTTTGATAAATCAAAATACACAAAACCAACACAACTTCTCATCTCTCTCACCCTCCACATTCGGCCAAGGGCCTTATTCATCTCCTCTCTCCAATTTTGGCCGATGGCATCTCCTTCTCTTCCATTTGGCTTGGCCGAATGTACCAAGGCAATGATGAAGATTTGTTACAAATTTTCACTTGTGCTAGTACACTTAAAGGGTCATCCAAGGTGATAGGGAACAAATCCTTGAGCATGGAATCCATTGATAAAGCTTGGAGCTTGTAGATCATCCATGGTGGACAAAGTGAAGCTTGCCGAATACACAAAGCTTGGAGCAAAAATTTTTGTTGTTCAAAGCTTCTCAACATCCGATCATTGTAAGTGTTTTTCCACAACTTAATTTTGATGTATTCACACTTATTTCTTGCTTGTAATTGATCTTGGCACACCTAGAAAACCCAACAATCTGAATGTCCACTTCTGTTATTTTTTGTGAATATAAGTTCGAAAAGTAAAAAAAAATGTATAAAATATAAACTTTTACTTAAACATACAAATAATTTTACAAATTTTAATAAATCAGTAAACAAAACTAAGACTACAATAAATAGTATTAGTACTAGTTATAAAGAAATAAGGGTTATTCACATTTTATTATTAAATTTATAGTAAAATAATTATTAGGTAAGTATATTTCAAATATTATATTTTACTATTAAACGTATATTGAAATAACATTTTACTACTAAAATCATATAAGGAAATTATCATTTTTTCCACCTAATAAATAATTTGAGTATCGTTTATCACTAAGCTTTGAATTTGTTATCTTTTGCACTTACAGTTTAAAAATTATTCATTATCCACCTGATAAAATGAAAATGTGTATAAATTATAAATTTAATTTAGGAAAAATTATCTGTTTTCCATCTCGTAAAATTGAAAAAAATGAACGCATTTAAAACTTTAGTTGAAAAAGATTTCGTGAAAAGTAGTACTTGTTAAAATGATAATTTCGATATTATATAAATTTTAACATTTTACTACTTTTCCTTTAGTCTAACCATTTTGACTTAATTGACCTTAGTATTAAAATGTACGATTAATTAAGATTTTGACAAAAATTATTAAATATTATTTTGACATAAATTAAGTAATAAAATATAATATTTCAAATTTACACTACTTTATAACTATTGTACTATAAGTTTTAATAGTAAGTTGTTAAATTTACTCGAAATCCAGGGGAGAGAGAAAAATTGTTGCCACGTGGCTAGTCTGACTGCATGTAGTCTAATGAAATATAGCCGTTACAAACGACGGCGCTTTAGAGTTCAGACGATGAGACCTGACACCCCCCCCCCCCCCCCCCCCCCCCCCCCGCCGGTTTCTTCAAAACCGTTTTTATAAGAGCAAGTGAAACTAGCCGTTGCAATTATGTAAAGTATGCTGACCATGTCTCACTTCCAAAAACAAAACAAGATCTCCTCCACATGCTTCATTGAATCATTTCATTTTCTTCCTTCTTATTATCGTTCTCTTTCCCAATCTCCGACACTTGAGCACTTTTCTTCTCTAAATAAAAGAACCCAAAAAGTAGAGAAGATACACCATAGCTCTTCTTCATTTTCAGCTATTTCATGTTCATGGATAATACTTATTGCTATCTGAATCCATTTCATGACAAGAAGCAATTTTCTCTACATGCCCACTTGTTTTTGTGTTTAGTACTTGCTTTTACTTCTCATTTGTTGCAGGTCACTCATGGGATGGGGTGGTTGTTACTCAAGCAGATTATCAAGGACTTCGAGCTATCAAGAATGACCTAATAGACCCCAAGGTTTTTCTGCGGAGCTGGAATGACAGTGGAGTAGGAGCTTGCTCAGGTGGGTGGGTGGGAATCAAGTGTGTTAAGGACAGGTCATTGCTATTCAGCTTCCATGGAAAGGACTCGGTGGCCGAATCTCGGAGAAAATTGGTCAGCTTCAAGCTTTAAGAAAGCTTAGTCTTCATGATAATCTTCTAGCTGGACCAGTCCCATGGTCTATTGGCTTCCTTCTAAATCTCAGAGGTGTTTATCTCTTTAATAATCGGCTTTCGGGTTCTATTCCTCCTTCAATTGGTAACTGTCCTAATCTTCAAACTCTTGATTTGAGTAACAATGCACTTATTGGTACTATTCCTCCTAGTCTTGTCAACTCCACCAGGTTATATAGACTTAATTTGAGCCATAATTCGCTTTTGGGTTCCATCCTAGAGAGTCTCACTATGTTACCTTCTCTTACTGTCCTTGCTCTTCAACACAACAATTTATCTGGTTCTATTCCGGATACTTGGGGTGTTTCAGCTGGAAATAAATCTTACCAACTTCAGTTCTTGAACCTTGATCATAATCTTATCACTGGAACAATTCCGGTTTCTCTGAGCAAGTTGGGTGTGCTTCGAGAGATTTCTTTGAGTTATAACAAAATTGTTGGAACCATACCTGATGAGCTAGGGAAAATTTCTAAGCTAGAAAAGCTAGATTTATCATACAATGCCATCAATGGGAGCTTTCCGGCAACCTTTTCCAACCTAACCTCTCTCGTTTCCCTGAATCTCGAGAACAATCGCCTCAATAGCCAGATCCCACAAGGATTTGAGAGATTACAGAACCTCACCGTGGCTCAACTTGAAGAATAATCAATTTAAAGGCCATATACCCAGAAACTATTGGCAACATCTCTGGCATCAACAAACTTGATTTATCTGAAAATGATTTCACTGGTGAAATTCCAGCTTCACTTGCCAGCCTAGCTAATCTCACTTCTTTCAATGTTTCCTACAATAATCTCTCTGGTTCTGTTCCACCTCTCCTTTCCAAGAAGTTCAATTCAAGCTCTTTTTTTGGGGAACATTCAGCTCTGTGGCTACAGCCCTTCAACCGCATGTCCCTCTCTTGCACCTATCAGTCTTCCACCTCCACCAGTGGAGGCACCAAAACATCATCAACATCACCGCAAACTCAGCACCAAAGACTTTATTCTCATAGCTGTTGGTGCTCTATTGGCAGTTGTACTTGTATTGTGCTGTATTTTACTCTTTTGTTTGTTTGATGAGGAAAAGATCTGTTTTAAAAGAAAAGAATGTAAATCTACAACCCAAAAAGCTGTTGAGGGGGCAGCTCCTAAAGCTGGTACTGAATTTGAATCTGGGGGCGAAATGGTGGAAATTAGTCCATTTTGATGGGCCATTTTTGTTTACAGCCGATGATTTATTGTGTGCAACTGCGGAAATAATGGGAAAGAGCACTTATGGGACAGCATACAAGGCAACATTAGAGGATGGTAGTCAAGTTGCTGTGAAGAGGTTGAGAGAGAAGACAACCAAGGGACAGAAAGAGTTTGAAGCAGAAGCCGCTGCACTTGGGAAGATTCGCCACCGGAATCTTTTATCCCTCAGAGCCTATTACTTGGGACCAAAAGGAGAGAAGCTTCTTGTCTTTGATTACATGCCAAATGGAAGTCTTGCATCTTTCCTCCATGGTAAGTATATTCAAGTTTGGAAGCAATTACATATATCCTCAGCAAACTTTTTAAAATCAGTAACTTAGTCCTTCATGAGGTTCTGGCCATTGCATAGATTCTAATATGCGTTATTCCATATGCAGCTCGCGGTCCAGAAACCATTATCAATTGGCCAACAAGGTTGAAAATAGCTATACTCACTGCTCGGGGATTGAACTACCTTCACACCGAAGAAAACATGATACATGGGAATCTCACATCAAGCAACATATTACTGGACGAGCAGACTAATCCTCACATTGCAGATTTTGGCCTCTCACGTCTCATGACTGCTGCCGCCAACACCAATGTGATTGCCACCGCAGGAACACTAGGCTACCGTGCACCAGAGCTATCAAAACTTAAGAATTCCAACACAAAAACTGATGTGTACAGCCTAGGAGTGATCATATTGGAACTCTTAACTGGGAAATCCCCTGGGGAGCCAATGAATGGAATGGATTTGCCTCAATGGGTGGCCTCAATTGTCAAAGAAGAGTGGACAAATGAAGTCTTTGATTTGGAGCTTATGAAGGACAACACAACCATAGGTGATGAGTTGCTTAATACTTTGAAATTAGCTTTGCATTGTGTCGATCCCTCACCAGCCGCGCGCCCAGAAGTCCAGCAAGTTCTGCAGCAACTGGAGGAGATTAAGCCAGAGCTTGCCACTGGTTCTGGTGATGATGGAGCAAAAGTCCCTAGCACAAGCGAATAGAACAAGATAAGATGGTTTCATCAAATGATACCCACTAAATTCTTTATTCTTATAATTTGTTATTGGTGTGTATATACATCTTGGTGTTGTGAGTTCATTTAAAAACCAAGTATTCTTTTTGTCTAAGCCAATAATGTATTCTTTTCGATTCATGTTTCTGGTTCTAACCTAAAAAATCCAAATAAAATTTATTTATAAAGTTCAAAATTATTACTAGTTTTATATGGTGTCTTGGTAAAGGGATAGTACTTTTATTGTCACGTCTTGACTTCGATTTTGAGAGGTGTATTCTTTGTAAGTGAGTTCGAATCCGATGGATGTATTTCTTATAACCTGAGGCAGTTGAGAATTATACATATTTCACTTAAGCGTGGAAATAGTGATTTGGCGCCGTGGAAATTCTAACGTTTCAAAAAAAAAATTAAAAGTTTTGTTCGGGCATGTGAGCATTACTCTATAAGGATTAAGATCAACTGTGTTGACCAAAAGATAGCGCAGTTGCACGACATCGTTTTAAGGGGAAGCGAATATTTAAGAAATACGATTTTCATTTTACGAGTTCGATCCGTTTAGCCGCTCGCTCACTCACTCACTCACTCGCGCGATTTGCAAATGGAAGACCTTCAGCTACAAAAATAGCGATATCAGGTCCAACACTAGCATCAATAATCCAACGGTTCTCGTCATCTGCAGGCGACGTGGACGGCTTCATCTTCGGACACGTCACTCAAATAACTCCCTCCACTCTCTCCGACGACTCCGCCTCTGCCTCTGCCTCCTCCTCCACTGATTCCAATCTCGTCGCCACAATAACGGGCTTCATCTGCTCCGGCGTCCCTATCTCCTTTTACGATTCACTCGGCCGAGTCGACTCACCCAAAATCCCCCCTCTCCACCAACACCACCACCTCCTCGGCTGGTTCTCTGGCCGCCGCTCCTCCCCACTCCGCCCCTCATTGCGCGAATTCTCCGTCACCAATTCCCTCTCAAAAATTCCCCAATTGGATTTCCCCGTCAAAACCCAAACCCTAACCCTAACTCTAACGCCCTGTATTTTTGTTCTCTTCACAACTCCGTTATCCGACCAATTGATCCACACGCACCAGTACCGCGCATATCAATTCAATTCTTTTACACAACTCTTTTCATCCGAAGACGATCGACGTAGTCAACATTGGTCCTGCATTTCGGGGGCATTACGGTAATTTCGAGCCCAATTGCGCGTTGCCGTTTATGAATTGCCCGTCGGCTGCGATGGATGTGGAGAGTTTGAATGCCAAGAAAGAGAAAGTGAAGGATCAAAAACAGTTGGATTTGTGTACGGAAGGTTTCAAGTTGAGAGCTTGAGACGGTTGATGGGACCGGAGGCGGCGAGTTATACTGGAGGTTTGGAGGATTTATATGAGAAAATGTTGGGTAAAGTTGAGAGCTTGGCTCAGCGGGTTGAGTCCAGCTCAGCTCAGGTTCTTGAACTGGTGAGTGAGTTTCAATGTGATGGAAAAATGAAATTCTTAAAAAAAAAATTGTGGGTTGAATGGTTTTCAATGTGGCGTTTGTTTGTTTGGCAGGAAAAAAAGAATAGAAAGTTGAGGAACAGATTGCTTGGTCAGCTTGATTACAGAAAATGATTGTTTGTTTGTTTGGCAGGTAATGTTTTTCGTGTATGTTGTGTTCTTCATATTGTTTACTGTGTTAGGCTTGTTTTTATTCTTAATAAAACTGACCAGTGACCATTCATGTTTTATGATTCTAGGATTGTTAGTTTATCAATGAGCATTGAACTTGTTGTTTTGTGTGTGAGTTGGTTGGGGGTATATATATATATTCACCTTGCTTATGGAAAGGAAAGGAAAGGGCTAGCGGCAACTAGGCTTCACTGTGTAATCTGATAAATGAAGGTAGTTTGTATTTTAGGAGATTATATGTCTTGAATATAGTTGCATGTGATTGATGGAGATTTGCTAAAATGAGGATCTATTTGGGTTGCTTTGGTAAAAGCGTCATTCCTTGGAAGTTCAAAGCTTTTTGTTAGTGTCAAGTCCAATTGATAATTGTCTGTCGGTAGAGAAAGATGTTGAAAATAATTATGGAGTTCTAATTCTCAAAGAAAAGAAGAAGATAATTGTTCAGTCAGACAGCAGCGCAGCGCACTTTATGCATTTGTTTCTTTCGTACGTTGTTCACTAATTTTATTAAAATAATGTAGAACTTGCAGCAAATTCTCTACTGATATCCATCATAGTTTAAAAACTCCATCTGAGGCGCGCCTCGAGGCGCCGCCTCGGCCGCCTCGCAGATGGCGCGTCGAGGCTGTCGCCTCAAATCGAGTTTTCAATAGGACCGCCTCAAAGGCCTGAGGCGGCTCGCCTCATGACGCCTCGAGTCGAGGCGGCTTGAGGCGGTTTGAGGCGGACGCACTATCATCAACATGATTTTTTACAAAGGCACTATCATCAACCACCATATGCTAAGCTTTGTTGATTCTTTATATGTTCTTTCTGTTGATCAGCTAGATTAAACCAATATAGGTGTAAAATCTACTGTATTCAACCTTCGCTCTGGTTTATTATCAATCTTCTTGATTATTTTCTGAATTTTTTATAACAGAGATGTGCCCCAATCTAGCTGACATCCAAGTTTTGGTAATCATGAAATTACTATCGATGCATCATGTTGCTGCAATTTTTGGTGGCTTTTCGGCGTAAGTTGGCTATTAGCCTATTACTCTGGAACCTCCAATGATATTCTGTGTTTTGTAAGGATGAGCCTCAATATGGGTATAAATACACATCCTATACTGATCATGTCTTCTATAAGATTGTAATATCAGTGTTGTTCTGCTCTTGCTATACAAGGTGCAGTTTACTTCACAAACTCAAATCTGGTTTGTATATTTCAAGAAATTGGAATGGATTGGATTGCATTCATCAATTAGATGTTGTTTTGATGGTAGTTTTTTCTACTTCTGATTATTTTGTATCTCGAGAACATTTCTTGAGGTTGATGGTACTGGTAAATCGTCTAACAATAACCATTGTGTAAATCGTCATGTTCTCTAATGGAATTTGGATCCAGAGCTAGTTAAATTGTGATAAGATTTTTTTATAATATTCTGTCATTTGTGTTTTAATAAAAATATACATTTAAGATTCGGTTATATTTAAATTATTAGTGAATAATTTCCTATCATAATTTATATAAAAAGTTCAAAGTAAATTTTAACACTGAATCAAGAATTGGTATATTAAGCTACAGTGAAATGGAAAGGGCACTCCCTGGTAATCCATTACCTTCAATAGGAATTTTTTAAAGATAAGGAGGAAATTCAATTTCAAAATTCAATTTTTTTTTTATTTTTTTTTTATTTTTTTTTTTTTAAGGTAAGGAGTGATAAAAGTTTAAATTTATTTATTATTATTTTTTTTTATCTTTTTCATATATTGAATTCAAGTAATAAATAAAAAAAATTACTTGAAAATTATTTGAGCATGCCCTGGAATTCTGTAACATATCCTTTTCATAATTCTGTATCAACATACAAATATTCAAGAATAATTATTATCACGGTCGCATGATAATAATATATTTTTTTGTAGCGTCAGTGGAGTTTGGATATCACCATTTATGATATATTTCTTGTAATTATAATTAATATATCATTAATAATATTAATAATAATAATATGATGGAAATATCCGTTTCCATCGATAATACTAATAAAATAAAAATTTGATTTAATAAAACATTACCGAGAAAAAAATTATGTTCCCACTTTTTGTCAGTAAAACTCACTTATTCACTCTGTAAACCAAAAAACTTAGTCAAGTAATTTACTTATTGGTAAAATCGTAATATCCATCAATACTAGGTCATTTATTGACAAAAATTCCGTGGATAATCTGTTGCTAAAATATGGGGCCACATTAACGGATGGAATTCCGTTGGAAATGCATCAATATTTTTTAGCGATAATGTTAATGGTGTTTTATGTGAGAAGTATTTTGTATTGTACGGTAAGGGCAGAGATGAAATTTTCCCTTTTTGGAAGGATGAACGTTCTAAGAGTATTGGTTACTCATCGGCCAATCATAATGTTCGGGCCCGATTTATCAGATTTGACTGACCATATAACACAGCATGATTCAGTTCTCAGAGGCCCACAACATCAGAGCCGAAACCGACTACAGTATCCCGGTAGCTTGCTTTAGTTCTGTTTCACCTCATTCTCCGTGAAGGATGGCTCGAATATTTTGGATCAGGTCGGGAGTAGTTTGGGTAGTTCGGCAAATCATCTAGCCGACCTCTTGACAACTGACATATGAGTAGGGCAGTTTGGACTTTTTCTTCTGGCGTACATCACAATTTGAGAGCTTTTTACAGGCTGACATCATTATTATTAAGTGTGGCAATGTACTTTACGGCGTGATGTGACAGGATATCAGAGGGTAGGTTTTGCTTTCGGTGATACAGGTGAAGCAGAAAGCTTGTCAAATCGCCGGAAACCTGTAATGTTGACGTCATAAAGATATGAGAACAGTGTTGTGGACACTGGATTTCGCCCGAGGTCCACAATCAAGAATTTATAGGGAGGGGGCACTAGCGATCCTGCAAAACAAAGGTAGAGTGAGCGGGAGTATTACCCACCGGTGTGTTGGGTGCCGGGGGCACTCCGACACTCAAGTCAGTAGTGAAGACGAGCTGTAAATAATGGAGGAGCAAGGGTCAGGGTTACCTTGATACCTGTGAGCCGCCGTGAAGGCTATAGGTTGGCGGTTATGAGAGCTCTGGTGACAGAGAGTTGTGATGTGTGATGTTGGATGATCCCCCTCATGCCATGACTTTTCTCTATTATAGGCCCTCCTAACGAGGGGTCATTTAAATCTCTTCTACATGTTGGATGTGTTAATGTTAGGGTTTATGACTGTAACTACTGATTTAATGGAGTTCGTTACTGTAGGCGTTTTCCCAATCTAATTACTCATGAATCCGTTGGCTTCCTGAACTATTAAATCCGTGATGACTGGCTTTGGGCTAGTCTGGCCTCTTGGCGCAAAACTGATTTCTCAAACTAGATCTGATGGTGGTCATTGGAGCTTTGGTTTCGTTATTGGCCCAAAGACGGAATGACGGTTATGCCCTTGGGTCCAAATTTAGCCCGTACAGTCTGTCCCCTACTCTCTAAGTCAATGAGTCATTGGCTTGAAGAGTATTTAACGCGCATATAGAGACTATAGGATGAAGGTGTACCTGAGCGTCGATGCTGCCTATTGATTGAACCAAAGGAATGTCAAGTTATGAACTTGACTCTATATGATCCATCGTGGATGTGTCAAGTCGAATGAGCTAGATGAAGGTCAGGATCATGAACTTGACTCTACAAGAGCCATTGGGGAAGTACCCAGTCGACTGAACCAGATGAAGGTCAGGATATATTTCATACGACATATGTAATATATGTCTACAACTTGACTCGACATGAGTCCATGGAGGATGTCCCCGGTCGACTGAATCAGATGAGGGTTCGGGAATTACTTTCACTCGACATGTCGTATGGACTGAGGGAAGTCCATGTCTAAATTTGACTCGACAAGAGTCCATGTGGGATGTCCCCGGTTGACTGAACCAGATGAGGGTTCAGGAATTACTTTCACTCGACATGTCGTATGGACTGAGGGAAGTCCATGTCTAAATTTGACTTGATAAGAGCCCACGGTAGGCGCCAAATTATGGATGCTGGATTTCGCCAGAGGTCCATAATCGAGAATTTGTAGGGATTGGGTACTAGTGATCCTGCAAAACAGAGGTAGAGTGAGCGGAAGTACTGCCCACCAGTGTGGTGGGTGGTGAAGACGAGCTGTAAATAATAGAGGAGCAAGGTTTAGGGTTACCTTGATACCTGTGAGCCGCCGTGAGTGCTATAGGTTGGCGGTTATGAGAGCTCTGGTGACAAAGAATTGTGCTGTGTGATGTTGGATGATCCTCCTCATGCCATGACTTTTCTCTTCTATAGGCCCTCCCAACGATGGGTCATTTAAATCTCTTCTACCCATTGGATGTGTTAATGTTATGGTTTATGACTGTAACTACTGATTTAATGGAGTTCATTACTGTAGGCATTTTCCCAATCTAATTACTCATGAATCCGTTGGCTTCCTGAACTGTTAAATCCGTGATGACGGGCTTTGGGCTAATCTAGCCTCTCCAAGCAAAACTATTTCTCAAACTAGATCTGATGGTGGTCCTTAGGGCTTTATTTCCGTGAATGGCCTAAAGACAGAATGATGATTATGCCCTTAGGCCCAAATTTGGCTCGTACAAGTGTCATATATTCGTTAGTATATAAAGGGAAGCTAAATTCATTTGTAGGGGCTGGGGAAAAATTTCATTCAAGTATTACTTGTAAGAAACTTGTCAGTAGTAGATCCCAAGAATGTGAGTAAGATTTCTTTTTTCTTAAATAAATATTTATTTATGCTTGTTCATTATGGCCCACAAGTGGCCGATATGTGTTTTTATGGCTCGGGTCTGCTTTCGTACCGTCGAATCCGATTTATTTTGACTTATTTTGATGGCTCAGGTATGCTTTTGTACCGCCGAGTTTGATTTGTTTTGAATTGTTTTGATGGCTCGGGTCTGCTTTCGAACCGACGAGTTCGATTTATTTTGACTTATTTTATGGCTTGGGTCTGCTTTTGTACCACCGAGTCCGATTTGTTTTGACTTGTTTTGTTGGCTCGGGTCTGCTTTTTTACCGCCGAGTCTGATTTATTTTGACTTATTTTGATGGCTCGGGTCTGGTTTCATACCGCCGACTCCGATTTGTTTTGACTTATTTTGATGGCTCAGGTCTGTTTGTATACCGTCGAGTCTGATTTTTTTGATTTGTTTTATGGCTCGGGCCTGCTTTCATACCATTGAGTCCGATTTATTTTGACTTGTTCTTTCCGGCTCAGGTTTGCTTTAGTACCGCCGAGACCGATGTTATTTCCTAATCGGGTCTGCTTTAATATCGTCGAGACCGATATTATTTCCTGCTCGGGTCTGCTTTCGTACCGCCGAGGCCCATAAGTTTTACGACTCAGGTCTGCTTTAGTACCACCGAGACCGATATTCTTTTTGACTCGGGTCTGCTTTAGTACCGCTGAGACCGATGTTCTTTTCAGGTCGGGTCTGCTTTAGTACCGCAGAGGCCAATTTGTTCCACCATCTCGGGGCTGGATTCATTCAGCTGAGGCCATTATGTTTCTACCAGCTCGGGGTCGGGCGGAAATCCATTTCGTCGGGGCTATTGTGTTCCATCAGTTCGGGGTCGGGTTGTGTCTCATCGAGTACATATCATCGACATGAAGACATATCATTCCCTCATGGCCGAATCTTTGTTGGTCTGGGGAGGTAACATTCTCCCAGAGCCAAGTATTTCTCCAGCTCGGAGTCGGGTGACGTCCCACCGAGTGTATTGTCATTGACATGGGGACTGAGCATCTCCCCCATGGTCGGCTCTTTATTGGTCAAGGTAGGTAACATTCCCTCGGAGCCAAGTATTTTACTAGCTCGGGGTCAGTTACGTCCCTCCGAGTGGATCTTCATCGGCATGGGGTCGGAGTTTTCCCCATGGTTGGACTCTTAATTTATCTGGTGAGGTAACATTCCCTCGGACCCGAGTATTCTGCTAGCTCGAGGTCGAGTTACGTCCCACCGAGTGGATCTTCATCGGCATGAGGTTGGAGCTTTTCCCCAATGGCCGGACTCTTAATTTATCCGAGGAGGTAACATTCCCTCAGACTCGAGTATTTTACTGGCTCAGGGTCGGGTAATGTCACACCAAGTGGATCATCATCAGCATGAGGACGGAGCATCTCCCCCATGGATATGCATCAAAATTCTCTGTGACCGAGCATATGAAGAAGGCAGGGAATACCTGATTCATAGCCAAGGTAGTTTTCTCTGTGACTCTTAGAGCCGACCACCAACTGGTTGATCAGCACACCATATTTTTTATAGTTCCCGGCATCAACTCACTAACTCGATATCTAGAACTATGGGACATATGCTGATGGTGTTTTTTGTGACAAGTATTTTGTACTGTACGACAAGAGGAGAGATGAAATTTTCCCCTTTTGGAAGGACGAACGTTCTAAGAGTATTGGTTACTCCTCGGCCAATCATACTGTTTAGGCCTGATTTACCAGATTTGACTGACCAGAGGACACAGCATGATTCAGTTCTCAAAGGCCAACAATATCAGAGCCGAGACCGACCACAGTATCCCGGTAGCTCGGTTTAGTTCTGTTTCACCTCATTCTCCATGAAGGATGGATCAGGTATTCCGCTCATGAGTAGTTTGCGTAGTTTGGCAGATCATCTGGCCGACCTCTTGACGACCGACATGTGAGTAGGGCAGTTTGGACTTTTTCTTCTGGCGTACATCACAATTTAACAGCTTTTTAGAGGCTGGTATCATTATTATTAAGTGTGGCAATGTACTTTACGGTGTGATGTGACAGGATATCAGAGGGTATGTTTTACTTTCGGCGATGCAGGTGAAGAAGAGAGCTTCTCAAATCACCAGAAACCTGCAGTGTTGACGTCATAAAGATAAGGGAACAGTGTCGTGTATTCGTTAGTGTTGGAGTTTTATTATGAATTACAGGGTTAGAGCAGTGGAAAGTGGAAAACGATTTTTCCGATTTCAAAAATTTTTCTTGGAACAATTAAATAAACTTATTTATTTAATTAACCAATACTTGAATTATGAAATTATAACCCAAGAAATCATATTTCTTTTAATTATAAAATTACCCTAAACTATTGCAAATTTATTATTTTAGTTTTAAATATGTCAATTACATATTTAATTTATTCTAAATCAATCCCAAAATAATTTTTACAACTTTGCAACAAAACCAAAATATTTTCCAGAATTGCGCCAACTGCCCAGATTTTTCTTAAATTACCGAAACAGTCTAAAACTTTAATTAATTGTAATTTGGCCCAATTTGTTCAAAACATATCAAGATCAAATCCAATTAATCACAAATTTTACATGCATCAAATATACATCAAATTAAAGCATAAATATGAAAAGCCCCAAAATTGAGTTGGTTAAGAATCCTAATTTCATAAATCACTCAAATTAGACAATTTACACTAAATTAATAAAATTCATTACTTTAATCTTCAAATTACCACACCAATTAATTCTCACCATAATGAAATTAATCAAGAACAATTCTAGGCTAATTATGAATGACTAATTAACTCTATAATGACAACTTTAATTTTCTAATTAATTTATTAAGCTTAATTACATTAATAAGTCAATAAAACAATTATACATGCATAAACACATCCAACAAGCATCCAACAAATCTAATTGTAAAATAAAAGAGTAGAGACATCATCTTAACAACACAATTGAAGCTAAAAAAAAAATAGAAACAGTTTCTATCTTGAAGGAAATTAAGAAATACTTACAATTTTTTCCAAAAAACTTAAGCTTTTCCTTTTGTTTTTCCTTCGAAAGCTCTCAACTCTCTTTGTAATATTTTTGTTGAAGTTTTGTAAGTGTTGGGAAAATTAAAACAAAACCAATTTTGACCATTTTCCTAAATGGCTGATTATTCACCAAAAAATAAAGAAACAATTACTTTAATTTTGTATCAATATAATTGGTACATAATTTGACTTTTATAAATAAACACTTTAATTTTAATAAAATTGTCATAATATGTTCCAATTATATCAAGCCATTTCTCACTTAATAAAGTTGAAATTATCACTTAAAGATATTTATTTTATAAATTAATTTAATTATTTAACAATTAAATAATTAATTAATTAATTTAAATATCTTAAATATATGTATTATATTTACAATAAATATCTCAAATACAAAGATCAATGATATAAGTCAAATATCACAATTTGATATTTTATTAATGTGTATTTTATAAAATCAAGTATTAAACAAAACACACATTAATTTTGGAAATGACCGTTAGGTCCTGAATGCATGTATTTTTCGTTTAACCATTAAACGAGTTATAAATAATTAGTATTATTTATAACAGTTTCCCTAGTGCTCTACGAGTAAATTTCATTAGTGAGACTCTCTAGATTCAAACATATCCGTCATGAAATCAAATTACGTGTCCATAATTCACACACCCGTAAATTATATCGAACATGGATAAACTCTCTGAATCATACAGGTCAAGGTCACTGCATACGTATAATCCCTCCGTCACAGGTATCCAGATTAATCCAGAGATATAGATACAAACCTTAAATCTCTATAGATATAATCACGTCGATGTTTATATTAGTTATCCCTTAAATAACACTTAGAACTAATTTCTACTGTGTACCATGGGCCCATGGATTTAACAGATTGCTAATTCCATATTGAATACATATACTTTGTACACAGAGTTAACGGATCCTATCTGGATACACACAAGAAATCATGAGCATCAGTCCACACCCAATGAACAGGCAGAGGTCTGATCTAAATAGATCGGTGACATGGTTTCTATCTAAGTGTGGAGGATAACTCAGATATCCACATTGGTATCTCAAGTCAAAGAATAACTATGCTCACTCAACCCTAGAAGATTCTTATTAGCGTTGGTGTACTATCCATTAAGAATCTTCGGTGAGTCATTCGGTATTTATCCGATATAAACACCTACACATCTATACGAGTCTCCAAGACTCATGGTTCACTGAGAAATCATCGGAATCAAAGATTCCAATATATGACATGTACCAAGCTCTACGGGTTTACTTTACTGACCAAGTAGTGTAAACCTTGACCGGAAACTGTCTAAGAATGATAACGTCATGATACAACTCAATGTCAGTTGCGACGCTTTTGCAACAGTATCATAACTAATCATTCTAAGGTCGGTTACGTCTTTACCATATTAAAGAAGAAGTTATATAAAATAAACTGTTCATTTTATTCATAATAAAACGTTACATTAGTATTTACAAGGAAATACATAATAAAATTGGCGCTCAGAGCATCAACCCTAATAAAATCTCCCATTTGCTCTAGTGCCAATATCGATTGTATCTAATACTCATCGACTCCACATGTTTATCAAATAACTTCAGAGATATTGCCATTAAAAGCAGGTTTTCTACATTATCTTCAGTCGGTAACTTGTACATGACAATGTCCGCTCGTGACACAATCTCTTGAATGATGTGGTACTTTCGTTCCATATGTTTCGACTTCTGATGCGCCCTTGGTTCTTTTACTTGTGCAATGGCTCCAGTATTATCATAGTATAACAGAATCGGATTCTCGATACTTGGGACTACTTCCAATTCTGTGATAAAGTTTCTGACCCATACAGCTTTCTTTGCAGCTTCAAAAGCTTCAATATATTCTGCCTCTGTGGTGGAATCAACTGTCGACCCCTTTTTGGAATTCTTCCAAAACATTACACCACCGTTAAGGGTAAATACGAATCATGACGTAGACTTTTTATCACCAGGATCCGATTGGAAATCGGAATCTGTATACCCATTAACTTGCACTTCGTTTCCTCCATAAATAATAAACTTATCTTTGTAGAGGATTTTAAGGGGAATATCGGTAACGCAGCAGAATAGTGGAAAATCAACATTTCCGATTTCAAAATTTTTCTCAGATCAATCAAATAAACTTATTTATTTAATTATCCAATTATCAAATTCTGAAAAATTACACAAGAAATCAAATTTCTTGGTAATTACCGAATTGCCCCAAAACTTTATAAGTTTATCATTTTAGTCCAAAGTTGTCAAATACAATTTTGGATGATTCTAAATCATTTCTAAAATATTTTTCAACACATATAATGCATCAAAATCAGATTTCACACAAATCCCTAATTTTTAGCCTAATGCCGTGAGCCACCCAAAATTTTCAATTAATTATAATTTGGTCCATTTAGTTCAAAACATGCTGAGATCAAATCCAATCAACCTAAAATTTTACATGCATCATATTCATACCATAATACATCACATATATGAAAATCCCCAAATTTGGAGTGGGTTAAGAACCCTAATTTTTCAATTTCATCAAATTGTCCAATTTCACCAAATTTATAAAATCCAACACTTTAATCCATTCAATACTTCACCAATCAAGCCTCACCACTTTTAAATAACCCTAGAACAATTCTAGGTCACCAAGGAGTGGCTTACTAACTCTAGAATGACAACTTGATTTTCTAAAAATCAAAAGTAAAGCTTTGAAACAATTTCAAGCTTACTTACATGCTTCAATCTTTCATCAAAGTTCACAACCATATAAAACAAACTATAAGAGTAGAGATAACATCAAAACATCACAAAATGAAGCTAAGCATATTAGAAACATTTTCTATTTTGAAGACTTTAAAGAAAAACTTACAAAAACAAGATTTTTCCAAGCTTTCTTCTTTAGCATCCAAGCCTTTTCTCTCAACTTCTTTTATGTTTATTTGGTATCAAATGAACTTGTTAAATCCTAAAAATGAAACAAAACAATATATACTCCACAAAATAAGCCTTGGCCGAAATTGTATGTATATATAATATCTATATATTTTTATTTCATTTAATTTTGCTTTATCAACTTGTAAAAGCCATCATCAAACCATTTAATGATTTTCTTGAAGTCAAATAAAGCAACTTTAAGTCATCTCAACAATTATCACAACTTTAGGATATTTGTATCTTTAATTAATTTAATCATTTAACAATTAAATAATTATTTAAATACAAATATATTAAATATATATATTATATTTACATTAAATATAAAATACATATATATTTATGATATAAGTCAAATATCTCAATTTGACAATTAATTAATGTGTATTTGATAAAATCTATCATTAAATATAAATACACAAAAATTAAGAAATGACTATTGGGACCCTTCGCATGTATTTTTCGTTTAACATTTAAACGACTTATAAATAATCAATATTATTTATAAATGTTGCCCTAATGCTCTACGAGTATATTTCATTAGTGAGACTGTCTAAATTCAGGTATATCCATCACAAAAACCAATTTCATGTCCATAATTTACCCACATGTAAATTATTGTACGGGCCAAAATTGGCCCAAGGGTAATTTCGATCTTTCGCTTCAGACCCACTGCTAAATGCACCCCTGGAAACCCCTAACCGAATACAAGGACGCAATGCAGACCCAAGCCCAAAGAACACTAACACCCATGGCCGAGAGACCTGCCAGTTCGTGTAACGCCCAGGATAATAAACATAAACCGTCCCTACCAGCCTACAATGGGCAGATGAAATAAATACCTCTCACGAAGTCGACCGTTACCATGACCCAACCGGATGAGCAATCAAGAAGCAATAAAGGCATACGTTACTATAGCATGAATATAGAAGGAACAAGGCTCCAAAAGGAAGGGGGATTCAACTTCTAGCTGTCATTGACACAGCTTCGAGACACCCTCAGACTTATGACACCTTATACCTACCGCCCTCACGGCACCCTACAGCGTTAAAGGTAGCATCTATCCTTGCCATATTCATTATAACTTCCTCAAGTCCCTTTACTGACTTGGGCGTCGGAGTGCCCCCGGCACCCACCACACCGGTGGGCAGTACTCCCGCTCACTCTACACTCTTTGTTTGCAGGATCGCCAGTGCCCCCTCCTTACTAAATCTCAATTGTAGGCCTCGGTGAAAATCAGCGTCTACAATTTGGCGCCCACCGTGGGGCCCTAGCGATTCATAGCACGCAAAGATCTCAATCTACGATCATTCCAAACACCCCTACACGAATGGTATCATGCAACAAGCAAACACCAGATCTCATGATCACTTAATTAGCCATCTTCCAAGAATAATTATAACATTGGATTTCTTCAACCTTCCAAAGGCCCGAGGCTGGGTCACCCCAACAATCATATCATCTGATCCAATCTATTATAAGCATTTAAGAATAAGGCAAGTGGAAATCCACCATCAAACGTCCATCCACTTAATCACCAGAAAAGCCACCATGATTCTCCAGCAGACCGATCACAACAACTTACCTCCTCCAAAAGAAAGGAAATACAGGAGTTTGAAAGAGCGATTCTCTCTAGCCTACCCGGTGCCAGAATACCAGTGAACCAACACTTGGATCATTCTACACACTTCCACCAGTCGACAAGAGAATATCCTCATAATCCACAGCTACGCAAGGGGATTGCATCTCCTTCAGACTACATGAAAGGCTTGGCGTCTCTCCCAGCCTACATTAAAAATGTCATCTTCTTCAGACGACGTTAAGAGGATTCCCATCCCCTCTTGGAGATATGAAAGCTTCGTTGTATGTACTGCTTGGAAGATCTTCTTCTTCATCGTCCTCAAATACATGAGAAGACAAAAAGGCCAGGCAACTGAAGTGTAGCATTGCTGCCATATTCATCAACAAGCATGCCTTCCATATCTACTCGGTCATCATCCTGAGCCTTCTGGTATTCACCGAGAACCAAGAATGTGGCATTCATGGAGAATGTGTGGAGAATGCGTGTTAGGGCCACCTTTACCGAAGTGGTGTCGTAGAACTGAAGGAGGCATCACTAAATCTGTCTCCTCAAACTTTGGCATAAGATATATATATAATCGGCCAGATAGAGCCAATATATCCCTACATGATGAATCAGTTTTCGTCTCCGTGTAGTTCATGCTCAGATATAGATAGAAGTCCTCTAACTGGTGGATTGAGGACCAGTAGTACGACTATGGAAAGGCCATTTGTAGACAGCCCATGCTACGGAAATGTCTTCCAAGCCGACGTGCATGAATCCAACAATGGAAATGTATTCCAGCGAGCATGAATGAATCCAGTACGTGAGTATCTTCCAGCCGAGTCGACGAGATGAGCATGCGACGTGGGCTCACACGCAGTAACGACATCTAAAGTCCAGATCACCGAGATTAGCCCTAACTCAACAACCACCAGCCGACTCACGTCCATCAACATACGACCAAATCCCACGATTGTCAACAGATCCAATGCCTAAGTAAGCCCAAGTCAAAATAAAAAGACACTTATTTGACTTCCTGAGCACAAACTAGGCCCATAGTAAGAGACGGCCCACTCATGTAAAGTCCTATACACGTATTAAATCCTATAGGCCGAAGACAAGTAAAACCAAAGAAACCTCACAAGCGACAAAGCGGAGATTAACCCTACACTACATGCAAATGATGAGTGGTTCATTCGACAGAGCTCCATTCATAATTCTCTGTCGCATAGGATCCAATACACATGCATGAAGAGAATGAGCCCATGCACATGCTATGTTCAAAATTGGGAGGCGCACGAAGCATAAGAGACCAAAACTATTCGCATATATGACTTTTAGTCTAAAATGATCCCAGACAACGTAATGGAGTACGATATATGTCAGTACCCGGATCTTCTTTAGGTCCAGACGACATGCAGACTCGATTTGGTCTCTCCTTCGATTCCAGACGAGTAAATATATTCCTGGCCTCATCAAGTCCAGACGACCGGGGACATCCCCCATTGACTCATGTCGAGTCAAGTTATAGACATGAACTACTCATGTCGTATGATATATCTTCCTGGCCTCATCAAGTCCAGACAACCGAGGACATCCCCCATTGACTCATGTCGAGTCAAGTTGTAGACATGGATTACACATGTCGTATGACTTATATCTTCCTGGCCTCATCAAGTCCAGTCGACCGGGGACATCCCCCATTGACTCATGTCGAGTCAAGTTATAGACATGGATTACACGTGTCGTATGACTTATATCTTCCTGGCCTCATCAAGTCCAGACAACCGAGGACATCCCCCATTGACTCATGTCGAGTCAAGTTGTAGACATGGATTACACATGTCGTATGACTTATATCTTCCTGGCCTCATCAAGTCCAGTCGACCGGGGACATCCCCCATTGACTCATGTCGAGTCAAGTTATAGACATGGATTACACGTGTCGTATGACTTATATATTCCTGGCCTCATCAAGTCCAGACGACCGGGGACATCCCCCATTGACTCATGTCGAGTCAAGTTATAGACATGGATTACACGTGTCGTATGACTTATATATTCCTGGCCTCATCAAGTCCAGACGACCGGGGACATCCCCCATAGACTCATGTCGAGTCAAGTTATAGACATGGATTACACGTGTCGTATGACTTATATATTCCTGGCCTCATCAAGTCCAGTCGACCGGGGACATCCCCCATTGACTCATGTCGAGTCAAGTTGTAGACATGGATTACACATGTCGTATGACTTATATCTTCCTGGCCTCATCAAGTCCAGTCGACCGGGGACATCCCCCATTGACTCATGTCGAGTCAAGTTATAGACATGGATTACACGTGTCGTATGACTTATATATTCCTGGCCTCATCAAGTCCAGACGACCGGGGACATCCCCCATTGACTCATGTCGAGTCAAGTTGTAGACATGGATTACACATGTCGTATGACTTATATCTTCCTGGCCTCATCAAGTCCAGTCGACCGGGGACATCCCCCATTGACTCATGTCGAGTCAAGTTATAGACATGGATTACACGTGTCGTATGACTTATATATTCCTGGCCTCATCAAGTCCAGACGACCGGGGACATCCCCCATTGACTCATGTCGAGTCAAGTTATAGACATGAACTACTCATGTCGTATGATATATCTTCCTGGCCTCATCAAGTCCAGACAACCGAGGACATCCCCCATTGACTCATGTCGAGTCAAGTTATAGACATGGATTACACGTGTCGTATGACTTATATATTCCTGGCCTCATCAAGTACAGACGACCAGGGACATCCCCCATTGACTCATGTCGAGTCAAGTTGTAGACATGGAATATACATGATGTATGACTTATATCTTGACCTTCATCTGGTTCAATCGATTGGGTACTTCCCCAATGGCTCTGATAGAGTCGAGTTCATTATCCCGACCATCATCTGGTTCGGTCGACTGGGTACTTCCCCAATGGCTCTGATAGAGTCGAGTTCATTATCCCGACCATCATCTGGTTCGGTCGACTGGGTACTTCCCCAATGGCTCATGTAGAGTCAAGCTCATAACTTTACATTCGTTTAAATCAATCGATATGCAGCATCAACGCTCGAGTACACCTATATATGACTTCATCCCAGGCGACACATGCGTCAAATACTCTCCAAGCCAATGATTTCTAGACTTAGAGAGTAGGGGACAAACTGTACGGGCCAAAATTGGCCCAAGGGTAATTTCGATCTTTCGCTTCAGACCCACTGCTAAATGCACCCCTGGAAACCCCTAACCGAATACAAGGACGCAATGCAGACCCAAGCCCAAAGAACACTAACACCCATGGCCGAGAGACCTGCCAGTTCGTGTAACGCCCAGGATAATAAACATAAACCGTCCCTACCAGCCTACAATGGGCAGATGAAATAAATACCTCTCACGAAGTCGACCGTTACCATGACCCAACCGGATGAGCAATCAAGAAGCAATAAAGGCATACGTTACTATAGCATGAATATAGAAGGAACAAGGCTCCAAAAGGAAGGGGATTCAACTTCTAGCTGTCATTGACACAGCTTCGAGACACCCTCAGACTTATGACACCTTATACCTACCGCCCTCACGGCACCCTACAGCGTTAAAGGTAGCATCTATCCTTGCCATATTCATTATAACTTCCTCAAGTCCTTTTACTGACTTGGGCGTCGGAGTGCCCCCGGCACCCACCACACCGGTGGGCAGTACTCCCGCTCACTCTACACTCTTTGTTTGCAGGATCGCCAGTGCCCCCTCCTTACTAAATCTCAATTGTAGGCCTCGGTGAAAATCAGCGTCTACAATTATGACAATCACGGATAAACATACTGAATCATACAAGTCGAGGTCATTGCATACGTATAATCCCTCCGTCACAGGTATCTGGATAATCCCAGAGATATAGATGTAAACGTCAAATCTCTATAGGTATTATCCAGTCAACGATTCTATTAGCAATCTCTAAATAACATTCGAAACTTACTTCCGAAGTTTACTGTGGCCACAGATTTAACAGACTGCTAATCACATATGGACTACCTATGCTATGTACACAGAACTGACAGATCCTATCTTGACACACACATGATATCCTGAGGATCAGTCCACACCCAACGAACAGGTGGAGGTCTGATCTTAATAGATCGGTGACGTAACTGCCATATAAGTGTGGATGATGTCTCATACATCCACAGTGGTATCTCAAGTCGAATGACCACTATGCTACTCAACCCGAGAAGATTCTTATTGACATTGGTGTACAATCCATTAAGAATTTTCGGTAAGTCGTTCAGTGTTTATCCACTATAAACACCTACATGTCTATACGAGTCTCTTAAGACTCATGGTTCATTGGGATAAACCATCAGACCAAGTCTCGATATACGACATGTACTGGTCTCAAAAGATCTGACTAACCGACCCGTGTTAGTAAATCTTGACCAGGAACTGTGTTTGATAATATACATTTAGCAGTGACACTTCCCAATGTCAATTACAAACTAACTTTGTAACTGTGAACTGCATTATATATTATCGGGCCTTTGTCTAATATATACATATCACTAAACCACATTTAGTTTCAATCTATTTGTAATTAGATCGAATACGTATATAAAAACAAGAGGTGCAACCACTAAGTAAGTACTATTATAGAAAAATGAGATGTTCGTATTCATGAATCAAACATAAATACGGTCCGGATTGGCACTCTGAGCACCAACCCCAACAATTTCTCCCACTTGCTCTTGTGTCAATCCACGATATCATATACACATCTCAATGTGTATCGTATACGCATGGCTCTCAAAAGCTCACCTAGCACTTAAGAGGTATGCAACAAGAAGTAGGTCCGCTATTACATATTGAGTTTGTCAAACAAACTCCATCGTTTCCCATAATCAGCATCATTCATATTTTGTAGAATCTAAATTATACATTAATATGACTCTGATGCTACATCAGTATTGTGCTACAATTACTGAGTTGTCCAAGTATTTAGGGATCAAATCCAAAATACTAGGAAGACAACCGCAAGAACAACAACAATATAAAACTTCTAATTTTTAAGGTCACTATGCAACTTCATAAGTCAATACTTCATAAGTTGCATCTAATTCCACTGAATAGTAGAATCCTTCATGACACTCACACTGCATCTTTTGTGACTCTTTATGACGTAGACTGTCTAACGTCATAATTAGTCTCAAAACTAATATAACCCTAATGGTTGCAGACTGTATCCTCCATGAATTAGAAACTCATTCTTAATATCTCAAAGATCACAAAGAACTTGTTTCAAGATCCATCCTATGGTCTATATGATATCAAAATAACTCGTAACAATTACGATTAAATCGATATCTACACTCGCACATTATAAAGTATCTATTATGTCATCATCAAATGATATATAAGATTGATTAGACATTTTAATCAATATCTCTTTCGAAAAAGGAATCATCCTTTACGAAAGATGAATACTTTATATAAGACACACAATAACTGTCCAACAGTTATACTAACTGTCATACAGATAGCCTAGTTATGTCCTTTATTAGATCATATCTAATGTACGAATAATAGAAGTATCTCACAAGTCTCTTAGTTTTATATCTTATATAAAACTTTATATCAAATATAATAAAGACTACTCCCACTGCTTTCACGGAGTAAAAAAGACTTAGGTAAACCTTTTACCTTACAAACATCTCATTATTACTATAATAATGATAATGTTGTTAGGATATATAACACTAGAAATTAATTTGTACGCTACCACTAACCCTTCAAACACATATGTATTCTCTATATTTTGACAAGATTAGACAATCTGATTATATCAAAAACAGAGAACACAAATTTCCGGAAGACTTATCCGAGTCTACAATAGGCTCTGTAAGCTAGCACACTAAACTACGATCTCAGCAGAACACAAACTCTAGGGCCATTCCAGAATGAACTCTTCAAACAAAAAAAATCACAACTGATCTCTTATCTGAATAAGTCATTCAAAAAATGCCACTTTGCAATCTTTAGCCAAAATGTATAGTTTAATATCAACATTAACCAACAGATCTTAAATTGTTCAATTAGTGTGACTAGAGACAAGTTTCCTTAGAATCTACAATAGATTGATGAGTATAACTTTTCTCACTGTCATATTGTAAAGGTTAAACCTTTAACAAGCTCACACTGCTTTCACTGCGCAAACAATTAGCACATATCATGAACTAATTCATAATGAAAGCTTAATCAAGTTAAGAACTTGATCGTAGTAAGATATGAACAATCTTAGATCTACGGTTCAATGATGAACTTCCATAATCGATATTAAATATCGCTTCTATTGTAAGTTATAGGATTTTTTTTTCTTCGATAAAAAAACAACAGAATCATTAAGTATCAAATACTCGTAAATGATTCTGTTATCCTATTGGACTTGTATAGAAGATGTATAAGGGTTGTTTCATCTTATTAATTACGTAGTTCCATTTATAATTTATCATTCTCACATTTGACTTCAAAAGACAAGTCTTTTCTATAATTGTTAACATCCGATGTTATACACCAAGTAATAAAATAATTTCATTTCTTAGGATCGTAGGAAAGATATTCTATTAAATAGAATACAATATTCTATTAAATAGAATAAACGATAAATTTTTACTTATACTCTCGAGGTGTAAGTAATTTCCATTTATATAGCTATTATATAAAAGAAATATTCAAATCTTAAACTTTTCAAGATTCGAATTTTCTACCTATACATATCATATATGCAACTGTAGAAAATAATGGAACATTAATTAAAGAGATGGATTAGTATTATTGGAGCATAACCCCAAGAGTATTGAAACTAATTCGGCAATATTCAATATCAAACGAATCAAATCATATAAGATTCGATTACTCCCACTCCACAATTCCATCAAGATGGAATCGTGGAAGAATAATATTGAATAAGAATCATATTCATTGAATAACCTTAAAACTAATTGCTTTAAATTCATACGTTTGATCGTATCAAAGATCTTTGAACAATTCAAAGACATGTAATGAATTTTGAGGATAGAGTTCTCTAAAAACTTTAGATTGAATATAGTTGAACAAGTCAAAAATATTCAATCTATATTTCATCAGAACAAATTGAAAGTTCTTGATCATTTCAAGACGTTCAATATGTGTTTTTTTTAGAAACACGTAACTAAGTTACGACAATTCATAAATTAAATTACGAAGTAAAGAAAACTACCTTAAGCAATTACAATTTATTAAACTACATACATCCAATATATCAGTTAAATAAATCTGGTGGTCCAATGACAATCATTGGTTAAACGAGATCTTAATCACCTTCCTGAATACAATATTCGTTAAATGGATAAGGATGTGTGGTGTGATCTGGTATCAAACCATCCTTTACCATATGGAATAAGCATCTAATGCTCAAGTGATTAAACTCATAAAGCACCGTTCTAAATTATTTACTTTACCAAATATTTTTTCTTAATGTTTATCTCTACATCAATGACACTACTAGTTATATTTAAAATATATATAACAATTATTTATAAAGAACAAGTAACTATCCAATAGTCGCAAGTTTCGATATCAAATATCAAAACAATGTTAACTGATATTTTAAAAACTAGACGGGAGATCTGGTATCCAATACCTATAGTTGTAGTATTGTGAAAATCGATATTTTCTATACACAACTATACGCATCTCCTTTCTATAGCTTTACTATTTGCATTCAACTATTCACAACAATTGTAAATAATTGATTAGAAAATTGTGTCAAACACATTGCCTCTATAGGTCATTAAAGCTAAGAAACGTCATTACTAGATAAATAAATACCTGATGGGGCTTTCTTAATGCCGTCAAGAATCTCGAGACATGAACTAATTCAAGTCAATTCTTACTGCATAAGAAACTATTCTCTCTAAAGTATTATATCCTAAAGGGATATCTATCTAGATTATCTATCATGACTTAGAAACTAAGTCATTAACCATCTTGTTTTTTGAAGAAAATCGGAACAACAAGTCTCGATGGTTTAGACCAATCTAATAATATCCTAGTCTAGTGGTATCTAGAACCTATTCTATAATAACTGCAACCAAAAGTCAAGTCAGATAACATATCAAAAATATGTGTGCAGTGAATTAAAAGTTTAATTCTATCTAATATAGATTAAGGAAAACAAACAAGCGGTATTTTCATAATAATACACACTGCCTAAGTTAAGGAATTTTTAAACTTAGCAGTGCCTCCCATTATTTTACGTAATACTGTAATCCCCAACGGAAAAATGAGAATTCAATAATTAAATCGAATTCCATAATGGGAAGAGGACCCAATGAATATATTTCGACTCACAGCAGGGCACGATCTCGCCTACGTATATTCATAGGTAGACAACTCATTGTCAATCACTCACTAGTGACTCGTAGGTTTCCGGTCCTGGTCATTTCTCGTTGTCGCTGCTAAGGCAGGCCCACAAGGAGACGTACCCAGGTTAAACTCGTCAATGATAAACTCAAGTTACTTGCGTAACCCCGACAGCTAGGGCACGTTCAGGATTCCGCTTTCGCTTGAATTTATCTAATATCTAATATACATCTGACATAAATAAATCTCTATCGGCTACACCCTCACAGTAGAGGCACGGTCTCAGATGTAGTCACGGAAAAATATTTATAAACCGTATTGATAAGATAAACCAAGAAGCAAGTATTCTAAATACTAGTTACTTTAAAACCTTATTAAGCGGGGATATTCCATAAAGTGTCATACACTTTAAATTTAATCAAATTAAATGAAAAGCATGCATATATCAAGTAAAGATAAGAATAAAATTAGATTTTAAAGGGCTAATCATATCGGGGTGTCCAGAATCAGACTCGCTCTGATACCATTTTGTAGGGGGTTTTAAGGGGAATGTCGGTAACGCAGCGGAATAGTAGAAAATCAAAAATTTTCAATTTCAAAATTTTTCTCGGATCAATCAAATAAACTTATTTATTTAATTATCCAATTATCAAATTCTGAAAAATTACACAAGAAATCAAATTTCTTGGTAATTACCGAATTACCCCAAAACTTTATAAGTTTATCATTTTATTCCAAAAGTTGTCAAATACAATTTTGGATGATTCTAAAATATTTTTCAACACATCTAATGAATCAAAATCAAATTTCACATAAATCCCCAATTTTTAGTCTAATGCCGTGAGCCACCCAAAATTTTCAATTAATTGTAATTTGGTCCCTTTAGTTCAAAACTTGCCGAGATCAAATCCAATCAACCTAAAATTTTACATGCATCATATTCACACCATAATACATCACATATATGAAAAGCCCCAAATTTGGAGTGGGTTAAGAACCCTAATTTTTCAATTTCATCAAATATCCAATTTCACCAAATTTACAAAATCCAACACTTTAATCCATTCAATACTTCACCAATCAAGCCTCACCACTTTTAAATAACTCTAGAACAATTCTAGGTCACCAAGGAATGGCTTACTAACTCTAGAATGGCAACTTTATTTTCTAAAAATCAAAAGTAAAGCTTTGAAACAATTTCAAGCTTACTTACATGCTTCAATCTTTCATCAAAGTTCACAACCATATAAACAAAAAATATAAGAGTAGAGATAACATCAAAGCATCAAAAAATGAAGCTAAGCATATTAGAAACATTTTCTATGTTGAAGACTTTAAAGAAAAACTTACAAAAATAAGATTTTTCCAAGCTTTCTTCTTTAGCCTCCAAGCCTTTTCTCTCAACTTCTTTTATGTTTATTTGGTATCAAATGAACTTGTTAAACCCTAAAAATGAAACAAAACAATATATACTCCACAAAATAAGCCTTGGCCGAAATTGTATGTATATATAATATCTAGATATTTTTATTTCATTTAATTTTGCTTTATCAACTTGTAAAAGCCATCATCAAACCATTGAATGATTTTCTTAAAGTCAAATAAAGCAACTTTAAGTCGTCTAAATAATTATCACAACTTTAGGATATTTGTATCTTTAATTAATTTAATCATTTAACAATTAAATAATTAAATAATTATTTAAATATAAATATATTAAATATATGTATTATATTTACATTAAATATAAAATACATATATATTTGTGATATAAGTCAAATATCTCAATTTGACAATTAATTAATGTGTATTTGATAAAATCTATCATTAAATACAAATACACAAAAATTAAGAAATGACTATTGGGTCCCTTCGCATGTATTTTTCGTTTAACATTTAAACGACTTATAAATAATCAATATTATTTATAAATGTTGCACTAGTGCTATACGAGTATATTTCATTAGTGAGACTCTCTAGATTCAGGTATATCTGTCACAAAAACCAATTTCATGTCCATAATTTACCAACCCGTAAATTATGACGATCACGGATAAACACACTGAATCATACAGGTCGAGGTCATTACATACGTATAATCCCTCTGTCACAGGTATCCGGATAATCCCAGAGATATAGATGTAAACGTCAAATCTTTATAGGTATTATCTCGTCGACGATTCTATTAGCAATCTCTAAATAACATTCGGAACTTACTTCCGAAGTTTACTGTGGCCACAGATTTAACAGACTACTAATCACATATGGACTACCTATGCTTTGTACACAGAACTGACAGATCCTATCTTGACACACACATGATATCCTGAGGATCGGTCTACACCCAACGAACAAGCGGAGGTCTGATCTTAATAGATCGGTGACATGACTGCCATATAAGTGTGGAGGATGTCTCATACATCCACAGTGGTATCTCAAGTCGAAGGACCACTATGCTACTCAACCCGAGAAGATTCTTATTGACATTGGTGTACCATCTATTAAGAATCTCTCGGTAAGTCGTTCAATATTATCCACTATAAACACCTACATGTCTATACGAGTCTCCCAAGACTCATGGTTTATTGGGATAAACCATCGGACCAAGTCTCGATATACGACCTGTACTGGTCTCAACGGATTTGACTAACCGACCCGTGTTAGTAAATTTTAACCAGGAACTATGTTTGATAATATACATTTAGCAGTGAGTGACACTTCCCAATGTCAATTACAAACTAACTTTGCAACTGTGAACTACATTATATATTATCGGGCCTTTGTCTAATATATACATATCACTAAACCACATTTAGTTTCAATCTAATAGTAATTAGATCAAATACGTATATAAAAATAAGAGGTGCAACCACTAAGTAAGTACTATTATAGAAAAATGGGATGTTTGTATTCATGAATCAGACATAAATACGGTTCGGATTGGCGCTCTGAGCACCAACCCTAACAATCCTTAGTATCTTTAAGATACTTCAGGATTTGTTTAATGGCCATCCAATGGTTATTTCCTGGATTGGGCTAATATCTGCTCGCCACACTAACTGTGGAAGCTGATATCAGGCCTAGTATATAATATGGTATACATATGTTGCCCAAACACAAAGCATAAGGTTGATTAGACATTCTAATATTCTTATCTTTTGTTTGAGGACACATCTTCTTCGAAAGATGTATTCCATTTTTGAACAGTCTGTTTGCTGTCTTACAGTTACCAAAATTATACCGTTATAAGATCTTATCTATGTACGTTGATTGGGATAACCCAATAAGCTTCATTTCTCTATCTCTATAGAGTTTTATGCATAAGGCATAAGAAGCTCACCCCCAAGTCCTTCATGGAGAAATTCTTACAGAGGTAAGCTTTGACGCCTTGCATTATCCCAATATCATTCACAATGATAAGGATGTCATCAACATAGAGAATTAAAAATACCACCATACTCCCACTGGTCTTCTGATACACACAGGATTCTTCCAAATTCTTGAGAAAATCAGACAATTTGATTATCTCGTCGAATCGAAGATTCCAACTTTGTGAAGCCTATTTAAGTCCATAAATGGACTTTTTCAGCTTGCATACCATGCTCGAGTTCTCGCTGGATGTAAAACCCTCCGGCTATTCCATATAGATTTCTTCATCAAGAAATCCATTTAGAAAATCTGTTTTGACATCCATTTGCCAAATCTCATAAGCATGATATGTGGTAATTGACGATAAAATCCTAATGGACTTTAGCATAGCAACTGGAGAAAAAGTTTCATCGTAGTCGACACTAGGTCACTGCGAGTAACCTTTAGCTACCAGTCGGGCCTTAAAGATTTCAACCTTTCCATCGGTCCCGCGCTTCCTTTTGTACATCCATGTACAACCGATAGAAACTATTCCTTCAGGAAGCGGAACCAAGTTCCAAACTTGATTCTCATACATTGAATCTATCTCGAATTTCATGAAATCTTACCATTTCACGGAGTCGATGTCTAACATTGATTCTCTATAGGTAAATGGGGCAGTCTCTTCTACTAAGAGAACAATAAGACTCTTTTCTTGTATCAAATACAAGCATTCAGGAGGTCTAGATACCCTTTGTGACCTACGGAGTGTGTGTGGTGAAGGTTCTCCATCATCTTGAACTACATGTTTCTCAATTAGTTTATTGGTTCCAGATTGAACTTTATCAAGTTCAACCTGTCTATAATCACCACCTTCAGCCAAAAATTCCATTTCTAGAAATTTTGCGAAGCGAGCTATGATCACATTTTGATGCTTGGTATCATAGAATAAATATCCTTTCGTATTTGAAGATATCCAACAAACCTAAACTTCTGCCCTCGAGGTAAAAACTTATCTTACTGAACCATCCTGACATAAGTAGGACACCCCCAAATCTTAATATAACTAAGATTAGGTTTCTTACCGGTCCATATCTGATACAATGTCGTAGGAACAGCCTTGGAAGGAATCTTGTTCAAAAGATGTGCGGTAGTTAAAAGAGCATAACCCCATAAATAATATGGTAAATATATATAACTCAACATCGATCGGACCATATCTAATAAAGTACGATTTTTCCTCTCCGATACTCCATTATGTTGCGAAGTACATAGATGAGTATATTAAGCGAGAATTCCATTCTCCTTTAAATAATCAGTGAACTCTCCACTCATATATTCACCGCCTCGATCAGATCGAAGACATTTAATATATTGACCAATTTGTTTTTCAACTTCATTTCGTAATTCTTTGAAATTTTCAAAGGTTTCCGATTTATGTCCCATCAAATAGACATAACCGTACCGTGATAGATCATCAGTAAAGGTGACGAAGTAAGAAAAACCACTGTGAGCAGTTTGACTTAAAGGACCACATACATCAGAATGTACGAGTTCCAATAAATCAGTGGCACATTATCCAACACCTGAAAATGGGGCTTTGGTCATTTTACCCCGAATATAAGATTCGCAAGTTGGATAAGGTTCAATGGTGAGATCATGTATCAAACCATTCTTAACTGATTAGGTTAAGTTTTCACACCTATATGACCTAACCTCATATGCCATAGTTCATTATTATTTATATCAGATTATTTACGTTTATTTATTCAGTATTAAAGATATCTTGTGAGGTGCGCAATATGTAATGACCATGCTCCTTTGGACAACAAATGATCTGACTATTACTACTATCATATAAATACAAAGAACGATTCTTAATATTTACATTATAACCTTCAGTATCTAATACAAAAAGGGACATAATATTCACCACATATCCTAGGACAAAATAGCATTAATGTAACAAAAGTCTCCCATTGGGTAAGAGAATCACACATATGCCCACTGCAACTGCATCCAGAGAGTCGCCACTCCCGAATCGCAAATGCATCTCCCCAGATTTCAGCCGTCTACTTCCCGTTAGCACGTGCAACGTATTGTAAATGTGAATAGGACAAGCAGAATCCAAAATCCAATTAGAAGTCATATCTTCACAAGCCAAAAAGATATCAATAATAGGAAAAATAAAAGTACCTGATGTCGATGCTCATTCATTCCTTAGTTGCGCAAGATAGTCTGAGCTGTTACATTTCCAGTGCCTGACTTTCTGACAGTGGTGGCACTTGTCTTCAGAAGCTCTCTTGGGCTTCGCGTCTTACCCTACAGAGGAATATTGAAACCATTCTTCTTCTTTCTTTTAGACTTTTTTCCCCTTCGACTTGGATTGGGAAGAAACGAAAAGTGAAGTGTGTTTCGGAAGGCGAGTCAGAACTCCATTCCTTAAATCTTCTTCTGCTATGAGAAGCATCCTATGCAACTCACATTAAGAACAATGAATCCCATTCATGTTGAAGTACATGACGAACTGGCGATATGAAGCCGAGAGTGAACCGAGAATGAAACTACGACCAAGAGTCTCATTGATAAGGAAATCATGTCGCCTCAACTGCTCGATCAAATTGATCAAGTGAAGCACATGTGGGCTCATAGCCTGCCCCTCATCAAGTTTAGAATGGAACAATGTCATCGAAACTTTATGAACAATGACTTGTTCCTGGTTCATGAACGATTCACGAAGTTGTGTCATCATGCTATATGCATCGTGCATCTCATAATAAGTCTTCTTAAGCTCAGAAGAAAGAGAACTCAAAATGAATGATTTAACCCTTAAATCATCATCCTTCCATCACTGGAAAGTCTCACATTCTTCAGGTAATGCATCGGGTGATATAGCAAGCGTAATAGACCTTCCAAAATATACCTCAGTTTCTCGAAATTTAAGACAATTCTCAAGTCTGGATCCCAATCTGCAAAGTTTTCTACGCCTTTCAGTTTTTCGTATCAAGCATACGTGCAAAATGATTGGTTGGAGGTGCCGCCATCGTAAATCTATCAAATAGACAGCGAATCAAAAGTAAGTATATAAACAGATAAAAGATTATAACAGTTTCATAATATATCATAAAACATTAACTTGATCATGGATTTTTAATATAAAAATACCCCTCCCACTATTTCATGCAATATTGTAATCCCCAAATAGAATACAAAATATGCGATAATCAAATCATAACATAATAGTGAAAGGTGGACCCCATGAATATATTTCAGCTCACATCTTTGGCACGTTCTCACATACGTATATTCATTTAGGTAGACAACGCATTGTCGATCACTCAATAGTGACTCCTGGGTTTTCGATCCTGGTCGTGTCTCGTTGTGATAGCTTTGACACGTTCAGGATTCCGCTATCGCTTGAATTCACCTAATATCAAATATATCTGGTACAGATAAATTTCTACCGGCCATATCCTCACAAATTTGGCACGTTCTCGGATATAGTCATAGAAATTTATCAATAAGCGGTATTGAAAAGACGGACCGATTAATATACATCAAATATATATTAAATTAAAACCTTATTTTAAATAGGGAATTTTCCGCTTAAGATGTTTTATTTTATTTAATCAAATTAAATAAACACATGCATGCATTAAAGTCAAGATTAAAGTCAATATTGAATTTTAAAGGCATAGTCAGATATAGGGGGTTCCAGAATCAAACTCGCTCTGATACCATTTTTGTTGGGGTTTTATTATGAATTACAGGGTTAGCGCAGCGGAACACGGAAAAATATTTTTCCGATTTCAAAAATTTTTCTTTGAACAATTAAATAAACTTATTTATTTAATTAACCAATACTTGAATTATGAAATTATAACCCAAGAAATCATATATCTTTTAATTATAAAATTACCCCAAATTATTGCAAATTAAATATTTTAGTTTTAAATATGTCAATTACATATTTAATTGATTCCAAATCAATCCCAAAATAATTTTTACAACTTTACAACAAAACCAGAATATTTTCCAGAATTGCGCCAATTGCCCAGATTTTCTTAAATTACTGAAACAGCCCAAAACTTTAATTAATTGTAATTTGGTCCAATTTGTTCAAACACATCAAGATCAAATCCAATTAATCACAAATTTTACATGCATCAAATATACATTAAATTAAAGCATATATATGAAAAGCCCCAAAATTTGAGTGGGTTAAGAACCCTAATTTCACAAATCACTCCAATTAGGCAATTACACTAAATTAATAAAATTCATTAATTTAATCTTCAAATTACCACACCAATTAATTCTCACCATCATGAAATTAATCAAGAATAATTCTAGGCTAATTATAAATGACTAATTAACTCTAGAATGGAAACTTTAATTTTCTAATTAATTTATTAAGCTTAATTACATAATAAGCCAATAAATTAATTATACATGCATAAACACATCCAACAAATCTAATTACAAACTAAAAGAGTAGAGACATGATCTTAACAACACAATTGAAGCTAAGGAAAAATAGAAACAATTCTATCTTGAAGGAAATTAAGAAATATTTACAATTTTTCCAAAAAACTTAAGCTTTTCCTTTTGTTTTTCCTTCAAAAGCTCTCAACTCTCTTTGAAATATTTTTGTTGAAGTTGTGTAAGTGTTAGGAAAATTAAAACAAAACCAATTTTGATCATTTTCCTAAATGGCCAATTATTCACCAAAAAATAAAGAAACAATTACTTTAATTTTGTATCAATGTAATTGATACACAATTTGGCTTTAATAAATAAACACTTTAACTTTAATAAAGTTGTCAAAATATGTTCCAATTATATCAAGCCATTTCTCACTTAATAAAGTTGAAATTATCACTTAAAGATATTTATTTTATAAATTAATTTAATTATTTAATAATTAAATAATTAAATAATAAATTTAAATATCTTAAATATATGTATTATATTTACAATAATTATCTCAAATACATATATCAATGATATAAGTCAAATATCATAATTTAATATTTTATTAATGTTTATTTAATAAAATCAAGTATTAAACAAAACACACATTATTTTGGAAATGATTGATAGGTCCTGAATGCATGTATTTTTCATTTAACCATTAAACGAGTTATAAATAATCAGTATTATTTATAACAGTTTCCCTAGTGCTCTACGATTAAATTTCATTAGTGAGATTCTCTAGATTCAAACATATCCGTCATGAAATCAAATTACGTGTCCATAATTCACCCACCCGTAAATTATATCGAACATGGATAAACTCTCTGAATCATACAGGTCAAGGTCACTGCATACGTATAATCCCTCCGTCACAGGTATCCGGATTAATCCAGAGATATAGATACAAACCTTAAATCTCTATAGATATAATCACGTCGATGTTTATATTAGTTATCCCTTAAATAACACTTAGAACTAATTTCTACAGTGTACCATGGGCCCATGGATTTAACAGATTGCTAATTCCATATTGAATACATATACTCTGTACACAGAGTTAACGGATTCTATCTGGATACACACATGATATCATGAGCATCAGTCCACACCCAACGAACAGGCAGAGGTCTGATCTAAATAGATCGGTGACATGGTTTCCATCTAAGTGTGGAGGATAACTCAGATATCCACAGTGGCATCTCAAGTCAAAGAATAACTATGCTCACTCAACCCTAGAAGATTCTTATTAACGTTGGTGTACTATCTATTAAGAATCTTCGGTGAGTCATTCGGTATTTATCCGATATAAACACCTACACATCTATACGAGTCTCCAAGACTCATGGTTCACTGAGAAACCATCGAAATCGAAGATTCCAATATACGACATGTACTAGTCTCCAAGTAGTGTAAACCTTGACCGGGAACTGTCTAAGAATGATAACGTCATGATACAACTCAATGTCAGTTGCGACGCTTTTGTAACAGTATCATAACTAATCATTCTAAGGTCGTTTATGTCTTTACCATATTAAAAAAGAAGTTATATAAAATAAACTGTTCATTTTATTCATAATAAAATGTTATATTAGTATTTACAAGGAAATACATAATAAAATTGGCGCTCAGAGCACCAACCCTAACAGTTAGTATAATAGGGGAAGCTGAATTCATTTGTAGGGGTTGGCGAAAATTTTCATTCCAGTATTACTTGTAAGAAACAACAAAAAGTGAGCTACCAGCTCGGATTTCCTTAGATCATGTTTAAAAACTGGTCGGCCGAGCTCGGTTTAGTAATAAAGCAACCCCCCACTTTGTGCCCATGGACGTAGGCTGGACTTGCTCTGCCGAACCACGTTAAAAACTCTTTATCGATCCTTGTGTTTTTCTTACCTTTTTGCTGTATTTTCTTTTGGTCTTTCATAACCAAATAAATTCACAGTTGAAGGAGGATTGTCCCGGGAGCACTATCCCGATATTACCTCTGGAACTAAAATCACCCGTCAACAGACAATATCGTCAAAATTTCATTGGTAACTACCGAAACAATTTTTCCATCAATAAATTTCGTCTATAATCTGACAGTTTCTAGTAATGTCATTAACCGCATTGTTATCTCAATCCACGGGTTCAGTATTCTAGCACGGTCTTTATTTAGCACAAGTAAGAGTCGGTGCACATGTGCTAGCTGGATTTTAGAAAATTTTCAAAATATCTTTTTTTAAATTTTTTTCATGAAAGTGTCTTAACTAAATTTTCAAAATAATACTAATAAATCAACTAATTTTGAAAAAAATTCAACATGCCATTTCAAATTTGATAAGTTATTATTTTGATTTCATAAAAATAGACTACCCATATTGAATAAGTAGTAAGTCACAAAAAAATAATATAAATCCCAAAAGGGCATGGTTTGGTAATATGGTTCAAAATCTCACATTGAGGTCCTGAGTTTAAATCCATATAATTCGTTTCTTATAACAACCTAGGACAGTCAAGGGTTTTATCTGCTTCTCTTAAGCTTGGAAGAGGTGGTTTGGCGGCGGGATTTCCAACAATTTCAAATATATATTATATATATAAAATAAATGAGAATCAAATTTTTTTTCCCTTTCTTAATGCATCTTTTGTTAAATATTAAAAAATAACAAATATAATTTAAACCGTGATCTTTTAAATTTCTCATCTTCAAAAATCTACAGATAACAAAAGAAATTTCTAAATTTATTGCCTAATTTCACTGGACACCGATTTTTTTACTATTATCATTACTTCTCCACCACCCAACATAATAATAAAATTATCTTACATCATTATGTTGAATAGTAAAAATATTACAAAATAAATATTATATTAATTATTATCTGAATTTTCAAAATTAATTGCAACAAAATTGGAATGTTGGAGAGGCAGTGAATAGACCCGGCCACAGTTTTGGTTCGGAACTAGAACCGAACCGGATGGAATCGTAAGGTTACGGTTCCATCCGATTCTGATTTTGGAACCCAAACTGAACCAAACCCTCAAATGGTTCAGTTACGGTTCCAAATTTTTTGGAACTGTAATCTTAAGGTTACGGTTCAGTTCCGATTCTGAACCGGAACCGAACCAATTTTTTTAATTTTTCCCTTAAAATTAGAGAATCGAACCGAAACCGAACCGAATTTTGGTTCTACGGTTCCAAAAGACTGAAACCATAACCGAACCAATATTGGACAGTTTCGGTTATGGTTCTAGCAATATGGAACCGTAAAACCGTGGCCACCCTTAGCAGTGAAAAACTATGATGCCTTTCTTTACTGCACGTGGCCTTCACGCATCACTATGTGTCACTGACCTAAATCTAATGGTAGTGGGTCGTTCGCTAATATGAGCTCAAAATCATCAACAATCAAAATTCTTTTCAAGCTCGATTTTGCTGGAAAACGAACACCTCCGACGATATGAGTAGACCCCGTAACGGTTTCGGTTCGGAATTGAAACCGAATCGGAACCGAATCGGTTAGAACCTTTCCCTCTAACCGAATCGAATTCGAACTGCTGGAATCAAATGGTTTCAGCAGTTCGAATCGGAACCGTTGAAATCGTTTGGTTCCAATGATTCTATAATGGAACCGTTTATTTTTTTAAAATCATTATTAAAATTAAAAAAACGGAATAGAACCAGAATCGAACCGAAATAGTTTGGTTCGGTTCTGATTCCACACTTGTGGAACCGAGAATCGGCCGGTTCGATTTCGGTTCAGAACCAAACCGGACCGATGGCCACCCCTACACATTGGTATCCTCAGAATGCCGCATAAGTTTTCCTCTACCCTTTTCACATTTTATATTTCACTATAAAACGGATTCAAAAATCGGATTACACATCTTTTCTCTCACTCAATTTCCTCGGTATTTCTATCCCAAATTGTGTTATGAAGAGGAAGCTTACATGAATATTTAACTAGTAAATATCATTTGACCCCCTTAAACTCTTCATTTTTTGTTTTTAAACTTTAATCACACAAATTTCATTTCCATCCATTAATAATTGCATTATGATCCCAACTTTCAAAACTTTATAATTTAGGTACGGGTCCATTCAAAGTTGACAGTCTGCCATTTTGACCCTGACTTTTTTTTAATGAAATGATAAAATTATCCTGTGTTAAGATTTACAGAATCAAAGCAAAGTATGTACTATCGGTAAGGCAATCAAATAAATACCTCTCTCCGAGCCAAGCGAACCTATGCGAAGCTAGGCAATCAAAGCGGATAGAATCAGAGAGGAAGGGAATGGGGTATCCCCGATCGAAGGTCGGTTTGCAAGAGTAGGTAGGTCGGTAGCTAAGCCAATGATACTTGATACTAGGCTAGGAGCAAATCCGTCTCAGCCAATCGATATAAGGCCTCAAATCTATCTTACACGTGCCATTCTTCCTTTACACATGACACCTATATGAAGAGATTAACAGAGGCAGCTAAGAGTCTGTTTTAACCAACTCAGGACAGGAGTAACTGAATTCCCCCACCTTTATTTGAACCTTCTATCTTATTACTGGTATAACCAGCAATTCTGTAAATGCATCACATACACCCCTGAACTTGGAGTGTTTTAGAATCACACCTAACAAAAACAAAAAAATATGGGGCCATGACCGAAAATAATTGACCATCCCTCATTCAAGTGGATAAGAAAAATGAGAGGGCAAAAATCAAACATAGCTCCATGGAAGATATGACATGAGAGCGAGAGCGATAGAGAAAATGACCCATTAGAATAGCTTGTTTAGCTTGACAAATTTGGCAGCAAAAATTGGACAGAAAGCAGAAAAAATGTTGTTTGAAATTCAGAAAATGGTAAGATTAACGTACCCAAATGGGAATCAAAGAATCAAACATCATCTTTTGAGCAGAAAGAGAGGAAGAAGAAGCCATGAAACTCAGGATGGATAGCGCCATTGCCCATTAATTATGAAACTCTAGATTATATCATATTCATGTCGATCCATGGAGCTATCCCTCCTGAGCTTCACAGATTTTTCTTTACTTTTAATAAGTATTTTCTGGCAACAAATCCAAACCAAACTAAATACTTGAGTTAAATGTTTGGCTATTGGTTCTTCATAAGAAGAACACACAGCTGTCTTTATAGCTGCTGAATGATAAGAACGTGGGGGATATGCAGAGAAACGTCGCCTCTTCTGGAGCCATGATAAAGCTTGACTATCTTTAATTTAAAATAAATTATTTCTTTTTAATATTTGAAAATTCTGTAAGAAGACTTATTATTATGGAGGGACAGATTTGTTTGTTTGTTTATTTATTATTAGGGGGCGTCTGTGGTACTCAGGGGTATGACATACCCCTGGGTACCCCCACCGTTGGATCGCTGATAAGTGATCCAACGGTGAGTGGG